>VZRW01008393.1:71200-124075 GCA_013398125.1 Aegotheles bennettii
CGGCAGTGGCGGCGCGGAGCGGCCGGGGCAGGGCGGGCGGTAGCGGCGTTTGCCCTGCGAAGAGCTGAGCCGGGCGGAGCCGGCGGCGCTCGCTGCGGCCGTAGCGCTCCCCTGAGGCGGGGACAGAGGCGCGGTGCTGGTGCGGGGAGAGAAGAGAAGGTGCGCGCCCGCCTGCCTGCGCGGGCCCGGCTCGCCACGGTGCCCTGTGAGAAGCGAGAGGAAGGGGGAGGCGGCGGGCGAGGGGAGGAGGGCGCTGCCATCGTCCTGCTGCACGGCAAGGCCAGCTTGGCCAGCCTGGCCATGGCCGCCATCCGCAAGAAGCTGGTGGTGGTGGGCGACGGTGCCTGTGGCAAGACCTGTCTGCTCATTGTCTTCAGCAAGGACGAGTTCCCCGAGGTCTACGTGCCCACTGTCTTCGAGAACTACGTGGCTGACATCGAGGTGGATGGCAAGCAGGTGGAGCTGGCCCTGTGGGACACAGCTGGCCAGGAGGACTACGACCGCCTGCGCCCCCTCTCCTACCCGGACACTGACGTGATCCTCATGTGCTTCTCTGTGGACAGCCCGGACTCGCTGGAGAACATCCCGGAGAAGTGGGTGCCCGAAGTCAAGCACTTCTGCCCCAACGTGCCCATCATCCTGGTGGCCAACAAGAAAGACCTGCGCAACGACGAGCATGTGCGCAACGAGCTGGCCCGCATGAAGCAGGAGCCGGTGCGCACCGAGGATGGCCGGGCCATGGCCATTCGCATCCAGGCCTACGACTACCTGGAGTGCTCGGCCAAGACCAAGGAGGGTGTCCGGGAGGTCTTTGAGACCGCCACCCGGGCAGCCTTGCAGAAGCGCTATGGCACCCAGAACGGCTGCATCAACTGCTGCAAAGTCCTATAGGGTGCGGCTGGAGCGCGGTGCCTGGGTCACCTGTTGGCAGGTGGAGAGGAGCTGGGCTATGCACACACACGGCACCTGCCTGTCCCCTCTGCTGGGGCTGGTGAGGGGTGGGGGCTGAGGGAGGGAGCACGCTTCCTGAGCCTTGCCCGACAAGGGTTGTGCTGGCTCAGCCGTGGGGACAGAGGGAGGGGGGGATTGCATGCCCTGAGTTTCGGGAACAAAGTGGGGAGAAGCCTTCTCCTACCACCGGCCCCTGCGAGTGAATCGCAAACTTGATGACAAAAAGCTGCTGAGACTGGACTGAGCACACGCTGCACCCCGGCTCTTCCCTTTGCCCACCACCTGCTGCTCCCAGCTCCCCGCCGGCCTCCTCTCTTTTGCAAGAGGAGAGCGGTGGAGCTGAGGGGCTGGAAGGGACCTCTGCCCCCTGCCTGCATGTGCCTGCCCCCGGGCGGGCAGGGGAAGGGGCTGTGTCCCCGGGCTGCCTGCAGCATCCTCGCCTCCTGCAGATGTTTCGGCCTGAGCCTGACCTGCTGTGGAAATTGGTGCCCTGAAGACCGAGACTGGGAGGGGAGGGTCATCCCTGGCGACGCCTGTATATATCTTACCTTTTCTGTCTTGTGCGAACTGGGGTAGGGCAGGGGGTGCTTATTTAAGGTGAGGTGGGGAGGGGGTGCCCAGCTGGGACTTGTGTTGTGCAAAGGAACTTGCCCCGAGTGACTGATGCCTGCTGAGACGGCGAGCCTTGGATTGACTCCAGCTGCAGAAGCCACCGGGCTGGGAACTGCTCTCTCCTCCTGGCTGGACATCCTCCTCCTGACGATGAGGCAGGATGGGCAGGGGGGAAGGGGATGATATTGCCATATTATGATCTTGGTGCCTGCTCCTTCCTTCAATGTTGTCTTTTGCAAGTATGTTGGTTTGGGTTTATTTAAAAGTTTTATTTTCAGAAGAAATTACTTTGCAGAACTTGGTGGGTTTTTTTAAAGTAAACACTCGATGCACTCATCATCTGCATACAACACTGTAGCATTGGGAATGTTCTTACTCGGTAACCTCATCTGGGTCTTGTTTTAAATTGTTTTCAACACAAGACAAAATGAAACCACTGTCTCTTTTTTTTGCCTTGGAAAAGAATGGGTGAAAGCACTGTTCCTTACACAGCGAGTACATTGGAGTGCAGTACTAAAGGGCAGTTTAAAGCATCTAGGTTTATTTAAAATTTATTTTCACAGGGCAGCCAACCCAGGTGAAAATAATTTTGTGTTTCTCTGGTTCAGAGAACAAATGTATCCATTTATGTTTGTTTACTGTTCTCCCCCTTCCCTCAACAGTGGTACTGAGACTGTTTCTGTTTTTAATAAACTGATGTGGCAAAAACTGAGATGTATATGATGTTTACATAAAACTATGAACTGTGTATGCAGTTTTTTATGTAAAGTATTAAAAGATTCTATGCTGACGCTTGAGAGCAGTGTTGTGGTTCATGGAGGTTGTTCTCAGCTGGGTGGTGTTGGACTAGACCAGGGCTTGCCCCCTGCCTGTGGGTGCTCCTGTTTGTGTCTCCTCTGCCGGCTGCAATACCTGTCTGGCAGCTTGCAGAGGATGGTGGCTTTGTTTGCTTTTGGGGAAGCTGCTTCCTTAATTTTTCTGTACAGTTGGCATGGGGAAGCGTCCTCAAAATTCAAGGTGGTGACTAATCCCTCTTTGTCTCTACCATGGTGAGCCTGGGCTCGGGCTCCCAGTGCTGCTTCACCCCCTGCCCTGGGTGGCTGGGGTGAGGTTTGGGCTTCTGCAGCAACAGAACAGGCAGAGAACTGCTAAGCAGCAGAGGCAGCAGGGCTTATTTTTCATGCAAAATACTTGGGTAAAAGCAATTTCTATAGGTGACCCCCCCTTGGGCGGGGTGTGCACCCCTGGGTGCTGCGGCAGGGTGCGTGGGCAGGCTGTGCTGGGAGCTCAGGTGGAGCAGGAGCCTACGTGTGCGCTGCAGCCCTCCCCTAATCCACCTAGCTGGATTTCCTGCTTGCTGGCCTCATTAATTCCCAGAGCAAGGTAAAAAGCCGAGGCCTCTCATGTCAGGGATCCCCAGCAGGGCATGGTGCCCACCTCCTCCCTGCCCTGGCAGGAGCACCGGGCTCTCAGCTCCTGGCAGAAGAGGTGTCCTGGTGCAAAGTGCATTACATGATTGTCACTGCACAACAAGGCCTGTGCCAAAGTGCTGTTGTGTCCCTTTTCTTTCTTTTCTTTCCTCTTTTTCCAGAAAAACTCCCCTGGGTACCTATAATGGGAACCTTGACTCCTTTTGCAGAGGTGTGGGAAAGGAGTTGAGCCTTTTGTTTTCCTGGCCTATGGATATCTGCTATCAGAAATAACACCAAGGCAAGCACAACACGTTTAGTGGCCTTTGCTCATTCGTTCACAGAGATCCCTGTCAGCTGCCAGCTGAAAGCAGTGGGGCTTTTTCCACAGAGTCAGTCAGAAATAGCGTGGAAATACATGGATTTGCTTTTTGAAGACTTCAAACCTGGAGCATCTGCTCAGTCCATGCTGTGAGTTTATTGTGCTGTTTCCTATGATCCTCAATGAAAGAGTGGCTTCTTCACTTAGACAGTTTAGCCAGGATTTCTTAAAAGGTACCTAACTCCCAGGTTTTGGGTATCACAGAATCACTTGGGTTGGAAGGGACCTTAAAGGTCATCTAGTTCAACTCCCCTGCCATGGGCAGGGACAACCCCCAGGTTGCTCAGGGCCCCATCTAACCTGGCCTTGAACGTTTCCAGGGACAGGGAATCTACCACCTCTCTGGTCAACCTGTGCCAGTGTTTTACCACCCTCATAGTGAAAAACTTCTTCCTTGTATCCAACCTAAATCTGCCCTCCTTCAGTTTAAAACTATTACCCCTCGTCCTATCACAACAGGTTCTGCTAAAAAGCCTGTCCCTGTCCTTCTTATAAGCCCCCTTTAGGTATTGCAAGGTGGCAATGAGGTCACCTCAGAGCCTTCTCTTCTCCAGGCTGAACAACCCCAACTCTCTCAGCCTTTCCTCACAGGACAGGTGTTCCAGGCCTCTGATCATTTTTGTGACCCTCCTCTGGACTCACTCCAACAGGTCCACGTCCTTCCTGTGCTGAGGGCTCCAGAGCTGGATGCAGGACTCCAGGAGGGGTCTCATCAGAGCAGAATAGAGGGGCAGAATCCCCTCCCTCGACCTGTTGGTCACAGTTCTTCTGATGCAGCCCAGGGTACAGTTGAAGAGAATCCATCTCCAAGGATTTAAATACTCCTGATATTCAAAGACTGAGTTTTTTATCTTCAATTTAAGAACCCTAAAATCACATTTTTGTCCTAAAACATCCTTTGAAAAAAAATATCTCAGTTTTGGATGTTCAAAGGACCATGGCTGAAGCCCTTGTTGTTGCTCAGGCACTCAGAAGCCCAGTGCTGTGCAGCAAAGCACTGCTCTGCACGGTGTCAGCCAGGGATGTTAAAATCAGCATGGGGAACTTTTTCCTGAAACTGATTGCAATGGCTACAAAACCTATAAATTCATTTAGACTGCAGCAATAACTAATCTTCTCAAAACCCCAGAGGAGAAAGCATTTGTATTTGTATTTTAAACACTGCAAAGTGAGTTAGCATTGCATCCCTGTATAATTAACTGTACCAATATTTTCCAGTGAGGTGCTTACGAGGTAATTACATTTGTTATTTCCAATTGGACCTTTGCCCAAGTCAGGGCTACAGCATCTGGCCCAAGGGGGAAAATCTGCGAGAAAACACATTTGGGTTTTAACTGAGCGTGACCTTTCTCTGCTACTTGTGAAGCTGTGAGTAAGCCGACAGTGAGATCACCGTGTGGGAGTCCACCCGTCGGGGTCAGTTGGTGGGATCAGAGCCATTACTGGTTTTGCTTTGTCCCATGTTGCTACGCTTGCTCTGTAGTGTCACAGCTTTGGTGGAGGGGGACACGAGGTGTGGCTTGTCCCACCCTCCTTGACTCACCCACCCTGACGTGGCCAGGCTGATGGCCCAGGGCCACACCAGCTGTGCTGTGAGGATGTCACACTGGCCAACTCCACCCCATAGTTGCATCAGCTCAAGTGTTACACGGAGGGTCTGCCCACCACTGGGCCAGCCAGGCACCAGAGCTCAGGGCAGGCCACCCCACAACCCACACTGTGCCTTCAGACAGAGGGTTGGTTTCGTGCAGATTTCCCCTTGATAGTCTTCAACTGGTCCCCTAGCTCATGTTCACCTGGTCCCAGTTTGTCTTCTGTAACTTTTTGACAGGAGGTGACACCAAGAAAGTTAATCAGAGGATCAAAGGAAGGTCAACAACCAACTCATGTCACATTGCTGGGCACACAGAGGCTTTCCCAGCTGCGTCCACATGCCTGCACAGATGTCCTCAGCTGACAAAAGGTTGCACCTGCTCTTACTCTGTTCAGGCCAAGTTCAACATCTGCAAGAGGTGTTTCTTTTGGTGGAAGCCAGACCTCCTCAGGGGGAGTTTGCTCCGTAATGGCACAAGTGCATCCTTAGCAGCAAATCCTGGAAATGCAGAAAAGCCTCACTGAATGCCAGAGAGTTCAACCCGGTCTTGGGGTGGGAGTGCACAAGTTGCCTCCTCCTCACTTGAACAGAGAATGATGGAGAAGTTGTGACTGCCCCCTCTCTGGCAATGTTAAAGGCCAGGTTGGATGGGGCTTGGAGCAACCTGGTCTGATGGGAGGTGTCCCTGTCTATGGCAGAGGGGTTGGAACTAGATGATCTTTGAAGGTCCTTTCCAACCCAAACCACTCTATGGTTCTATGATTCAATGTCTTTAAGCACTTGATTTGAGTAGTCTGATGTAATGGGTGGACATTTTTTTCAGTGCCCCTAGAGAAAGGGAATAAGTTGCTCTTGCCCCTTCTTCCCTACTCCCTTGAATTTTTCCCAGTTCATGTTGAGAGCAAGCGGTTTTCTTCAGGTTTGCTCCCAGTGACAGTGGTGAGCCCCAGTGTGTGACAAGCAGCAGCCAAGCAGATGAAGTGTCATGGCCAGACTCTCATGCACTGTGCAGGAAAGACCTTTCTTCAGAGGGCCCATGAAGCAAGAGGCTTCGTGGGTACCTGGAAGAGGTACCTATTGTGTCAGCAGTGTATTTTTCATCCGTAATTCAGCAGCACATACCATTTGGTACAATAATAACTACTGGCATATCTGCTTTTATTACAGGATTGAAACATCAAGCTCATGCTAAAAGCCGAACTGTAGGAGTGGGGTTAAAACTGGAGGTGCCGATGTGATACCTGTGCTGAACTGGAGCAGCATAGCAGGAAGAGTGTAAGATTGGTAAGAACAGCACATATTAAATGTATGTGTACATTTCCCCCCTAGCTTGCTGGGCTGTGTGGGTTTTGTGTGTGCGCTAAATCTTGCTTCCAAGGGGACTAATGGGTGGGATTTTGTGCTAAATGCTCAATTCCATTGCTTTTAGGCCATTCATCCTGCATTCAAAGCTTGATGTGGCAGGGCTGGAGATAGGAATCTGGAAACAAAGTGGATTGCCTGGTGGGCTCATTTGCATGATAATATCCCCTTCCCTCCCGGCTCCTGGAAGGGGAGGATGGTGGCAGCTTGGGGAGCCACCGAGGGCTCCCAGGCGGTGGGGAGGGAGGCATTGCCAGGGGACAGTCCTGGAAGAGCCTTTTCTCCTGCTCCTAAGCTTTTGTGCAGTGGGTTTTTTTTTAAACAATGAGGTCTGACCCTATAGTCCTTGCTCTGTGGGGTTCTTCACTCTGACCACAGCAGAACAAGCCAGGACTGCAGAATCGGGTCCTCTTTAAAAGCTCTGGGGTTTGGCAGCAGCAGCCCCACCCTTCCTGTTTACAGGTAATTTTCTCCTCCTGTGAGTGAGTTTTAGACCAGGGCTTTCATTAAAGTATATGCATAGCTAGATGCAGATAAACTATCTGTGTAAAAATAAAAAATTAAGAAAAAATAATAAATACGACAATCCAGCTTTCTGCATTCGAGATCCTTATAGGAGTAAATGGGCGCTTTGTATTTTAAGCCTCATGAGCCATGAAGATACTAAGGAACATCACAGCCAGGTGTGCAAGTGTAACAATATCAGTGATAGAAAGACAAAGATTTATTTATTTTTAATTCTGAGGAGGAAATGAGCTGTATCTTTTGGGCTTAAACCAGCCATGCCCTCGTGAGCATCTGACAGGAACTCCAAATTTCAGGCGACTCTAAAAGTACTTTATTTTCATTTTCTCTGACAGTCAAGTGGGAGGGACACTAAAGCTGTCAGTATCTAGAGAACCGAGGAGACTGAATGGGAGAGAGCTTATGTTGAAACAGCTTTGTACCGACCTTTCTTCCCACGGTGAGGCAATGAGCAGGAAGATGCGTGTCACCCCCATGTTTGCTCTTTATCAAAGTGTTCCCAAACAAGGTGCCTTTCAGCTAGGGACAGAAATGAGCTCAGACCCTCCTGATGGTAACAGGACACTTTGCATTGATGGCGATTGCTGCATTTCACTCAAAAGACTCCTAAAGATTAGCTGGAATGAGATGCTGGCATGACAAAGACATACATATACTAGTAAAACAGTAAAGAGAAGCAACTTGTAGTAATTACCTTGCAGCTAGGAATTTAGCAAAGGTGTGTGTAATGCCTGGGCTCCTCGCTAACAGCCCAGCCTGCCTCTGCTCCCACGCACCGGTGGCCTCTCCTCTTGGGTGGGCTCACTGATTTAACACTGTCATGTGAAATTCAGAGCAACTGTTCTCAGCCTGTGTTTAGCTGGGAAGATTTAGACGGGGAGAAGGGCTTTGGTGCCTGAAGGCTTCTCTGTGTTTCCCAGCTGTATCACTGGCTCTAATATAAAGCCATTGCTCCTCTGTGCATTCTTTATCTAAGAATGTTCTTAATTCTTCATCGTGTCTGGGAAGCAGCTAAGGATGACAGAATGCTTCACTTGCAAGCTTAGAATGGCATGGCTATAGCAGTGGTACTGTGTTCTGAGATACTGGTTCCAGCCACTTTTTAACTCCCCTTAGCATAAGCACCTGTTTGAAACATAAACTATTGAAATTTTACATGTCACATACTAGGCAAAGGAATAACCTGGACATGTTTCTTCCATGTAATCATAAGAAACTGGTGTCCACGGTCATTCAAAGGAGTTGAAGCCTGGCTCTTGAGCTCAGTGTAGGTGTCTGGCAGGTTTAGGGACTCCCATTCCTCTGCACACCCCTGCAGAAATGCCTGTTGAAGGTTTCTTTCCTAGCTTGCCCCCTAGCTGACTCCTGCTTGCACCCGGCTGCGCCCTTGCTGCATGTCCTCAGGCAGCTGGCGGTGCCTGCTTTGAACACTAGCATGGGGTCCCTCCTGCCTTGGGGGCGTGCTGGCATGCAGAGACCAAGGGGCAGGGTTCCCCTATACCATATTGCAGCCAATGTGTAAATAATGTATCGATTCCCTCAGCTGCCAATATTGAGCTTGGAAACTGTTTGTTAAACTTTGGTATTATTATCAGTTCACCTCTGGACATCAGCAGAGTCTGCCCATTACCAGCATAATTATATGACTGTTGCTGCAATGGTAAAACTCCCCATGTGATTAGGAGCAACACCGCCCTTTGGCAGGCTGGCCCCCTTCAAGTAGGAGTGTCCACATGGCAAACTGTGCCAGCGGGAGGAGGACGCGAGGGTGGAAGCACCATCACACCCCTCCGCAGGCAGCAGCCTGCTGGCCGGGAGCTGCGATTGAACTGGACCCCAGATCAAGCTGCAGTGGCTGAAATTTCACTGCAAAAGTTTCTTGTTTCTCATTTTGCTCCTTTGATCCCTTGAAAAAGGATCAAGTTTCAGGGGAAAATCAGCCAGGGCCAGCCACAGAGGGCTAGAATTACCGGCATGCAAAGAAGCAGGGCGAGACAAGATATGTTTCAGGCTGGAGCCGGTCCTTACTCAGCTAAAGTTTAAGCCTGGGACTGATGGGGGCTGCATTGTTAACAATACAGATGCTTAAGATTAAAAGCAATTGTTTATTAGGCATTCCCAGATGGATATTTCATAAAGTAGTCACACACCGGTCTCAGAATTCACAGCTCTTCCACTGTCAGACCGTGTTAATTTGGTACATGAGTGGTTTTAATAAACCCAGGAAAACCAGGCATTCTCACATGCTAGTTTTGCAAGGCAGTCCAGCAGACATGCTTTAAAAAGTAACAACAACAAAAAAAAAGCAACCCAGAAAGTGCTCACATGCCCAAATTCACGAGGCTGGTAGAGGAAATGAATAGGGCAGGCAGCATGAGTGGGGCTGGGCCGTGGGGCTGGTGGCTTTCTCAGCCTGGCTTAGGGGACTGGCTAGAGCTTGCCTCTTGGCATCACTGCTGGGTGGCGCTGAGGATCACTGCGTGCTCTGTGAAATGAAGCAGGGGCCATACCCAGGCCTTATTCCCCAGCTTCTAAACATATTATCAGCAAACGGGGGCAAATTCAAGTAAAGGTTGTGAAAAGATTGGTAGAAACACTTTTTGGATGATGTATTAATTTGAGTCTTTATGACATTATAATAGTATTGTCCTTACAGCCAATGTAAGTTATGGTTGTTGTTGAGGTGCAGACATAACCTAATAGTATTTTAAGCCTTTGTCCACCCGGGGTAAAGCTCAGGTGAATTTGAGATTGTCTGTAACGTGTATTTCTGGGTGAGGAACCTGTTGCAGAAAGGGTGATTGAGGTGTCTCAGCAACACCAAACGCAGATCAGTGATATTTTTCTGGAGGAAAGGTAGGTCTGCAAAATCATATGCCAGTAGCTAGAGTAACAGGATTGTCTTGGCCATAATTTCTGCAGGATTTAAATTTTCCAGACTTTGTGACTTTCATAACTGTTCTGCAGAATTTCCTGGCGTCTCTCATAAAGCTCTTCAGCCTTTTTTTATATTTTAAAGTACTCAGATTAGACAACTCCTGTTGTGCTTGAAAATGGTGCTATAAAAATAATGAATAGCCCTGAAGTAAAAAAAACAAAGCCAGAAACAAAACCAGAACAAAACACAACAGTCCCCAAGACATCATTAGATATTTTCAGCAAAAATCTTCCAGTGTCAAAGGCATCACACTAGCATTCAGCTGTGCTGCCTGGGCTACTGCGGTCCTTGTGGCATCTCTGGACCAGTTTCCAGCAAGTCGAATCCCTTGGCTAAGGGTTACAGATCCTAGAAAGTAGCAGTCCTGCTTTTCCTCATGATGCTTCACTTGCTGAGGGGTTTGCTAACCCCTTCCCTTCTCTGTGACCTGAAGCTCTTTACCTGGGTTGTGTCTCTGGGGAGAGAGTGTCCTGCCACTGGTCAGGAACCCACTGCAGAGCCCTGCCACCAGTCAGGGACCTACGAAGCCACTCAGGCCCCTCACTGCTGGGAGCAGCGTGCTGATTTCTGGTGCACACAGGGCCGGGTGACTCCCCATTGCCCACGTGTGATTACAGCTTTGCTCGCCGGCAAACTGGGACACGCTGCACGGTGCCTTTGTGTTCTGTGTGGCAGCCGAACACCCGTGAAATGTCACTCAGCTCCTGCTTTGCCACACCAGGCTGTTTTCCTCACAGTGCTGACAGCATCCCAGCTCATGTGTATCTGGACAGGGATCCATGTGCTCGAGCCACGGCTCCTGCTGCTTCAGCAGGGTGAGGCCACACGGGCTATCAGCCATTCAGCAGACGCAGAGGTTGGGACCCCCCCTGGCCCACCCATTGTGCCAGTGGGCACACACCAACCCAGCAGCCCCTTCCCATCCAGCCACAGCTGTCCCTGCTGTCCCTGGCACTGCCTCTTGGCACAGGCATTCACAGCTAGTGCTGCCCCTGAGAGCCCTGGTCCTGGCTGCAGACCATGGCTGGATCCCGACTGGAGTATCTGCATGCTCTCTCCACCCCAGGGCATGCTATTCCCTGTGATTTTCCTGTGTTACCTAAATCCCTCTGGAAAGTCAGTCGTCAATCAGATTTTATTTTTTTCCCTCCTCTTAATTTCCCCTCCCCCTTTCTGCCCCCTACTTCTAGCATCAGAAAGCCGCTCTGAGCATCACCTCCTTGCACTTGGAATCTGATCTCCAGCCTCGTTGTTTCTAATAGATGCTAATAGATGCCCATTTATTAATATGCCAAGATTAAGGAACCTTTTCCCTAGTATAGGAAAACCATATTGCTAAATTATCAAATACTTGTATTTCATCTGTACAGAGAGGAGCTGTTGGATCAGATCAGTTCTTAGGTGGGAAGACTCTGTGCTGAGAAAGATTGTGTTTGTCGCTGGGATTCATGTCTTGAGTGTGGACTTCCCAGTAATTCCTGTCTGACCCTGACCATTGTCCCTCAGCCCACTCTTTGTAAATGAGCCTGCCTTCTTTAGAAAGAAGGTATATGTTTGTCTCAGCAAGCACCTAGGTTCTGACCCATTCCTAAATGTACTTGGAAGAACTGGAGCCTGATGGATGCTCCTGCCTTTACAGATGGAAAATTTTCAGCTGGACTTCTTCTAGGGAGATGTTTCAGTCGCTGTTTTTCTCTTTAGCTTCTCTAGAGAAGATTCATCGTCCCTGTGATGCAACAGCATGTGTACGACATTTCCCAGTGTAACTATGAGCAGGCAAACACTATTCATTTTGAGTGTTCCCCCCACCCTGTATTTTGGCTTCATGCAGAATCATCTCTACCTGCATTTGACGAAGTTTTTGTCGCGGGGAACAGTACAGACACATATATAGCACATTCCCCCACTGCCGGGAGAGGAAACCAGGCTCAGCCACAGTTCTAGGGGACAACTGAGGTAGCTGCAGGTGAGGGTGCAGCACTGTTGAGCGCAGCTCCAGGGCTCTTCTGAGTTGCATTATGTTCAGTCTGAAGGTGAACCATGCTCCTGAGCCCCCTTCACTGCCTGTCCCTCGACAAACACCTCTCGCCAGCAGCGAGACCAAAGCAGAAGTGGGGAAGGTGAGAGGGAGCTGAGTCACTGTCGATTCTCATGCTCAGCCTGTTTTTGTGGTCAAAACAACTGATTTTATTTCCCATGGCTGTCAGTCATGGAAAGCAGCTTTGTTTTTCTGTTTAAAAGAGGAAGGAAAAACAGCAGTGAAAGCCTGCAACCGCCTACTGGTGATTAGGGCTGATGGAGCTAGACTGCACCTGCAGAACATTTACTCCTCCTACACCTTCAGTAACTCAGCTTTGTGCTGTGAGATCAACAAGTTACTCTTACAAAAGCGTGCTGTCAGGCCCGAGGTGTGTGTCTTCTCCTGCTCAGGCTGTAAGTTGCCACACTTACAGCCTGAGCACTGCTGCATCTCAAGCTTGCTCAACAGTTTAATTAGCTCTGGAAACAGTTTGCATAAGGTTGTTGTATTTTTTTTAAAAAGGGTTTTTTAATTATTTTTTTAAAATTGTGTTTATTTTTAATACTTTCTTTTTTTTTTTTTTTTTTAGCAGAGGAAATATTCAGCCACTCCAAAGCCACCAGTATTCCTCCTGGGATGGAGAGGTTTAGCAGCCAGGCACTGCTGGGCCTGCAGCAAGCAGCTGATGTGGAGGGGATGTGAGGAGTCCCCTCCCACATCAAACATGTGGCATGCCTGTCAAACTCCCAAACTGCCCGATAGCTCGATAAGAACTGTTACCTTTATCTGCATCTCTGCACAGCCCTTATCTGGCCACAGACATTAACTGCACCATGTTTGCCCTTCACTCGTGTCGTTTTTGGACAGCTGAGGAAACTCTCAGCTCTCCCCGTTCATGTTTTCTCCCTTGTAGATAAGAAGTAAATGAGGCCGAGGAGGTCCCAGGGACACCTGACTCTCCTCCCTCTCCTCATGTTCGTTTACAGCTGACTCACAAAGGAATTCTTTTCCCATCTCAGTATTTCTTCGCCTTTTGAGGACCAAGTGCATGCTGTTTACAGGACCCAGAAAATGTGGGATGAGGGAGATATCAGCATGGCATCAAATGAACAGCCTGAAAGGTGTTGGACTTGTGTCTGTCCATCCTATACTTACATGTATTGTAGTCCTGATCCTTTCAGGATCTTTAAATCATGCCCTTGATGTTCCTTACCAAACGCCACCCCTCTCCACAGTAACCCCAGCTAGCAGCTAAATATTTAACAATCCGTCAGCATCTTCTTTAGTCAGAGAGCTTGTATTTCTTGAGATTGCCCAAATTTGGGGTTTTTACACAGTCCATTTAATCCCACCACTGGTGTTGGGGTCTCTGGGGCTGACATGGCAGCTCGCAGGGGGCTGTCAGCAGGAGGGATCGGTGCTTTAGGAGGGGTTTTCTGGTGAATATGTTTTTCTTAGAAGAAATAAACTGGGCGTGAGATGCGCCCTCAATCTTCTCAAGCCTTGAGGCTGGAGGGGCAATGTTCCTTACAAACATTTCTCATTACTGGCTTGGTTGTGCCTAATGCCCTCGGTCACCCTGAACATCTGCTCCGCTCCGCACCCTCCTGGACAGGCCTGGCTCACACGCACTCCTGGGATTAATGTCTTGTGAAAACTGTTTGGGACAAGGGGGTGATTTAGAAATGCCCTGAAAGGGCACTATCAGTGCAGCTCAGAGCACGGAGGTGCTGTACACTAGTTAGTTCCTCTCCCTCCCGTATGGGACTAGCTACAGCACATTCATGCCTGCATCACCCCTTCTACAGTACAGAGTTTGTGTTTCTCCTGGAGTGCCAATTTTCATGTGCAGACAAGGCGGAGGGCCTGACTCTGAACCACTTGTGGCGCTGAGTTAATTACACATGGTACAGAAAGCATTTCCTCCCCACTTTCAGTCCCTTCTGCAGCCCTTTGTTTTGTGTCCCGAGAGTTTGAAGGGCGCAGCGGCAGCTGCTGCTCAGCTCCTGGCTCCTGATGGGGACTGGGGTTTGCCAGCAAGAGCTGCCTTCAGGCACAGGCACCTGGGGCAGCAGCTGCTGGAGCAGAGAAGAGCCACCCCCACGAGCTGCCTCCCTTCCCTGGGCTCCAGCCCAGGAAAGCCAAGAGGGTTTAGCTGGGGAGCAGAGGATGGTCAGAGCTAAGACCAGCAACACCCTGGGCTCATCCTCGACTCCTTGCTCCCTGATGCTGTAGGGTTTCCCTGCAGGTCTCTCTCTTTCCCTGTTCTCCTCTCCCTGTCAGGGACAAACCAAGCCTTGCTTTTTCCTTTTCCTACAGGCAAAATTCAGCTGTGCCAACATCTGCCAAATGCTCCATTGCAACCTGCTTGTCTGAAGTTGTGTTTAAGCAACAACTACACCTGTTTGGCAGGCATCGTAAGGCAGCTAAAACCCCGCAGTTTGCTATTGCTTGTTTTATTTTAATCAGCTCCTTTCAGGCAGGAAAAGCGTAGCCTACTAGTGCATTGCTGCATGGTGTCAGGAGCCCTCTGCTCTGTTCCTGGGCTTGCTGTCGATTCTCCTGGGCAAAACGCTTCATCCTTTCAGGTCCCTTCTCCCCTTGCACAACTTACTGTTTCCATCAGTTTACCTAAGAAAACTAGTGTCTTATTTTTTGGAGGGCCCAGTGTAAAACACTGTTGAAAATACTCATGAGTTAATGCACTTCTCACAATCACATCCTCCTCCTGAATGAGCTGATACGTTAAAGTTAGAAGAGATTATCCTAGCTTTGTCTCACTGATGTCTGGACCACCATGGCTACAGCAACGTTACTGCTCCTGCATGTGTCTCCATTTCTTCTCTGCAGCTGTAGCAGCACAATGACATTATTAAAGTGATTTCAAAGCCCAGCCAGGCTTGTCCCCTCTGGACAGGGAGCCACACTCTTCTGCAAGAAACATTAGGACTCAGGAAACTTGCATGGAGATATTTATAGCATGGCTCCTTCCTGGGAGGGAGGGAGACTTATTTCTGAATACCAGAGAGCAGAAATAGGCCAGCTCTGAAGGTGAAAAGGTATGAACTTCTATTTGGGGAATACTGCATGACTGGAGTCGCATGAGAAGGAAACAAGCAGTGGGCAGAGCCAGTGCAGTCTCTTCTGCCTCAGCTCACAATGTCTTTGGGACCTCAGGGTCAGATTCTGCCCTCTTCATTCAGTGCCAAAATCTGACCTGAATATGAGGCAGTCAGAATCTGCCCATTCATTTTGGATTGCACCTCACCTTGTGCATTTAACTAGGTCCATTCTAGGCCACAAGTGGTCCTTGGGAGGGAATCTAAGAGGTTTGAGGTGCTGATGCAGGGTGGCAGATCTGTGACTTGCGATCAGAATGAATATCCAGGATTGTGGTGAAGTTTTGCCCTGCATTTGTGACAGGGGATGAAATTATGTGTTGAATACTTACTGCCTTTCCCTTAGCTGTGCCATTATTGACTTGGACCAAGGTAGCCTTTTAAGCAAGGGCTGCTAGCCATTTTCACAATTCTGGCTTTTAATCATCACCAGCTTGTAAATTCCTCCTTGAGAGGCTGAACCTGCTGGAAAGATTTCCAAGGAGCTGACAGAAGTGTTTTATAGAAGGGGCTCCTCTTTTCTCCTGGGGAATTACAACCCTATAAGTCTTCATTTTACTTGACATTCCAATTTGCAGCTTCAATGCCACAAGAAATGCCTTGGTTTTCAGTTTAGTGATGAAACTTGTGATATGGCAAGTGTAACAGAAAAATGAAGCTCTGCAAAGGCCTAGTTAAGCTTTCCTTTGCTAATGTACGTAGCCAGCCAGACGGGAAGAAAAACCTCTCTTCAGCTGAGATATTTAGATATATACTTAATGTCAAATGTGAAAACCATGGAAACGCAACCGTGGTGTCTGGCCTGTGGTGAATATTGCAGTGAGCCTTGAAGAGCTGCAGAGCCTGATGGCCAGCCCAGACCACCTGCAGCTGCAGCCCAAGGGCAGAAGAAGACCGTGTCCCCTGGCTGGGTGGGCTCATGTCCTTGGCCAGGTGACTGTGGTCTGCAGGGCATGGTGCAGCAGTGATGTCTCTGCTTCATGACTGTCCAACACAGCTCAGCCTCTGCAACGTCAGCCTGATTCTCTATCAGCCCGATTCTCTATCAGCCCTGTCCTTACAGGCCAGTTCCCATATATGCCATGCCATCTTTGCCTACTGAAGTGACTCCCTCACAGCCTCAGCAAGGACTCACAGGCTTGCCATTGCTTTGACGTGTCACCATAGAATCATAGAATCATTATGGTTGGAAGGGACCTCCAGGGTCATCAAGTCCAATCTTTATCCCATCATATTCCAAACCATTAGACCATTAGACCATGCCCCTGTTAAACACCCTCTGTGATGGGGCAACACTGCTCCAATGTCCAGTTGCTTGGTGGACATCCAGGAACCATATCACGAATACAAATGCTCTGTTAGGTTGGTCTGATCGTAGCAGAGGGGAAAAAGAAAGTGTAGAAAGCTTTATCTACCCTCAGAAAGGGTGTGCATTGCTGCCCTCTTCTATATTCTCTGCCTGTGGGGATGAGTGCCCTGTTTACCAGCTGGAAGAGTTGGGGTTTGCCAGAATGCAGTTGGAGAGACCAAAGCCTTACACTCATATTAGAGCAATTCTTGCTCTTCTGAGGATCTTTCTCAGACACAGGTGGCTGTGCTGAGAAAGTTGCAGTCACACAGCCACGGTTGGAAATGAATTATTCGCTGCTTTTCTGGCCTGAGAGATTGATTTTATTTTAATTTCCCCTCCTCTTCAGTTCTCTGGAATTTTTACAGGGAATGGCATCTAAACTAAAAAGGAGATAAGTGTAATTATGGGGGAAAATGAGCTCCTGTAGACAAAATTTTCCCAAGAAACTGAAGAGTTGGCTACCTGGGGCTTTCCTCTCCATTGCTCAGCATAGGGATGGTTTGCTACTTTGAGTAAGAAGGAGCAGGGCTTGCTTTGATCCACAAANGCCAGAATGCAGTTGGAGAGACCAAAGCCTTATACTCATATTAGAGCAATTCTTGCTCTTCTGAGGATCTTTCTCAGACACAGGTGGCTGTGCTGAGAAAGTTGCAGTCACACAGCCACGGTTGGAAATGAATTATTCGCTGCTTTTCTGGCCTGAGAGATTGATTTTATTTTAATTTCCCCTCCTCTTCAGTTCTCTGGAATTTTTACAGGGAATGGCATCTAAACTAAAAAGGAGATAAGTGTAATTATGGGGGAAAATGAGCTCCTGTAGACAAAATTTTCCCAAGAAACTGAAGAGTTGGCTACCTGGGGCTTTCCTCTCCATTGCTCAGCATAGGGATGGTTTGCTACTTTGAGTAAGAAGCAGCAGGGCTTGCTTTGATCCACAAAACCCTCATCCTTCCTGCAATAGCCCTAGGCAGCTCTAAGCCAGTTGAAAGGCAGGGACATCCTACTGTGCTTCTGTATTATTTTCTTCTCAGCCACTGGTAACTCAAATGTCCGTAAGGGCTGACTTTCTAGTCAAAGAGAGGGATGCCTGGGAGGCAGTTGTGCCATGAATGGAGATCTAGCTTTCACCTTTTGCACATGTAACAGGGAGAAATTGATGCATGGAAACATCCTCTTTCCTCTGTCTCTTGAATCCATTATTTCAAACCTGCAGAGAAGGCTTTTTAGGGATTCCTTTCTTTCAGCAGTGGGCTTTTGGGATGATGTATCAGGGCAGAACAATTTTCTCTTGATACTGGCTTTGGTCTTTGTTTCAAGGCTGTCCAACACGGGAACAGCACCAGTGCAGCTGGGCCTTGCAAAGATGATCCAGCTTAGCAAAGGTGCTTTTCCCGGCAGGCAAAGGGAGCTGTAGTGCTACTCTGACTGATAAGCTCCATGTTGGGTGAGGGGAAGTGTTGTAATGCTCTTGCTCTCACTCTCTCCAACCCTGCTATTCCCACTCACATCTACCAAGCCTTTAAGTGTCAGAGAAAGCTGCTACCCAGCTGTGACCTCCATTTCTCCAGACCACCCTTATTTTCTGCTATGCAGAAGACAGAGAAAGGAGCAGCCTTAGCAATTATATGCCAAATGAGCCAAGAGTGGTCAGTCCTAAAGATACATGTGCTGGGGACCTTGTCCCAAAGGTACACCTTGCATTTTCCATGCTCTTTACCTTTGGTCTGCTTAACCTCAAAGTATGGCTGGAAGAAACAAACCATTACAGCTAGGACAACACTTTAGTTTTCTCTCCACTTCCACAGGCTGAAGGAGGATGCAGCGTTGTGAGGTGGGGCCCTTGAAGCTGGTAGCCAAGAACTGGCTCTTTGCCTGTGCCAGTCATTGCTTTCTTTGCTTCCCTTATCAAAAGCTGGTGGTGCCTGTGCTGCTGCAGGGTGCCTTTTAAAACTCTCCAGACTCATTGACACAGATGATGATTTACGTGCGTGTGCTCAGGTGCTAAATGACCTTCCTCTAGTGCTTGACGCTTGGTGAATGAATAACTATCTCTCACCTGGGCAGGGTGGCAGACTTTGTGCTGTGCTGAGAGCAATAATGAAATGCAGTCAGGCTTCTCCAGCATTAATGTGACACGAGAGCAGCCTTTCCCCCTCTGACAGCAGCCTTAAAACATGTCCTTTCCTTCATGCCTGCTCCTGAAAAACCAAAGATGATTTTCGGTGCTTTTGTTGCCTGCTAAGCCATCAGCCCCACAGCACTCTCACCCTCATCATTTCCAGGCTGGAGGTGAAACCATCCAGGTCTCCAGGCTCAGCCCTCCATGAGCCTTCATGGAGGAGCACCCATTTGAGGCAATAGGACAGAACTGAGTCTCTTAGCCCTAAAAATGAGAGGAAGGTGCCCTCTGACAAGACAGTGCTGTCAGCTGTGGCAAAGCTCACATCTCCCCTAAGAAGTGGGGAAATTATGGCTTTGTTTTCAAGGAAACATCTGGGTTTAGGCATTCAGGGCTGAATCTCCATCTTTGGGTGGCCACACAGTCACTAAGTTCTGTGCTAACTGTATGTACACCTGTCAGGGGTGACTTTGCCTGCTGCCATGGTAGACTCAGCAGGAAGATAGGTCCATCTTTTTGGGAAAAGGCAGCATTGTCACATGGTCACCATTACATGGGATTGTCTGCATCTCTAGGATCTCTGCAGGCTTTAGAGGAGCACTGGCAGTCTTAGCCCACTGATCCTCTGCTGCTGGATCTGCTGAAGCAGTCTCCTCTCAGCCAGAGCACTCTTCTGTTGTTGCATGCAGTCGATAATGCCACTCAAGTGGACCAACAGATGCCTTACACAGCTCTGTGAGCTGCTGAATTTACGCGGATTTATTTGTGCTTATGTGAGGCCTGTCTGTAAGCACAGGTAACACACAACAAGACCTTTGCCAAGCGATTGTCTCAAGGATGGAGGCTGCTTGGTGCAGTGATGAGGGAGGGCACCTACCTTCCCAACGCAAGTTACAGCCAGGCACAGGTCATTGTGTGCTGCCTGGTTTGGAGGTTGAGCTGTTGCCACCAAATTAGTGCCACCAACACCCCAGCTGAACTCTCAGGGGACTCTTGGGTGGATGTGCCAAGGAAGGACCAGCTCTAAAGAGTCGCTTGTGCTCTCATTCCTGAGATCAGTTGCCTTCCACTCAGCACAGACTCGGAAAACTGCAGGATCTCTCTGCAAACAGAAATTGCCACTCTTGTACATTAGCAGAACTCATCCCTTAGTGACTTTGCACTCATACAGAGAAGTTTGAGTTCAAACAAGGTTTACTTTCCTGCTTCTGTGGGTCAGATGGCTGCACATATATTAGATTAGTCCCCCTGCTGCCATGGGAATGCTGTAAAAGAGCTTCTCTGTGGGAGATGGGCACTGCTTGGTCCTGACATGGCCAAAGCTAGTCACTTGCCCTTAGGAGCCCAGGGGAGCCCTGTGCCATAGGACAGCCTCTCAGGCAGAATTTAGGATTACAAAGCCTCTGCCTGCCTTATTTAACAACTTGCATAATGCTTCACTGGGCAAAGAATATGTGAATTGTGAGTTTGCACGGAAAAAAAGCAGGTAGGTGGGTTAAAAGATGAAACTTCTATAATTAACTTCAATATCTATGTCATGTTATAGTTTGACATGGTAATTTGAACACATGTGCCTAATTTCACTGTGCTTTTTTCAGTCTCTCCTACTTGGTTATGTATAACAGTCAGTAATGGGCAGGTCCATGTATAACAGGAGGTGCTTGGTGAAGCACCTGTGAGGAAATGTCTGTGTGTCATAGGGCTTGATGCCAGGCACCATGTGTGCCATGGACTGCTTGGAGCACGTTCAGTGCCAGGCTGAGGTTGTGAAAGGAGTCCTAGACTGCGGTCATATCCACAGCACCTACCTGTTCAGTCCTCATCAGGGGTCATCTTTGACTTTTTTCCTCCTGATGCACACAAATGTGCCTTTCTCCTGATGCTGGGTGCACTTGGGGACAGGAAATCAAGTCTGGGGAAAAAAACCTCAAACACAGGAAGTTGCTTTGCTCTGCCCTTCCAACTGCTGCTATTTTAAAATGCATATCTATGTCCCAATATCACAGCTTAACCTTGAACACTTTTGAAGTTTAGAAGTGGTCAGATAACATTTACATTTCAGTTTTATTTGCTTTCCTGGCTGAGACTGCAAGCACGGCCACCACATTCGCACAAGAGGGATTTCACTTGTGCCGTGTCTTGCCAGGCACACACACGGTAGTGCCAGGGGACTCAACAGCAAAGCCCAGTTGTGTGAGGCTGCCAGCCTTCATTTGCACAGAGAGGGTTCAGAGGGTTCAGGCTGATGTTCAGATCTTCTATGCTTTTCCAAACCATAATTCTAAATATCCTGAGAATTATCCATCACTAGACAAATAATCTTGCAGGCACAGGAAGCCGTTAGGTTAGCCTTATGCTGCTTTTCTGTGAATAATCCTCATTTTCATGTGTGTTTAGGATATTTAAATTCTCACCCCTCTTTGAAGCACCGTGAAGCTCATACAGACACATCAACAACTTATGTGTCATGCATGAGAGTCGTGATTATCTGCTGTTGAAGTTGTCCAAAAGTCTTCTGCTTTGAACACGAGCTCTCCTTCGAACAGCAGATTGTGTTTAGACCTTACCACTAAGTCTCTCCAATCTTTAAAAATCTCTAAAATCAGCTCACTTCTATTTGTGGAGATGTATATCAGCTACCAGCTCTCTGCTTCCTCTGTCTCCAGCAAGTTCCCAGCTGGCAGCTGCCACCCAGAGACCTCCCCAGTATCCTCTCACCATGCCCAGGAGCTTAGAAGTGGTCAACAGCACCATTGCCACCTTCTCAGGTACTCGTGTTTGGGGACTTCTCTGTGATTGAGATGCTGCCAGGAAAGCAATGCGGAGCATGGCAGGGAAGAGATCGCTGGGACAGAGCTAGAGGATGAAGACAGAGCAAGATCCAGTAAGAGAGAAGGAAGGAACTCTGTGAACACCAGAGCAGAAGGCACCAACACCTCCCACAGCCATCAGCTGCTGCTTTGCCCACTGCCCATCTCCTCAGGCTTATGCCTTCCTGTTTGCAGTCACACCTTAGCTGGGAGAGGGTACGGAAGGGTGAACATGGTCTGTGTTTGAGAGTGCGTTGCTGGGGAAGTAGAGGAAAACGCTCAAGACCTTCTGCAAAGCCTGTTTCCTTTGGGGTCCCCAGTCAGAGATAGGGAAAGGTCTCTGCAGGCTGCAGTGCTCCAGGGGCTGCACCTGTGCGTGTCCTGAGCCTGCGCAAACTGTTCCAGGAAGGTGCTGGAGCCAGAATGAGCTTCTCATTTCCGTCTTCTCAACCCTGCGAAGTGACTCACCCTCTCTGGGAGTTGTTCTCGAGGGCAGGAGTGGGAGGGAGGTGTCAGAAACTGAACTAAAACAAAAGTTAGGTTGAGGCCCAAGAAAATTTTCTGCTGCTGCTGTGGGTGGATAATGACACAGCCTCCACAGACACAAGGCAGAGCAGCACAAAACCCAGGCAGCAGGGTGAATACAGGCAAGGACTATTTAAAACTGAAAGGCTGTGCTTTGGATTTTTATCTGAAAGACCTAATTATGGGAACTTAAAATCCTGCCAGAGCAGCTACTTCAGATGACTGAATGCCAGGTTGCTCACAGCATGGAGGAACATTCCCAGGTTGTTTCAGACAAAGTGCTTAAGGACCTGTTTCTTTGTCCCTTTTCATGCAGCCAAACCTTCCTTAGGCCAACAGCTCACAGAAATAAAGGCTACTGCACTAGAAATAACTGCTTTGCAGAAGCTGATCACTCGACTTGGTTGAAAGGTTTTGATCTGAGTCCTTTGCTGTTCATGGGTACAGGGCAATGCAGGACAGAGCCAACTCTCACACCAGGGTGCAGCACAGTTGGATGCGACTCCAGCAAGAAGATAGAGGTTATGCCTGCTGCCTTTTGGGATGGATTTCATTCAAGCCTTTTAACTCCCTTCAGCAATAGTAGTAGTGTGTTGCAGATATTAGGAAGCTCTTACCCTGGCAGATTTCAAGCTCTTGGAGATTATTAGGACAGAAATTTAATAAATACTGCTCTGTGTCATGCTTTGGCTATGCCAGGACAGTAGGGTACTATGGGAAGGAGCTGTTTTCAGGAGAAAAATAACAGTGTTACTAAGAACAGTTGTTTCAAATGGTTACTTGCATTATGGAACTGAGATTTGTCTACATGTTGCAGCAATCTCTCCGGTTTAAAAAACTTTCCTTTCTTTTTTTTCACTCGCCTATCCCACAACAAAACACTCTGCCTCCCCAGAAACCTTCCTGTGGGTCAGCAAGGCAGCTCCCGCATGGAGCATGCTCCCGTGCCCATACCATTAGATACAGGATTTAGGTAAGGCCACACATGAGCTTTGCTTTCAGCAGAGCAGGGGATCACACACACATCCACTGCAGATCACTGCAGCTTTTCACCCCTGGCCCCTCTCAGCTGCCCAACACTAATGCTGTTTGCTCAGGGTGCTGTGCTCAGTGTAGGCTCAGATACGAATCTCGACAGGCACAGTCCCAGCAGGGCAATTCCCTATGAATAGGATTAAGCATAAATAACACTGACATGGGATTAAGCACATTTAGTCTGTCTGAAATCTCCCATTTATGTCGAGAGGTTTATGCCAGTACAGGTATGCAATAACTTCCCCACATTTCTCTTGCTAAATGATAATTTTGTTTTATCTTTGAACGACTCAAGTAACAGACAGACTGCTGAGGCCCCGAGTCTGGACCTGTATTTCTTATTTTCCTTCATGCTAGCTATATGAGCTCAGGAAATCTTAAACAAACAAACAAACAAACAAAAAACAACCCCAAACTTGGGTCATTCTTGAACGGGAAACATTTGCCATTTTGTGGCAGTGCCCACTCTGCAGTGCCACATGCTTTCAAAGCACTGCTCACATTCCAGCATCCTCGTCTGCAGCCCAAAGTGCTTCTGGATCTTCATTCTAGTAATGTGATGCTCAAGTTGCACTTTCACAGCCTCATCCAGGAAGGGCAGGTCAGGCACGATGGGCACCACCTTCATGTCACATCTTTCTGGTGGCTGAGGTGTTGGAGGAGTTGAGACTGGAACATTCTGCGGAGTCTTGTCCACATCAGCAGGCAGGCCCAGTTCCTGCTCCAGTTTCATTTCTGTGCTGAGGCCCTCCAAGGTCTCCTGGCCTTTGTTATGGTGGAGAGGCATCTCTATTTCCCTGGAGTGGACCTGTGGAACCTCTGGGTGTGGAGTGAGAGCACCCAGCTGGATCTCAAGATCTTGCTGGTGCTGCTGCATGTTACCAGCCTCAAGGCAGCTGGCCACCACTTCCTCACATTGGGTCAGGCTGCTCCACTGGGCCAGCCCTGGGATGCCCCAGGCCAGGCTGGACACTGGAGGCACAAGCCATGTCTGCTCCATTAACAAGAGCGGGGAGAGACACCAGTAAAGAGGAGCCAATGTCGCTCGATGTGATGGAAGCCGAGGAGTGATCTCTCGAAGAAGCCAGAGACACCACTGCAGAGGACCTGGCTTCACTAGTCATGTGGAAGCTGGGAGGGGTCTTCTCTCAAAGGGGACAGAGAGATCCTTGAAGCAGAACTGGCTTCACTGGTCATGTCATAAGTCGAGTTGTTGCTGCCCTCACACATCTGACATTTGAACCTGTTTGAGAAGAAGGAGGAGGAGGGGAAGCCTAAGCCCAGCATTCCCGAGTGCCCTGGAAGTCTCCTTCCTGCAGGCAGCAGACAGCATCACTGCCATGGGGTCCCACCCAGCGTGTGCCTGAGGCCTCCTCCCCACCTGCTGAGCACAGCATCTCGCTCTGCCCCAGAAGGTGAGGACACCATCAACTCAACGCCATGGAGGTCAATCCCTCCACAAGGGCACCATCGCTCACGTGTTGGGCCCATCGATTTCCCCATGTCCTCCCCATGTGGTTGCCCCATGCCATGCCCCTGTTCCTGATGTGAAAAGGGGTTCTTCACTGTTCTATTGCCATTTATATTTCTGCATAATCTGCGTCTGGGAACAAAGCTGCTGAGTCTCATAAGGTAACACAGTGTGGGAGAACAGCAAGGGAAAATGTGGGCGTGTATTTCTGAGATACCAGTGCTAGGTCGTTAGCTTCATTTTGATTTTTGCATGTAGGGAAATAGAGGGGGATTTTTTTATTTTTTTATTTTTTTATTTTTTTATTTTATTTTTTTTGGTTAGTTTTTTTTGTTGTTGGTTTGTTTGTTTGTTTTTTTGGTTTGGTTTGGTTTGTTTCATTTTTGTTTTGTTTTGTTTGGGTCTTCTACACTGGCACACATAGAATATTTCCATTTTGAAAAGAGAGATGGGACCAGCATCCAAAGGTAAAAATGACTTCTGCTGAAGAATGTAATAACTGAAGTCATGGACAAATCTCATAGCTTGGGTGACACCATGACTCAGGGCTAGAACTGGAGGAAGAATAATTTCTTTGACAAAAGATATTTTAGATTTTTGGAAGACATTTACTTCTTTTGCCACAACGTATTGTTTATGGTGAAAATTTGAGACGTTATTTTGTTGGACCCTTTTTCTGGGGTGTGTGTGGAAGGGTGGGGGTGACATGATCGAAAAACCCCACCTCTGGCTCTGCTTGGGAGAATTTGGCATGGAATTTTTTAGTGGCTACGAGTTAACCTAATTTATGTAGTTCTTACGAAGATTAGGCAGCTGGACAAATATTGGGAAAAGATAAAAATAAACGTTTGAAATTTTAAACACATTTACCCTGACTTACACTCATCTTTGTGCTTGTTGCCCACAAAAATCTTGGCAAACAATTTGCTGGTGGGAGTGTTTGCTGAAAGAGAATCTCTAGCTCTGTGCTGCAGAACAGTCAGGGAAACAGTCAGGCATGTAGAGCCACAGAACCATAGACTCACAGAATCATTTAAGTTGGAAAAGGCCTTTAAGGTCATAGAGTCCAACCATTAACCTAACTCTATTAACCCTGCCCTACCAAGCCCACTGCTAAACCATGTCCCTGAGTACCACATCTATACGACTTTTAAACACGCCCAGGGATGGAGATTCAACCACTTCCCTGGGCAGCCTGTGCCAGTGCTTGACAACCCTTTCAGCAAAGATGTTTTTCCTAGCATCCAACCTAAACCTCCCTTGGTGTAACTTGAGGCCATTGCCTCTTGTTCTATTGCTTGTTATTTGTGAGAAGAGACCAACACCCACCCCTCCCCAACCTGCTTTCAGTTGTAGAGAGTGATGAAGTCTCCCCTCAGCCTCCTCTTCTTCAGACTAAACAGCCCCAGCACCCTCAGCAGCTCCTCATAAGCTTTGTTTTCCAGTCCCTTCGCCAGCTTTGTTGCCCTTCTCTGGACACACTCCAGCACCTCAATGTCCTTCTTGTAATGAGGGTCCCAAAACTGAACACAGTACTCAAGGTGTGGCCTCACCAGTGCTGAGTACAGGTCAATGATCATATTAGAAAACCTGGTTCTGTTCATTAAGTCATCACTGATATCATCTGGAAACCCTGCACATATGATCAGTAGGAGAGGAACCGATCAGTAGGAGAGGAACCACCTGGATGCATTCCTGTGTGATGTACTCTAGGTGACCCTGCTCTGGCAGGGGGGTTGGACGAGATGATCTTTCGAGGTCCCTTCCAACCGCTAGGATTCTGTGATTCTATGAACTAAGACACAAGGTGTAGTGTGCTTGGGAGGAGAGCAAGGTGCTGGGCCACAAGTGAAGAGCATGTGGTCTGTCACGGGCAACAACTCCAATAAGAAATGAGCTCATGAAGATTATAACCTGTTCATTCAAAGCAGGAAAAAAGGTAGAGAGCTGCTAGTTGTTGTGTTCCAAACTGGAATGCAGATAGGTGCACATACATCCCACTTCGCTGAGCAATTTCTATGTGTTTATGAACTTTAATTACAAGACTGTACATCTTCAAAAAGCCTGGAAATCAGGCATCCATCAGACAGGCTTCACTGAAGAAGATCTGTAGCGAAGAAGCCTGTTACTCAGCTCTTGACACTCGGGGCACAGGAAAGTTTCTCCTTGGTTCACTCAGCAGCACTGCTGGTTCAAGCCTGGCCTGGGATGGTCTGAGGGATGCATTCACAGCAGACATGGCCACCACAGGAGGAAATGCTGCAAACTGGCTGATCCTGTTTCACTGCCTTGTCTCCTAGCACACATGGCACAAGCACCTGTGTAAAGCAAAAGCAAATTGCACTAAGACTTCCTACGGCCTCCAGACAGACCTTAGCAAAACACTCCACTTCCCAAACAAGTCTGCAGGCATGAACTGTGCCTTTGTGTGGTCTCTGCCATCAGGCATGCCTGGCAACGCTGTGCGGCTGCTTCTTTGAGGAGAGACAGCTGGTTTGCTAGGGAAGCTCCTTGATAAAAGCCTCAAGCAGCCTCAGAGGGAAGTTGTGGGCAAAACAGGCTCAACTTGGGTAAATTTAACTTAATTTATTTCCAGAAAGCACAAATTTCTGATGACTGATCAGGGTATTGACCAAAAAAAGAGGACACAAACAAACACCTTTTGTCCTCCTTCCCCTGACTCACCTTAAAATCAAACACCTATCTCCCTCCTTCCTAGCCTCAACTTCCCTGACTTTCACCCCATGTCACAGTTGGCCTGTCCCAATTTCCTGGTGGCATAGGAGTTTGGGGCCATGTGTGGAAGTGTTTCTTGCTGCTGCTTTTTGCTTATTCCTTTTCTCTGCCACCATTTTCTTCTTTGGGTTTTTCTCTACTGCTCTTTCTTCTAACCCATTTTCATGGAGCTGATCCTTAGTGTCCCCACTATGGTGTGGGTCTCCTATGGCTGCAGTCCCTTGGGGGTGTCCTGTATTGGTGTGGGTCACCTATAGTCACAGTCCTTCAGGGTTGTTCTTACAGCAGCATGGGTCCCCCATGGCTGCAGTCCCCCAGGGGTGTCCCCACATAGGTGTGGGTGCTCCGGCCTACAGCCCCTTGGGGTGTACTTACTCCCTTTGCCATGGGGACCTCCCCCCAGGCATCCATCTCCAGCCCCCAGCAGCCCCCAGTTTCATTCCTCACTAGGTTGGATTGGGTTAGAGAAGAGCAAATTGTCTTTTGACAAATCTGTCCAGCTGTGGAGGTGGTCCAGGGCTGCCCGTTCAGGATCTGAGCTTGGTTTTGTTCTGTCCCGGAGGGTGCTGTGTCCCTGGGCTGAGCGTGTGCCTTCTGTGTGCCCTTCGTTATATTTCTTATATTGAGGTATTTTTTAATTTTCATATAGATTTTAGCAGTGATATACGAGATTTGCAAGTAAACACAAGTCAGGGTCTTGGGCCACCTCACAAGAGACTTTTTCACTTCAACAAATGACATACAAGTATGCATTTGATAGAAATATCTGCATAATGTTTTAACAAAACTGCTGATGAAACGCACATGACCTTTATTACTACAATAAACTGCTTAAGTAACTCTATAATATGTTCAGTTGGTTGCTGGAGCTGGGGTAGGTGAGATAACATGCAGATTTTAAAATCAGCACCTTATCTTATGTTAGAGAAGATGATGGTGTGCACTGACAGCAGGCATTTCTAGGCAACTGCAAGGTCATCTCAGTGGTACATCAGGTGGTTGTAACGCGGCTGCCTTCCCTGGTGAAAAGGCCCAAAAGTAACACCTGACTTGCAGCCATACACCTCTATAGCAGGATGTACATACCCTGCTCACTGGTGAAACAGGATGATCTGGGGAACAAATGGTGTATTTACAAGACTTTTTTAAGAGCTGAGTTTCCACAGTGAAGTCTCTGACATTTAACATTTCTTTTGCTCTTGCCAGGGAAACTTGTGAGAGAGTAACAAGAAACTGCCAGGGTTTTTGTGGAGATAAAATGGTTGTTTGATCTTTGCATTAGTGTTAAACTTCCTTCTTCCCTCCGCCTGCTGTGCAGACATATGGTATCTCCTACAACTTGTATGCAAAGGTGTGAAAGGAGGCAACAAAATAAGGAATAAGTAATGTACAGGGCCATCTTTTTTTTGGAAGTTGGTGTTGTGGTGAATGGAGTGGGTGTGGTGACCTCAAAAATGGATTTAGGTCAGGTTTGTGACTGTCCCACTGAACCATGAGGGGGAGGCTGTGGGTAGTGGGAAGTGACAGCAAGCCCCAGAGCAGGCATGGTGTGAGCAGGTTCAGTGGCCGATGGAGACTGGGTTGCTTTAGGAAGAGTCCTCAGGACAAGCTTGCTGCTCTCGGGGAGTGGCGTCTGTCTGGGCACTGCCTGGGCTGAAGCATTTCATTCACAGCCTGAGTATTTGATCAGCCCAGAGGTGCTCATTTAATACTTCTCACAGACACTGGTGGCTTGTTTCAAAGGTACTGAGTGCTCAGAAGCTCCCATAAGGCCAGGCTATAAATCTGAATCCTCAGGTCACATTTATTATTAAATCATTCATACCTCAAGCAGAAAATTGTCCTCTTGTGCTAAACGTCTGCTGTATCCTACTGGTTCTGCTCGAAATATGAGACACTTAAAATAGCTTAGGCTGGGCTTTGTTGCTACCCTTAATGACAGCATTTTTGCTTCAGGATAGTTTTCTTTCTGCTGTAACATTAGTCAGCAAGATAAGCATGGTCCAAAGTGCTGGTCATGTGTCTGGAGTATACGGTCCATGTACAGTTTAGATATATGTTTGATGTCTATGTATCATTTGAAAGACTCTCTGGAGGTCTGGAGATGTGAACTTTTTCAATCAGAGCATAGCACTGCCTCACATCCATTCATTGTTTATCTGTAATGCTTATTCCCTGTCTCTGAGGGTGCAGGGATTTCACTGCTGTTGGGACAAATATCACTGTGTTTCTGACCCTCAGACCTCTCTCTTCATGTACATGGAGCTTTATCATAACAGATCTGGTATAAATTCAAGTGTGGTTAGAGTTACATGTGATGCCAAAAGTTAAATTAGCAGAGAAACGGGAAGCTAAGAGGAACCAACTGTCAGCTTCTACTTCGAGGAGCATAAGAATGCAGAAAGACATAAAGAGATGGAACCAACTGGAGAACACCAATTTCCACTTCTGAAACCTCCTAGGTTGATGGGCCAGACTTCTCGTTGGTTGTGCTTCCTTCTCTGTTGTGAAGGCCATTGCTCCGAGGATCCCCTAGAATTTCTCTAGAGACCTGTCTGAGAGATATCGCTGCAGAGAACTTCATCACTGAAGGAAGTCTTGGCAATACTATGCTAAGACCCAACTAGGTGATTTGAAAACCTCCTTGCGTTGAATTAAATCATGAGATCATCCTCTGCTAATGCAGTAGTCTGAACTCAATATTGTGTGCTGTGCCCTGCGAGTCAAGCAGTTGGATTGGATATCCACAGTTTTCAGAGTAATAATTGCAGAGGCTAATAAACCTCATCGTTCAAAATCGCTTTGGAGGACTCCTGTCTTCTCTCTCCCAGAATATTTTTTCCTACCTGGTCTGACCAACATAAACAAATCCCTTCTCTAATTTGTTACTGGGAGATATCTTGGTCCCTTCTGCATGCAGGCTGCTGCTCAGCTGAGACATCATCGTGACTAGGAAGACTTATGGTGGACTTCCGAGGAAGCTGCTGCGAAGTACATGAAAGGAGGCCAAAGTCAGCTCTTAAGATTAAGATCAATGGTTTCTCAACATTTCAAAACATACTTATTAAAAGAATATGCACATTGCTTGTCTAGGCTGGTTTCTGGGAATGGGATGTGATGCTTTTTCCCTTATCTGCCTGAATTTTCCTGTGTAGACGGTGTGTCTGTCTTCAGTCAGAAGAAAGTGGCAGGTTATTTAACATGCATCGAAAAAGTGGAACACTCATCTGTCATTCAAATTGGATAATAGGCCTTAATACTCAGGGTTACAGAGAGGTCAAAAGGAGAGCTGTTGTTCAAAAAGGGGAGGTTCAATATAGTTTTTAAGCATTACGTTCACTGAAAGAGGATGATCGTGCTAGTCTACAGGACAAACGATTAAAGACCTCCTGAATTGTTGCTCTGTTATAAAGGAGTTGAACTTTAGCTGACCTTTCCACCAGGAGCTAAAATCGGTCAGATTTGCTGACTACATGCTTCTTTTTGCAGCTCTCATTGAGAAAAAGCAGAATTAAGGATGGTCTCAATGCGGGTAGCATGCAGAGTTTGGTACTCCTGACTGCTTCAAAGCAGAGTTCCCCTTAGAAAATCAAATTGATATTACCAAAATAAAAGAAAAAAAAAGAAAGGAACTTTATGCTACCTAGAGTATTAAAAATGAAATCTCAGGCATATTTTTAAAGCAAACTAACCTTCAGAAATCTCTAAGGCTGATATTTGCTGGAATCAGCTCTCTCAAGTACCTCCAGTTCAGTGCATTTTTGTGTAGCTATATCCTTACTAATTGCAAACCCTTCCCATTCAAGGGAAACCTGCAAGCACACAGTCATATACACATATGGAAATATGTAACATCTTCCAGCAAGGTCTGGGGGTGTGGTAAAGCTTAGGAGGCAGGATTAATCTGGCTGGAAGTAAATATCACCTGTATGGATGTTAATACCAGAAGTATTCACCCTGGTCTCCCTTTATAGTCAGTGGGGGGAAACAGGCATTGCTGGAGTGTGATTCATCTCCTGCTGAAGTGGCTGTCTGAAATAGGTCAGACACCTACTTCTGACACTGTTTTCAAAGGCTGCCTGAGGTGCCTAGCTCAGAAAGAGAGATCTACACTATAGATAATCTAAAGATGGGTGAGATGAGCATGAGTCAGCACTGTGCCCTTACAGTGACAGCAGCGAGCTGCGTCCTGGGCTGTATTAGAAAGAGCTCAGCAGCAGCTCCAGGGAGGTGGTTATTGACCCAGCTTTGAGCAGGCAGTTGGACTAGATGACCTCTCCAAGTCCTTTCCATCTTGAATCACCCCGTCAACCCGTTCTTCTCTATTCAGCACTTGCGAGACTGCATCTGGAGTACCATGTCCTGTTTTGGGCTTCCAGTTTCACAAAGGCTTTGATGAACAGGAATCAGTCCAGCAAAGGCCACCAAGATAGTCAGGGGGCTGGCCCATGGGTCTGAGGCATGTGTTGGATGGTTCAAAGAAGCTGAAAGCAGTGGGTTTGTTCAGACTTAAGAAGAGAAAGATAATGGAGAATCCTGTGATGTCAGATGGCTGTGAGAGGAGATAGAAAAGACATAGTCAGGCTCTTCCTAGAGGTGCTCAGTGAAATGATGAAAGGCAATAGACTAAAGCTGGAAGATAAGAAATTCCAGTTAGCTATAAGGGAATTTTTTTTCACCTTGAGGATTGTCAAACACTGTCACAGGTTGCCCAGAGAAACTGGAGACACTCAGACCTCAACTGGACAAAACACCAAGTGATGTGTTCTAGGTTTGCCTTGCTTGGATCAGGCAGCTGGATGAGATGACCTGCAGATATCTCTTTCAATCTGTGTTATTCTATGAATCATACTATGCAGATGTATTTTCGGGACAAGGCTGGTCCTTGGTAGACTCTAGGTTGTTGCTTACTAAATTTTATTCTTTTCTCTTTCTTGAGCATATATACTTCAATTTCCTGTAATCTAGTATCAGGCCATTGTTCTCTCTTTTTTTTTTTGTTTGTTTTTGAAGGATGTATTCTCAAAGCCACTTGTATGCCTGAACACACCTCCTTTAAACATGATTTTCACAACCAGTGGAGCTGCCCTGAGAAGCTTGTATATTCAAGGAAGGCCACTGTGGGTGCAGATCATGCAGCTGATTTTCAGATTTTTAGTTGCCAATGTTGGCCATCCCTCCCATATTCATACAGCCCTCCAGTAAAGGTGTTTCACCCAGGTGACCTGGTTACAGTGCAGCCCCAGTTACACTGGCATAGCCAAGGAGGCTGTATGGGGGGGGGTGTAAGGCAAGTGGAGAAGCAAGACGTTTTACCACCAATGCCCACGTCTCCTGGTGTTCAAGCCTGTGCTCTGATCTCCTGCTTTGGAAACAATGATTCATTTACCCGTGATACTTCTATCTAGAATGAAGCTACTAAAAGGAAGCAGTTGGATGCAAAGTCACAGCCAGCTTGACCATATCTGAGGTCTGAAGTGGCAAAACCACCACATTGCTGCATGCACAGGGCCTTCCCCCCCCTGCTATTGGCCAAGCAGGTCCCGGTTTCATGTTTGCTATCTCAACATGCCTGCTTGCCATGGCAACCAGTCAACACTCAAAGTACAAAGTATTTTAAAGCTGCTAAAGAAATGTCATCTTTTTTTCATTTATGTGGTGTCATGGATTAAGAAAAGGCAGAACATAAAGTCATGAGCACCATTGCTTGCCCCGGCTGAATCTGACTGGGAGGTCCAGAGGCTTACAGGCAGCTTGATTTTGAAGATGAGTACAGTTTAAACATAGTTCTACACTGTGGGATAAGGCAGCAGTTCAAGTTCCAGTTTTACCACTTGTTTCTATTATCAGTCCATGTGTTTAGTGTTTCGCTTAAAGTCCAAATTTCTGTAAACAAGCAATGAGTTTGGAACCTTAGTTCAGTTGTTCTAAGAAAACAAAAAAAAAGGCTTTGCTTTTCCAGATATTGCAAAAGGAAAACTTAAAGGTGATCAAAGAGCTTAATTCCCACTAACTTCTCCTTCATTTTAATAGAATACTTGCTCTCTTTTTCTCAGCTTAATATTTTTGTCCTAATTTTTGAAATCTTTATATTTCATCTCGATAAATGCCATGAGCAAGCTCAGAAGCCTCAAAAAACAAATGGAAAAACCCAAATAACCAGAAGTTATCTTAAAAATTTTGTAATTTTCAACGTTTTATTTAGGTTCTGATTTTCATATTAATGAGGATACATTGTATTTGAGGAGGTCTGACTCATGTGTGCTGATTGTTTAGAGCTAATTCCCAAACTCTGAAGCAGTAGAGCTTGGAGCAAGCTGTGTGTTAGTGGCACTGTCATTAGTGAATTTCACATTAGCAGAGTTTTGCAATTTTCATTTCATGAAGAGGACAGGAAAACCAAAATAAGACCTGAAGCATCTGAAACAGAAAAAACAAATGACATTTTGCAGAAGTGTTATTTCCCTGCCGTCCCTGGAGCACTGAGTTACCCATACTTAACAGAACTCAGCATAGAGTGAAGCGGTAAGGACATTAAACTGCACAGAGGGTACCTTGCCTCATTTATGACAAGTGAAGAACGTGATGAGACCTGCAACCATTCTTCTCTTCTTTTATCCTACAGACACTTCCTGGAGCCGTGAGCCTGCCTGTTTTACGGACATGATTTCTGTGTTTCAGAAGACAGCACAAGGGTGCAGAGAAAACAGAGCTAAAGCCATGCACAGGAGACAGGTGAGCATGGGGACTGTCACAGTGTAGAGAAGCAAAACCTGCAGCTAACTTCTATATGGAACATCAGAGGGGCTGTAAGGTCAGGGCAGGAGAGTCCGAGTTTGGGTGTGCTGCCATCCAAAACCACCCTGGCAGGACTTGGCAGGAGGAAGGTCGTTATCTGCTGTCCCTAGAACATTTCCCGCGATAGTCTATGTTAGTCACCACCATAACTGTCTCTCTTGCTGCTCAGTCCTTCGGCTGGCTGGTGATAGCACCCGGTGCCATGTGAGAGACCTGCTGTGACTGGGCATGCTGTGCTATGGCCTGCACTCAGCTACCTTTGGCCATGTTGTTGCAGTTTATAACACAGTGCTTCCTCTTCTCATGGATTCTACTCCGCTCAGTGGAGAAATCGCACCCAATGTCCCCCCTTCTGTGAGAAAAGGAGGTCAGTAGGGTGTCATTCAAGCAAAGAGCTTTGCTGCTTGCTGCAAGCTGAGCCATTCTTACAGCATTTCTGACAAAGGCTGGAGCAACCACAGCTTTGGTGGGCAGCACCTTCATGGCAATAACAGTGAAACTGCCAAGCCCTTAATATCCTCTTGGAAAATTGCCTTTGGTGTGCAGTAGAAAAAGGCTTATAAAGAGACGGATATAACAGAAGGGATTAAACACAGAGTTCATGCAATTCACCCACCTCATGCCATGATCCTCTGTGTTCAAGTTCCAGCCTGGACTGCAGTTGCTGACATCTGTTGAGCTTGAGGGTTCTCACAAAATTTTCAGGCCAGCACTGACTGGTACAAATAGTTGGATAAAATTTTGCATACAGGTCCTGGTTATGTAAATTACAGAATTTCAATCAGTTGTTGTTCAGCCTATGCTTCTAGGAAGGAAGACAAGGAAATATCAGGTTTTCTGGAATAGTGAGAATAGTGGGTCAAATTTGATCTGATGTAATGCTATTGTCTAGCTGGGATAGGACTCGAGTCTCCTCTTTTCAAGGCCTCAGGGTTTAATGAGCTTAGTCACTGTGGGAAAGGTGCAGTGAGAGTTAGGAGCTGGAGCACTTGATATGTGTAGCCATAAAACAAGAACAGAGAATAGTTCTTTGGAGCACAAGAGTTTACTCTTTTATTATAGCTTCCACTGCTCACTTGCTCTGTGACTGGACAAAAAAGTCTGCAAGGCAGAAACCAATTGCCAACATATTACTAACTTTGAAGCTCACCTGGATTACTCAACAAGTCCACATCAAATCTTATCTTCAGAGCCAGGGCAGACGTCAAGGATATAATCAGAAGGACCTTATCCCCTACCTATCACAAGCTTTAAGTAAAGGCTAAGCTCTCCACTATGCATGCCCAGACATAGACCTGGCTTCTAACCATATGCTTGTTTTCTTCTTGGAGGAAAGGAATTACACATGGCATAATGCATATGGCATAATTGGCTGCTGTTGCCAATGATCTTGCAAGAGTCTACTGTGAAAAAGGAAAGTCTTCTTGTCTCCATGTCCTCCTAATACTACAGAGGATATTAATTTGACTAGTAAACTGCCCAATAAATTCAAAAAACCTTCTCTTTACTAAAGACAGTGAGGTGTCATGGTGGTTCCTTGCACTGGGGAAGAAACTCATGTGAACCCATAGAAAGAAACTTGCTGCAGCTGTCCTGTTGGACTTGAGTCTGGTCCACAGGTGGAGATAAGGAAGCCTTGCAAATAACTTCTGGTGGGGCACTGGTTTGTCAGGTTGCTACGGCTCACATAAAAAACTAGTTTTGTCTCTTATGCTACCAAAGACGAGGAATTTATGAGAGTTATTCCAATCCAGGTCTAAAACCTAGTACTGAATTCCAGAGACCTTGCTCATAACAATCTAGTTTCTCACTTTCTAGCACAAACTAAAAAAACCCAACCAAACCTGCAGCAGCAGCAACAAAACTCCACATCCCTAGGGTGGACTGCATTGATATAAACCGATATGGAATCTGGCTTACATGGATTCAGTTGAGCGGAAAGAAAGAGGGCTCCCCATGCAGCCACCCTTCAGGATTTGTCCCTCTTTCCTTCTTTCAGCCCCATTCTAAAGCATCATTTCACTCTGAAGATCTAAGTCACTGCCTAAGCTAAGGTCTGTCTGCAGCCTCCAGGGCTAAGTTTGTGCATGTTTGTGTGTGATTGCTTTAGAAAATTAGATGCATTTTTCTGAGCTGTTTTTAGTCAGAGACCAAACAGCTATTTATTACTTTGGAGAGATGTTGTACACTCTCTGTCTCTCAGGAAAAACTTATTAGTTTTTGGTTGCCACATACTAAGAAAAAAAAGAGTTCTTTCCCTCGGCAAACTGTGAACACTTAAATGGAATTGCTCTGGATTTTGCAAAGGGAATGCTTGCTGGAGGAAAAGAACGGCCCTCTGGTTTCACTTAGAAAGCTATGAGCTTTGTGCAATATTTTGACCTCTGATGAAAAGACTATAGATTAATTACACTATATATTGTGGAACAGTCTTTATGCATTTGAAGCTTACTCACATACGTACATGCAGTGCTAAACAGTGCTTGGAGAGCACTGGGTGATAATGCATCACTAACTGAAGAAATACAGCTCCTGGGAAAAAATGGAGTTCCCTGAGCATTGCAAATGTTACTGCCACCGGAAAGCAGACTGCCTGTCCTTCTCCCTGAATTCCTAGGTAAGAGCCATAGCTTTTCTGCTCAATCAGGATCCTGTCCCCATGCTATCTGAAGGAGCAGGAAAAGTTCAACAGCACTTGATGACTCCACTGCTTCTGCATCTGGGTAAATGATTCATTTGCTTCTCTCTTTGTCCCTCCAATAGCCAGCCTGAGAGAAGGAAGAAGCTGTACCCCCCCTATTCACCATGGGAGCACAAGGGAAGGGTACATCATGGGTGGGAGAAGAGCAGACCCTTAAAGCTTCTCTTCTTGTTGAAAACACATTGGGTTACAGAAATGACTGCAGTACAATTAATTGCTAGGCAATGATGACACAGACTTTGGGATAATGAAGGACTTTTTCTGCTGCAGCCACTGACTGGTTGGTTTGGGCAAGGTGGAGATGGCCTTCAAGTCAGTGACTAGACCTTCTTATTGCCTAGTTCCAGGCCATCAGAGATATCTAGGCCATAGGAAACAGCAGACTCAGTTGCTTTGGGTTTTGGACTGGTTGAACGTAGCCCCTAGCTGAAGTCAGATGCATCCTTTGCTCTGTGTGATACTCATTCCTGGCACTGATAGTGACAGCATGAGAAACAAGGTTGGTGGAATATCTTGATATTAATTTTTTTCTCTCTCTCTCTTTTTAAAATATTTGCCTTTATGTGAGCATGAGCTCTTCAGAATTATGACCTTCTTTGCATTTACATGGCTATCAGGTACAGCTAGGCCCTGTAATGCCAAGGATTTAGCACTGATAATGGTGTGAAGAGTTGGGTAGAAAAAACATAAAGCAGTTGGTATCTTCTAGAAGGGGAAAATGAATGCTTAGAAATCTTGGAAAACACCCAAGATCTCTATAAAGTCAAGGAGTATGAGAAAAATACAGAAAATTTCTGCTGAAACAAAAGAGAATAAAGCATTTTGGATGGTGGATAATTTTTGTAGAATCTGTAGATGGATAATTCACCAAAAACATTTCCCTTATTGATTTGCACTGGGAGTCATGATGTGAAACCTTCATTTTTTGAGACAATTAAGGCAGTATGAATCCAGGTGAATCAGTGGAACTAAAACTCTGTTTTTTCTTGAATCAAAGAAAAATTTTTTTTGAGATCAGGTGGGGCTAGGATTTCTGCCTGGGACTACAGTTTATGCTGTCAACAACCACCAGCTGAGCAAAGTGTAAGAAAGCTTACACAGTTAGGCTGTTATCTAGGCTTTTCCTACATAATGAGGTATCTGACCTCATCACTTCATGCTATTATTGGCACTTTTTGTGTTGAAAAACAATCAAATATAGCCATATGGGGCTGTTAGTCTGGAAGACATGCAGCAAGGACTCTGTAAATATGTTTTGATTTGCCTTGTCTGAATTACAGCCACTTTTGTTTCCTCTGTAAGAATATTTGGCAGAATGAGTTAACTGCTGAATTGTTTATTAACTTTTAAGCAATGATTACAAATCATGCACATAAAGCGATTTTTTGAGCTCATAGCCATAAATCTAGCACAGGAAATATGAACCTGAGGATGACTATTATTCAGTCAGAGTTCACAAATAAGCTGTATGATGTGTGTCCCTAATCTAAGATTGTGTTTATTGAATGCCAAAAAACACCTCTAAAAGAGCTACAGGAAAGAGCTGTCTGTGGAGAAAATATATGAGATAATAATAATATATTTTTTTGAAAACCACTAGCAGTTTTCCTTCTGCCCCCAAATTCCCAGAGGTACTTTGCCAAATCCACATCTTGCTCACTATTACACCTGTATGGAAAGTTGAACCATGATTTCCTGTATCCCAATGAAGTCACAGTGCTGCTTAGCTTCTGAAACCAAACAATCTCAGAGCTCTGCATGACCTGTTGATTTCCGTGATTTAGCGTTTGCCTCAGATTGAACACTGATGCTATCAGTAAGCTGTTGCAGCAGGGTTTATCTCTTTTTGCAGCAGCTATGCATTTATCAGGCGGCTGTCAGTGCGCACAAAGGGAATTCACAGACCAACAGATAAACACAGGATCACAGGCAATAAAAGAACATATCCATGCCAATGAACACTTCTCTGCACTGCAGCGTGGCTCTGCAGGTAACTACATCCCTGTCTGATAAAACACCTACATATTATGGATTTCAGTGGAGTTTAACAGGGCAGTTAAGTCCAGTTGCTGAATAAGGAGTATTTAAGTGATTGAATCTATACTATTAATTGCTTCGTAGGTCATCTTTCAGTGCTAATGGACAAATACGATATAGATAGTTTTTTTGTTTTAAGGTTCTCTCCTTCAGAAGTGATATATGCATGGAAGTGCACCTCTCCAAAAAAATTAAGTTATTTTCTTAAAATAATAGAAATCCTAAAAATAGAAAAGGAAATTCTCAATATATTTCTAGACCAAAGATACAGAACAAAAGTACAGACTTAGAGTAGGTGGTTCCATCTTCCTAAAATAAAGTATTTAAAGATATGAAAGAGAATTTTGACTTGGAAACATTTACAGTAACAGTTACTGATTTCTAAAAACCACATCCTTATGGTGACTTGCACGGACTCCTAAGGCCCTGATTCCACCTTGGAATAGAGACAGAGAGGAGCAGATAGCTTGACCAAAATCACCGAGAGCATCCATAGCTCAGCCTAGATTTGAAATCATATTTCCTTCTGGGGCAGTAAATGGCCAGTCCCTGAGTCCTTGTACTGTGCTGCTGTCCCTTGCACCATTACCCCCAACAGCAGGAAAGTGGGAGCTGCTGGGATGTTTTATGAGTCTGGGGGCTACCCCTAGTTGATACCTGCCTTTTCCATGCAGTGTCTGTAACCAGAATGGCTTGGCAGCAGAAACCCCCTCTCCTGAATGACGGAGAATGGAACAGACAGACCTGCTATGTTCAGACACATTGTCTGTGAGGGACTTGCTTGGAAGGTCATCTCTCAGCAGCAAGGCTTGGTAGGCTGTTGGCCATAGCATGGTCCTCTGGGTAACGCAGAAGACTGAGTAGCAAGAGACTTGCTCTTACTGGGTGCAGGAGGAGGCACAAAGGGAAAGAGAGCAAGGTGAGAGTGGGGATGACACATTTGCCTGCTGCTAAACCCTGTCTGCATGTCCATGACTGGTGCAGACCCCCTCTTCACCCTGCAAAAAGGTATAATTGAGTCAGTGCTTTCAAAAATAGTATAAGTTGTGATGTATGAGTTTTAAGTACAGAAAATGCCTTTTTCTTTCAGCCTGTTAACAGCAGTGTTTGTCCTACGTAAATGGCTGCAGTAGAGATGGAGACGAGATTCTGGGAGGGTCTATGCAGAAGACTAATAATTACTCAGAGACAGCCTATCCCTGTGCTGTAGCATGTTGTAACTCACTGTTGTGCCACGATGGTATTTTTTAGACAATTGAACACAGGACTGTACATTTTTGCACATATATATTTGCTTGAGAAAACAAGCCTTTATTCACACACGATGGGTATTGCTTGTCTCAGTGTCTCATACAACTGCACGCACACTGGGTGCAGGAAGAACAAACACAGAGGCCCTTGCATAAAAACAAGGGATCCCAGAAACATGCTGAATGAATTTCTACTGTACACGCTGTCCTATAATTTTACTCCCAGCGGCGTGTGTGTGGAGTTCCTGAAAAAGCTCCTGGGAGGGAGGGGAGGAAGAATAAAACAATATCAAAGAAGCGCCATGTGGTGTTGATCGGCTTGGAAAGTCATCTTGCTAATTGTTTGCAGGATGCATTCCAGGTTACTGCAAGCCAAGAGGCTGCAGGGTTTGTTGGGCTGAACTGAAAATTACAGTGCTTTCTCCTGTCCTTGTATCACTTGACTGATGGGAGTCTCACATCCCCTCGGGCACTTGCAGGAATTAGGAGCTGGTGTATGCCACTGCAGGGCGTGCTGCTGCTTGGGGTTTGATCAGAGTTCAGCCTTTGTTGTTGAAAGGAGATATTTCATCTCAGCAGATTCAAAACGGAGATGGTCTGTTCAAGGCTATTGCCACAGGACTTGTCTCCCCTCCCATTCCCCCGACAAAAGAAGAACAAAAGCAAATGACCAGCCAAATTACATTCTGTTTCCACCGAGTAGACTGTTACAAGTCACTCATATATTCATTATTACCAAGTCTGAAAGACATCATGCTGGGCTGATTTCAGAGCAGTTCCCTATTAGCAGTATTTTTTAAAGTGAATATCAAAGTCAACTTTTAAATACTGTCTGTGACCTTAGAAAAATACTTAGCATTGTACATCTGATGTTCATGCCACTAAGCCTTGTAATTGAAGCAAGCCCACTAAATACTGGAGAATGGATAGTGAGAGCCTGACTATTGTTCTGTGTAAATCACCCTGTAGATGTGTGTGCTGAATGCTTTCTTCTGTCACCCATGCTGTTGAGCTTGGTCCACAGCCTGCTCCTCACCAGCGCACACTGGACTGATGTGCAGCATTTCAGATTGCAGCATTTCAGATTCTTCCCTAGCAGATGAACAGGTTCAAGGATTAGATGACACTGAAGGAAGGAAGGTACCAGCTAGCCTTGTTCTGCAGTGCTGGAAGGAGACTGGGTGCAATGGTAGGTAGCAGACAGGAGGCCAGCTACAAGAGGCTCGCTTCATTCAGTCAGTGCTGTCTGTAACTGGGGATCATGCAGCCCTGCAGGTTGTGAGGTTTAATTCTGGTGTAGCAAGCCTAAAATCACAGTGGTGGTATAGATCTGGAAGATCCCAGGCACTTCACCAGGTGAGAGGAATGATGCTTCTGGGTATCGATGCTCATGGGATCTGAACACTCTTATCTTCACCCTGAAAGCTCTTTCTCACCTCACACCTTCTCAGCACACTTAGGCAGCAGAAACTATTCATGAAATTGCTTCTGACTGCCCGTTCAGTGGTTCCTGCCCTTTCTGCATTCTGTTGAAGTTCATTGTCCTCAAATTAAGTTGTGCTCCAACATCAGTGTGGGAGCAGAGGGAATTTCAGTGTGGGAGTGGAGGGAATTTGTGCCTTCCTGGATGCTCCTGGCATGCCACACACAGGTGCAATTTGTCAGTCCCATTGTTATTGTCTCTGGTGTTCCTGGGAACTTCCCTGACCACCTCTTCAGGTTGACAGGGCAGATGCAACACTTGGGATATAATGGATTAATCATATTGAATAAATGATTTAGCCATTGAGCTGACACATAGTGTCAGACCCAAGAAATAACTCTTTATTTCATCAGGTAGCCAGACACTTTGATGGATGGGGACTACATGGTAATTCACTGAGCTTAATGAACTGTTATGCCAGAGGCTGACAAAATGAAGACTTCACCAGTTAAACTGGGTCCCAGGGATACTTATATTTGGTTCCAAGTGAGAGCTGGAGTTAGCTTTCCACAGAGTAATCAAAAGATGTCTCTTGGCTGAGTTGAGAATGGTTGTACATCCAGCAGATCGGCCTTCCCACCATGCCTGGGTGGAGTTGGTCCCGCAGGGTGTGAGCAGTTTGTAGCCTAACAGGTCACTGCCAGGTACATACCCCTTCCCTCCTGTTCCCTGAGCCTTACTGAAATTCTGGATAAAATGGGGATCCCTAGCATATAACACAGTCACATAACTACAGATGGGTTAAAGGTGACAGGATGAGACAGTCTTAGCCTGTTATTTGGGATACAACAGGCAAAAGATGTTCCAGATCCATGAGGAAAGCAAGTGTTAGGCATAACCAGAGGTTTCTCACTAACAATATTAACAAATGTTCAGATCTAGTGGCTGGCACACAGTAACTAAGCACTGGTTGTGTTTGGCGACCTGCCACACCCAAAACATTCCTTGGAGACATTATGGGGACCTCAGATGACAACCAGCCTCAGTCAGCCCCACCAAAACGGGTTTCTATTTTGCAAAAGAGGCCTGACCCTCACACCCCATCATTAAAATTCCTTGGTAACTCCAGACCTGCTGGGGGCAAATTCCGAGTCCTGGGGGTGAGGTCATGTCTGCAATGAGCCCATGACAATAATTGCCATTATATGGCCCTATTTATTCTCTGGAGACACGCTGATGTTGCTGCAGAATAGGGCCATGGGCAATAGAGAAGACAATCTATTTGTGATTTTATGGTTTTATTAACTTGAAGTTGTGAATCTGTTGTTTCCAGTTGCCTTGGTCCAACACAATGGCAATGGGGTTGCTGAGCTCTAGTTTATAGGTAGTAATAAGTAAAAAAGGTATCTTTTTAAATAAATGTAAGGAAGAGCTGAAGAGACTGAGTGCTTGTGTCCAGCACATTCTGAAAGTGTTTGTTGGTATAGTTTGCAGATGGCTTTCGCCGTGTTACTGTCCTTACCCTTTTTGCTTCCAGGACCATTGCAAATTGTTGTCTTCGATAGCACAGGGTTCTGAAAAGTACCTGGCCAGGATCTTTCAGAGCATTTAAACATAAACATTTAATGAGACCTTTAAACACGGATCGCAGCACTTGTCCTGGTGTGCTCTATGCAATTCTCAGCTGCTCTGTCGTTACTCAGTGCCCAGCTTTTTCTACTGGAAGAGAAATTTATGGCTTTCTTGCTTTATTCATTCCCCTTCCACATAATGCTCCTTGAGCTGGTTCCGAAGATAAATCTTTCTTCAGCCTTTAAACATAAATCAGAGTTCAGGGATGATGTGCACTCAGAAGATGTCTGCTGTCTATAGCCAGTGTTAGCGGCCTTAACAGCAGTGAACTGCTTGCTGCAAATTCAGAGAAAGCCTCTGCTTTCCACTGCAAATTCTTTCCCTGGGTCATTACAGATCCATGGAAACAGTGTGTATGATGCACTAAGAGTTAAAGTTTTTAATCTAATTTTATGTTGCTATCCTTTGTCTGTGTAATGCACAGGCAGTAACTGCAATGCCATTTGTTTCACTGAACTCATTAGCATGTGTGTGATTCCCAGCTGATAAAGTACATGTCTTGTGCAAAACACTTACCAATAGACATGGCCTGAGTCTTGAGTCTTACGTCTGATCTGCACGTCAAATTCTTGAAGATTTGTTGCCATTAAGTTCAGGGCTTGGATTCACACTTACCTTTACCCAAGAGAACAAAATGCGGTTAGTCTGATCAATCTCACACCTTGGGCACCTGTTTGACAGCAGTGCCCAAGTAGGTAGATGTGCCTTGGTATCTAGAAGGGAGCACAGCATCGACGGGACAACGTCTGAGGGCAGAGTGGGAATGGGGCAATGGGCATTTCAGACATCTGGGCAGCTGAGTGCAGCAATGGCTGTGGGACTCCATAAATGAGGTGTGACCTGACCACAGACCACACAACCATTGCGAAATGGCTTATTAAAAAGGTGAACGCTTCATGTGTCTTGCAAACAAAACCACCCACACAACATGGGAGCCAGAGAACTGTGCATAGGCCTTGGGTGCCTGTTCCTCATCACCACTACTGCCTGTTTGCACACAGCCACGAGTTGTAATCTTGTGTGAGACTGTTCTCCTCTGTAGAACACGGGCCCAAAATGTTCACATTTTGAGAACGGGGCAAGTTCTCTGGAGATCACATCATCACTCCTCAGGTTCTGCTCTTCCCAGCAGATCTTCTCCTTCCATGTACAAAGTCCTTCTGAAGTCTGAGGGTCACTTCTCAACTCTGGAGGTCAGTTTGCACACATCCAGTCAGAGCCATTCCTAGTTTATGTTTATTTAGCAATTTCAGCTGCTGTAACTAATCACTACAGGTCTCTTTTCATGAATCGCTGGGTTTAAAAATAGACATTTGGTGCATCTGGATTTGTTCCAAGACATATACTTCTGGGTTTTCAGATAGACATATTTTCTCCATTTGTATAATATTTCAGAGGAGTTGTATAATTAATTATTTCTTATCTTGATCAATATGTGGAAATCATATCCGTCCTTCTGCTCAGTTTCAAGAGATTTTTTCCATCTGAGAATCTGCTATAAAATAATTACTCTTTCAACTAAAATAAATATTGCCTAGCTCAGGATTCTGTTCTGAGAGCAAGAGTATCAGAAGTTTTACCAGTATAGTTCTTGAGAGAAAAAGGCCTCAGACTTTGCTGGTCAGGGAAATGGATGATTTGGCTAAACCAGTAGTGGTCACCGACTCCTGTGTGGTTTGCATGAAAATCACAAATTTACCACTTAATTTAGGTTCTCCTTTATCAAATTGTGTTCCAACTTTAGCAATAGGCCCCAGACAGATTTCTAATGGATCAAAAGAGCTTGGTTCTGTAAAAGGTTTAACTGAACTGGAGCGGAGGAGAGGCTGGAGGAGAGACTGGAAAGTTGATCAAAATACTTGCAGGATATGGAACTGAGAAAGGAGACTGGGGTCTGGTCACTGTGAAATTTTTGTTGTTGCAAAAAGCTGTATTTATCTTTTTGTAGTAATTTGAACTGTGGTGGTAATCCAAATTCTCCATTCAGCTCTTTGGCCAGTTAAGAGGGGAATCCATTTACAGTAAAATTGGAGATAAGCTCAGTGTCCTTCATTGAGATCTAGGTTGCTCAGTTTGAATACTGATCCTCATTTTGGAAATGTCCTAACCCCTCTGGAGATGGTAACCTGTGCTTACGAGAGGGAAAAATACAGAACTGGCTGAAAAGAGTGTTTTTCTTGATTGATTGCAGCTCTGGATCAATGGGGAAAGACTGGGACAGGAGATGCAGCAGAGTAAACCATTCAGCTTGGAAGAGGAAGTCTAAAAAGTTATGGAATATGGATGAGAAAAAAGTAGGATTCCACATGAAAATTTTGCCTAGCTGTCCTGGATTTCTGTCAAACTGGCTGCCTGGTGGGAGCTGGAGCTTACATAGATTGATGTCTGGTGTCTTTGTCCTTTGCTCCAAATCATAGCTGCTTTTTGCTATCACTTTTACTTCTGCTACCTGTACTATGCAGTTATTTGAAAAAGGAAGCTGGCTTCTCTTTGTACTGCTGTGCATGGGAATTCATTACTACAAGATACCCTTGAGATACATCACTGATCTAAAACATTGCTCTAAATTTCTTAGCTTTAAATCTTTTACAGACCTCTTCTCTTACAGTGTGTGTGAAGTCTAGTAGGGCAGAGCTGGAAAATCCCTCTGTGCCCTCCTGTTTCTGTGTCTCTGCACTGTGGTGCAAGGGGGAGATTTGATGCATCCTGGTGATTCATGTCTGGAGGACAGGAGCTGTGAAATGATAACAGCTACAAGAAAGCAGGTACAGCATCCTTGGTCACCTATACCAGACACTTGGAAAAAAAGAGAACAAGGATTCAGTGTACATCTGTGATGGATTATGTGTAGCCACACCCTGCTGAAGATCACAGGACCCAAATATCTCTCATCCCCCAGGACCATCAGCAGCTCTAAGGGGACACCAGGACAATGGGTTGAGTGTGTGGGTTGAGCCTTCTTTGACTCAGCCAGTGCATTTTCCGTTGCCACTGAATGTATACCCTAAGGTGCCAGTTACTGTTGAAATCTTTGCTAGAGTGTCCCAGTGTATCTTCTGCAGGGTCCTTGTTGAGACTGACAGGCTGTGGTACCAGAGCATGTCTGCCTTGGGTGGCTCACAGTCTGTCCCTTGGGCTTTGCCATTCTCCTTGTGCTAGTTTTTGAACAGATTTTTTTTAAGTGTGCCTTACAGCACCTCTTTGAACTCTGTGTCTGGAATTGATGAATGAGTGGTCAGTGTAAAGACCTGGAAATAAACTGCTGATTCAATTACGGATGAAATTGGCCTAGCCAGCATTATTAAAATAAATATTTTGCCTTACATTGACTAGAGAATCACAGAATCACAGAATCACAGAATCTAAGGGGTTGGAAGGGACCTTGAAAGATCATCTAGTCCACCCCCCCTGCCAGAGCAGGGTCATCTAGAGTACATCACACAGGAACGCATCCAGACGGGTTTTGAATGACTCCAGTGAAGGAGACTCCACAACCTCTCTGGGCAGCCTGTTCCAGTGCCTGTTCCAGAGAAGGGAGTGATTTTACAGCTGTGTCCACATCCAGGCTGATGTGAGAGCCCAGGGGTGTTTCTGATGCAAGAAAAGTTGAGCAAAAGCTGTTGCTGAATGTGGGAACGCGTTCTTGGTGATGAAACATCCTTAGTAAGAAGAAGTATTTCATTTGGGTGTTTTAATAAAGTACTGGAGAACACATCCCAGAGAAATCTGCCAAAAATTTTCAGATCTCAGTCAATTGCTTCCCTCCTTTCTCTTCCCTCCCTGACCCAATTATTGCATGTTCTTTTAATTATTATTATTTTATTATTTTCATTGTATTATTACACATGTCCTACAGCTGAAAGAGAGCATGTTTCATACTGGGAAGAACTGACATGGAAGTGTCTGTTCTGCACTTGCAGGAGACCTTGGAAGACGTGCTCAGCTGAAGGCTGAGTACTCAGTCATGTAAATCACTGGAGCTTCAAAGTCATTGAACATACCTCCAGGGACATCAGATGAAGGTCTGGGCATGAGCTAAGAGAGAAGAACAGTTCCATGTTGCACATCGATGCAGCTGCTCCTGGGGATTTATATGGGATTACTCCTGGTGAGGAACGGTGGACACCAAATATGTCACTTTTCTAGTACAGTTCATGCTGTCTCTGTTCTTTTCCTACAAGGAAAACAAGTAGGAAGGCAATGCATTCACACTGATGGGCACCTGCTGAAATTGCAGGAAGTTTGTTGACTCCCTGCTGGTATTTCAGTGGACAGCAAGTTCCCTTTCTCCCTTAGGTGCTATAGGAGAAAAATCTGTCCTGATCTTGCAGCTCAACTGGAAATGCAGTAGCTGTATTGGCCTCAGATGCGCCCCAAGAGCCTATTGTGGTTTCTTAGTCATAAAATCATATTCTGAAGATATAGTAGTCACTGCAAGCTATTCTTAATATTTATTATTTTTTAAGAACAACAAGAATGTCCATCAAAGGACATTGATCAAGGATCAGCAATCACTTTGAGATGCACAACTTCTTTTACAAATTGCTCTTTAAAAAAACGCTAATGGATTTTACTTTACAATTGTTTACTCCTTTCCAAAGCACTTCCAAGCTCATGGGGAACCCAACATCTAGGAAATGGTCTTGGATGGGGATTGCAGATTTTGACACCATCATAATAGGAACCTTTGACCCATGGAGATGAATAAAGTGATGGTGACTGCAGTATTTCATTATTGATTTCCAAAAGAGAAGGTCCCAGAAACTCCCATGTAGGGCATGGTGGCCTGCTGGCTAATGTAATGCATTGCATGATGGCTATAAGTGGAGAAGTGGTATAAGCCTTAGGTACTCAAGCTGAATAACTGTTCCAAGCTGTCAGTGATCCCTATGTGACTATGGACAAAATATTTAAATAATCTACTTGTTTTCTTTCCTGTCAGAACAATCGGTGATATTCACCTTAGTAAAGCTCTAGGAGAGGTGAGAAGTGTGGGGCAGAACTTGCAGAACAGGCTTATGAAGGAATCACATCATCAGAATCCACCACCCTTATGTTACAAAATGATTCTCAAAACCATGCGAGAGCCCAAAATGAGGGTCAAGAGAACTAAAGTTCATATAGAAATCTAAGGGTCATGCTTCCCCCTTTGCAGTCTCCTCTTTGCTCTCTAGCATCAGCGTGCATGTAAATCCAGGGAAGTAAATATTCTTTTGTTTGTTTTTGTTGTTTGTTTATTCAAGCTCCATGCAGCACTGATGTGGATGGAGTGCTGCAAGACTGGCCTCATAACTCATGATGTGCTTGGTAATTGTGTAAAGGGTAAAGATAATAACGTTTTCTATTTGAACAAGAGGTAGAGTGGATTTGAATGGGTGATGGATATTATGGAAACCACTGCTTGGTTTCTGTGTGTGTGTGTATTTGTGTGCATATGCACAGTACATCCTCCATCTAGTGACTATGCAAAAGCTGATGATGGGACTAATAAGAAGATAAAAAAGAAAAAAAGCAAGCATAAAACAGAAACAAAGGGCCATTTTAATTTGTGCTGATCATACTCCAACTACAAGACCTTCTACGAAAACACTTAGTGTCTTAGTGTATATCTGTGTCAAGATATACAATAAAATATTAGTATTCAAGATTCAATAGCAAGAATCATTTTATAACAGCCGCAGCTGCTGTACCTCAAGTCAAACTTCTTCAGGAATCTCTTTCCAGGAATGTTCCTTTTCACCATTTGTAAAAGATCCTTTTTATTCTCTTGCTGGCTAAAGAATGGCTGGGAGAAACAGGGCAGTTACTGGAATTAAAATGTGAGGCTCACTTCATCCCCTACAGAAACTATTTTTTCCCCACTTGCATTTTACTCTGCAGTGACCTGTGTGGCATTACTTGATCCCCCTTGCAGGAGCCCTGATGCTGAGCTAAAATGATGGGGAGGCATAAGAAGGGAGTTCCAGGGTTTTTATATTTTGGCTGTTGTCTACCCATCTCACATTCACCTCTGCAAAATGCCTTGGCCTAGACTTTCTGAAAAACATGAAAGCCCAAGACCAACCTATGTTTGAGGATTCTGGAAATAAACCCAGCCAAAGCAGTGTTCTCAGCAGTTCCCATTAATATGGAATTTCTTGGGATTGTCATCACCACTCTAAATTGTGGTTTTTCCATCTCATTTTGGGTCTACTCACTTAAGCATGCTAGACACTGATGAAACTACTTCTGAAAGCTCAGATGCCAAAGTCAGGCCCTTAAATAAATGTATTCACAGACTAATCAGATGTGAGATGCAGGAGGTGAAGGTCATAGATGCAGCTGGCCAGCCCAGACCTACCCAGAATATATGCTCATGAGGAGGTCCTGCTGGCCTCAGGAGGGGGAAGTCTCATCCTTCCCCTGTACATCCAGGGTATGTTTCTCTCTGTCTTCACTGAGCTCTCTGAGATATAGTTTGCTTTTGCTTTTGCTTTAAACAGAGTATCAAATTTAACTAGACAATAGTGAATTGAAAAAGAAAAGAAGATAAATAAGACACTGGAAATTGTTTCACAAGAAGCAGTCAGGGCCATCATGGAGCAAAGGGAGGAGCTGAAAAATCTATGCATGCAAATACATCCTTACTTGATGTATGTCATAACCCATCCTAACGATATTCCTGGAAAACTCAACAAGAAATGTTGACTACTTTAGTGAGAGACATCTAAAATAATGCACTGTTGAATGTCTTTCATTAGGCTGTCACCTCAAGAGCACTCGTTTGCAAGTGTGTCCCCAGCCAGCCTCATCAGACCTACTTATAGGGAGACTTTAGAGAAGCTACAGGAAAAGATGAGAAATACTGATTGTGTGTACCCCTTTTGAGGTGTCTGGGCCACAAAGCATGGTATGCTATAGAGGCTGAGCTCTTTACAGCAGGGCTGGTCCCAGTAAGTGGGTTGAGTACAATTGGACTTCCTGACTTTGACAGAGAAAGTGAAAAAATAAATATATAAAATATTTTCTTCCAGAATATTTCCAGTGCCTGCCTTTCTTCTTCAGCATAACAACTAAAGTACTTCTAAATAGGAGTTCTCCATTCAGAGTTTTTCTTTCCTGCACCCTCATTTCGCGCGTTTAGTGGAAAAGAGAATAAGCAAAGAAAACAAAGAGGGCTAAAAAGCAAATACTGAAATGTAATGTGTTGTTCCTCTGAACTGATCTCATGCTAGGGAATTTGTATAATTAATTTCCTACAATATGCAGGAGATTAGGTGAGATCCTCTCCTGGCCTAGCTTCCCATGACACTGGGAATCTATGAACACCTTAAGAAATCTTTTAAAAAAGGTCAGTTTCTGGAGCTGGAGAAACCTGGAGGTCTTCCTTTGGCCCAGTGAGCATGATATAGGTCAAGGAGCAGCTGAGAAAGGAGTAAGGAGGACGATATTTGGCTTGCTACTCTTGACAAGGGGCATAGACAGTGCTGGGTGTAGGGAGAGAGCCACAGGTTCTTTCTCAGGAGACTACCTTGAACCCAACTTGGGTCAGCTCTTCTACTCCCATGAGTTTTCCCACAACAATGGCATGGTTTCTTTATGAAGGAGAGAAAACACTTCTATTTTGTCCCAATTTCTAGCCTGAAGGCTAAATCATGTCCCTCTAAGGGCAGATGTGGGTGAGTGTGCAGGCTCTTATGCCACTGTACAGAAGGAGCCACCTGCCCACCAAAGCAAGCTCAGTTTTTTGAACTCCTGGTAGAGGAGGGACCTGCTGTTTGCACCTAAGGGACATGTGACACAGCCAGCACCTGTTCCTGTTAGCTGGTTCTTGGTATGTCCCTGCCCATGAAGTCACACTTCAGAGTTGCCCACGGTGGGCAGACAGAGGTCAGCTCCTGGCATAGGCACTCCAGACAGCCTCAGAAGCAGCAAGTCTGCCCAGGAGAACTGTCAGGAGTCTAGACAGTGAATCTGGGTGAGCTGAATCACCTTGTGATGCCTTACCCACCTAACTTGTTGTGCCTGACCAGTTTGGGTGCCTAAAGCAGATGGTTTTGGCATCAGCCTCCTATGGAGATTAGTTAGGTTCAAGTCCCTGATCTGATGAACAATTAATTGCCTGTACAAAACTGAAAATCTCCGACCAAAAAGGCTGAAAAAGCCAGCAGCCTACTGAGAGCTTTGTGCCCCTGAGAGCCCAGTGCCGCAGTCCCCTTTGCAAACCAGAGCAAGCCCAGCTATCTGATCTCCAGTCTCTTTCATCCTAGGTGAGAGCCCCAACCACAGCCCTGTGGGCTGTCTGCCTGTCTCTCCACTCTTTCATTTAAAGGAAAACTGTAAAATAACTCTTTTTTTCTTCATATGGAAATGGGAGGCATTACTAAAATCCTAGGAATATTTACAAGGCAGGAAAATGTTTCCTGCCCAGCCGCAGCCACAGGTCGGGATCACAGCCTTCTGAGACTGAGCACAGGCTCTCTATAATTGTGTGTTATACTCAAATGGGTTCACTTTTATGAATGTATTTTAATTTTTTTTTAACTTCTAAAGGGTTATTTCGGTGTGAGAACAGCCCTGCACCTTATGAATATACCTTTGTGTGCAGTTCCCTAAGTACAGTGTTTCTAGGTTAACAGTCATGGACTTAAAAGCCAACTGAGATCTTGAAGGGAACTTTATGAAAAATAGTCTATTTATCTGGAATAAGAGCCCAGAGTTTGCAATGTAAAGTAGTTGCTTATGAAAAATGCATCCTTCTTAAGCGAAACAGAACATAATCTTTCTGGCAAGAAGCCAGAAGTTGAGTTTCTTTCCCAAAAGCTGTCAAAAAGCAGACAACAAAAAATGCCTGTCACATTCATAATTTTAATTCTGTGTGACTCTGTGAGGAGATTTACTACAGATCAGGAAAAGAAAACTTCCAGCACTCTTCAAAGAAGGCAGACAAAATGGGACGAGGGGGAAAGCCCACCTCAGAGAAGGTTTTTCCTTCCCTCTTTAGGCACCCAAGGACTTGGATTGTATCTGGGGACCTTGTGCATTTCCACTTGTAGGCAGTGGCGTTGTCCACAGCAGTGAAGACATTGGTGTTATTTGGAATTGTCTTGATTTTCCCTTTTGTTGTCTTACAACATTGCTGGAAGCAAACAGTAAGAAGGTGGGTCCTGGGGAGGCTGGTGAGAGGATCAGACTTCATCTTGGTGACCACAGGCTGACAAAGCATTCTTCCTGCTGAGAAACCCCCTCCTTTGCCCCTCTGCCATGGTCCTTGGCACAGTGCTGCTGCATATGGCAGTGCTGGATCAGGGCCGTCAGTAGCTCCTGTATTTACTACCACCCATGTTGTGATGGTTGTTTCATCATCACTACCTTTAACAGAGTGTTGGTGAGGTACTGCTGCTTGTTTCTCATACGCCTCTAGCATTTAAACAAGAGGCAGAGGGGTTTTAGTGTCATACAAAGTTATGCCTTGAACAGCAAGAGTTACTCAGTATCTTTCATGGGATAGAGGAATGGAAAATTTCCTTTATGCTTAGAATAGATTTTTAATTTGGCCAAAATTTTATGTTCTTTTTCTCTTTTGTTGAGTTTTCTGTTGAAAAAAAAACAGAACTGGAAAAGCTTTTCAAAGTGCTAGGCTTTGTAATTTGGATGCTCTGCATCTTTTTTTTTATCCCCTGAAGAATTAACCTTGGAAACCAGCCCTCTGATGTGTGGATAACATTTCCTTCAGCCAGGGAATGATGTGAACTCCTGTTTCCTGCATCCTGGGCTTGTGTATTATGGGAAAAAGATGCTCCAGTGCAGGGTGGGAATGGGGTTCTCCACCCATGGGACTGTGAATCCTGTCCAAGTGAGGCAACCTTGAGCAGGGTGAGGCTTGACACCACCTCGAGATTTCTCAGCGACTAACTTATGTGGCTCCTTGCCCACTGGGCTGGTTTGTGGCTCCTGTTTTCAGAAAACTCTGTTTAGGGAGCTTAAATGCCTTGCTCAGCTTTGTTGTACGAGACAGTGAGTGCCTGGGAACAGACTGTTGTTCATCTCAGTGCTGTGATGCCTATGCCCTTTGTGGGTCACAGAATCACAGAAT
>VZRW01008394.1:2165-13283 GCA_013398125.1 Aegotheles bennettii
GGTGACCCTGCTCTGGCAGGGGGGTTGGACTGGATGAGCTTTCGAGGTCCCTTCCAACCCCTGGAATTCTGTGATTCTGTGTAAGGAGAGGGTCTGGGAGGAGAGTAAGAGAAGATCTTGGAAAGAATTTTGGGTCTTGTCATTTAAGTGGGGTAAATTCAGCCTTTTCTTACTCTGATAATTTCATTCAGAAATAAAAAATTTGAAATAAAATTTGACCGCTCCTTTTTCCCTGTGATTACTGAGGGGTGTGGGCTGAGAAGATCCATCTGCTTGCTTGTCCTTTATCCCCTGATCTGCATTAACAGAGCAGGAGAAAGGCAAACTGTTAATGACATCTCCTTGCCCCCCTCACTCTGGTGCTCCAGCCACACCAGACTCTCACAGTGTTTTTTATAAAGGTCTAAGAGAGTTATTTCAGGAGACCAGTCAGAGTTTGCCAAGGATCTGTGCCATTTCCTATATTTTTATCATTAAATATCTCTGTGCAACTTGTACAACTGCCGTGCCTTTTCAGCTGTGGGATATCAGGAAAAAAGCTGCTGTCCAGACGTTCCAGAACACCTACCAAGTCTTGGCTGTCACTTTCAATGACACCAGCGACCAGATCATATCCGGAGGCATCGACAATGACATCAAGGTGGGACACTCGGGTGCCTTTCCTACCCTTTCCATCCCGTCACACCTTCTGTTGCTCAAGGACAAGCGTGGGAGCCTCTTGGTTAATTTTACAGTCACAGGAGCCACACAGTCCTGCCGTGTCTGACCTCACTGTTGATGTAGGGCCAATAAACCTGGTGGGAGTTGCTCCAGGGCTGTTTGCCATGTGACAGCCCGGGCAGTGCTGGCATTCCTGGCCAGGCATCCCAGTGCTGATACGGTCTGCTGGCTCCTCTGTCAGCTGGTGCCTGTCCTACGGGCTCTAGCACCATATATGAGGTAAACTAAAGAAAATGTGGTGACACGTCCACACTCTGTGCCCTCTGCTCCAGTTTGTAAATGGCTTTGTCACCTGCTAGTGTGGAAAGTTTTTATTTAAGAGCGAGCTCAGGGTTTCTCCCAGCTGGTAGCTGAGGTTCTGACAGCTCTGTGGCTCGCTCTGTCTCACTGTGGCTTTAGCCTCAGGCTCCAGCCTCACCCAGGCAGAGCTGTAGGCAGGCAGTCAGGGGGCCATCGCTAAGTGCAGCGCTGACGTGAGATCTGTTCCCACTGCCCCTTGGAAGCCAGTGACTCTTTGGGAAAGAACAGGGTCAGATGCTGGGGGCTGGACAACTGCTCAGTGCCATTAGTCAGTGGGATTGGGGGAGCTGTAGGCAGGCAGGGAGGGATTCCTGTGCACGTGGGGCTGTTGATGTGTAACTCCTTGGTGGTTGGACTCGATAGGTAAGAAGTCTTTTAAGGGGCAAATTCCATTTTTCCTGCAGAGCATATCAAATCGTAGCCTTATATTTTAGCCATTGAGATCCCACCAACCAAAACTGAAAGCTGATGTTGTCAGCTGACTGCTCAGAACCAGTGTGGAACACCTTGGCTGTCTTCATTAACCCACAGTGTTGTGTCTGAAAGGTGTGGGACCTTCGCCAGAACAAGCTGACCTACACGATGAGGGGACACGCGGACTCGGTGACAGGACTCAGTCTGAGCTCAGAAGGTTCCTACCTGCTCTCCAACGCCATGGACAACACTGGTATGTCCCACCTGGAGTGAGGGCACAGCTCTTGGGTGCTGCTCCTGTGCTGCCTTGGCGTGGTGCTCTGGGAGGAACAGCTCGGGTTGTTTGGCATAGAAAAACAAGGGAGTTTGGCTCCAGAGATAAAGCTTGAATTCTTGTCACACTGGTGACAGTCACATCCTTTGCAGGGAGGGGGAAGCTGCAGCAGAAGGGTTTGTCACATCTCCCAGAGGGCAGCGAGGACACAAGTGGTGGCACGTGTTATTTGGGCAGGCAGTGGCTGTCTGGATTGTCCCCGTGGTGGGAGTCACAGCTCAGCCTCCACGCTGCCAGTCCCCTGCGGGGTGCTCAGCCAGGCTGATCTGCTGAGCAGTGTGATCGTGCAGTGTGTCAGAGTAAAGCAAATGCTCACGTAAGGAGGTGGTGCCTCGGTTGTGTAATCGCTGGTTTGGATTTTTCCCCTCCTGTTGGCAGTGGTCTTGGTGTAATTACAAATTTCTGCATTTGACCCTTAATATCAAAGCTTTCTGTGGGGGAAAGCTGCTGGTTTCCTTTTTCTTCTGCGGAAACCTAGACATGGAGAGAATGAGGAGCGTGACCAGCTCTTTGCTCGTTAGCAGCTTGTCTTGGGAAAAGGAATGCTGCCAGCAGCTGACCTTGCCCCTGTGCTTTTGCCATCTTCAGCTAATTACTGTGAGCTCTCCCTTGCAGTTCGCATCTGGGATGTGCGACCGTTTGCCCCTAAAGAGAGATGTGTGAAGATCTTCCAGGGGAACGTACATAATTTTGAAAAGGTGAGTGTTGCTGCAGGCCGGAGTGGGATTGTTTGTAAAATGCTGCTGCTGCTGCTCCGAACTTTTATGTAAATTGTTTTTTAAATTCAAGTTTAAACCAGAAAAGCTTTAATAAGAACTCAAAGGAAGATTAATGCGCAAAGTGGGATTCCAATTAAAGCCGCAGTAAGAAGATTTCTTTGCTCGGTTCAAGTGTAATTAGCTGTAAATTAAGTATTTTCCACGTTTACTATCTACTTTCTGTAAAATAACAAGGCACTGGATGTTTCAAGCAGTAAAATAAAATCACCATCTCATCTTCCGAAGGGAGATCGTTAAAGTGGTGCTCACCATATTTAAAGTCTCGGAGTGATTTTAATTCAAGTAGAAGGGGAGAGCTAAATCTTCCTTTGGAAATAGATCTGTGCTTTCTCTTTTGTTTCAGAATCTTCTGAGGTGCTCTTGGTCCCCAGATGGGAGTAAAATAGCAGGGGGATCAGCTGACAGGTGAGTTGCCACTGCATTCTTCTGTTGCCATCAATCCCAAATCCATTTGCGAGCACTCCTGGAGTGAGTTGAATCATAATCTGAAGACTTGGAGTCGTGTGGGGAAGTGTGAAGACCCAAACAACCCCCTGTGGTCTTCTGGGAGCGTTGCATGCCCTGATTACAATAGCAATGTCTTGATACTGCCTTTGTGTCAGTGGAGGAGCTCTAAAATCTTCTTATTCCTGTCAAAAGCTGACTGGAGATGTGTGTTACTGCTGATGTTCAACCACGGGATCCAACCCTGGGACCAGCAGATGACAGGAGCATGGTTGACAGTGAACTGGGTGCTGGCAGATGCTTCTGAGAGTCTTCTAAAAGCAGGGAGCCCGGAGAAGTGGTGTGTAGTGTGGGGGTTGTAGTGTTAAGGACCACAAATACCAGTTAAAAGGACCACAAATACCAGTTAAATTGCTGTGTGCTGGCAGGAAGCACCAGTGGTGTTCCAAGGATCATTCTTGGTCCTTACTTTAATTAATGAGTAATAAGAACTGACTAGATCAGGACATACTGGACTTTTAAGTGAGATATTCTATAAACTGAGGCACCCAAGGAGTGAGAGGGGCAGAGAGAGGAGGCCAGAGGGAGGAGAGCCAGCGGAGGGTCCGTGCCAGCCACTGAAGGTCACCATGAAGGGTACCAGCCTCTGCTGGAGCACATCCAGGTGCACTCTCAGTGACATCAAGACAGGAATTCCTGCAGGCTGGAGTCCAAAGCGTGGAGCACTAGTAATCAGCAAATTAACGAGTTTCTGATGGGGAACAGGGAGAACTTTAGCTCTAGCTCTCCAGATATAGTGGAGCCAGCTGTCACAGCGCATGGCTGGCACGTGACTCCTTTCCAGTCCTGCTGGGCAGGCTGGGGGAGTGCCCGTGGTGGGGGAACACTGCACCTGAGGCTGTGGCTGCTCCCTTCACACCCAGGTGTGGCCGGAGGTCTGGGGCCATTGGGTTGGTTCTGCAGGTGCTGGTGTAGCCTGGTGGTCTGACACTGGTGGGGAAGAGCACGCAGCCAGGACCTAGTGCAGGTCAGATAAGGCCACTGAAATCTCCTTGCTGCCTCTGAGCTTTTAAATTTGTTATTTGAGAAGGAAAGGAATATCTGCTGGGAAAGCACAGTGAGATTAAACAAACCTTGCATTTGTCTAAGTAGTTCCCCAGTGATTGCTCTCTCCTTCTGCGTTACATGGAGTGTGTGTGTGTGTGCTGGAGGGACAATTACCTGGATATTTTTTCTGCTGTTGAGCCCTTCAGAAGGGCTACAGTAAAATCAACTGCTTAAAGTGCTCTCCTGCTTTGCAATGCCATATTAAAAACACAGAAGCAGAGTGCTTTGAGAAAGCACTTGGTACAGTTCTTGCCTGCTAGAGAAAATAGTTGTGCTTGGAGAAATGCTGCTTTGAGTAACATTCATGGCTTAAGTTGTGGGCTTGAATTTTCCCTTTAATGTGTTCCAAGAAAATAAGCCAGAGAACAGCAGCAGCCTGAAAGTGAATGCTGTGAACACAGCAGGGCAGCCCTGTGTCCCTGCCTGGTGTCCTCTACCTGGGCAGCAAGTGTTATAAATGATTCAGTGCTTTTTTTTTGGGGGGGAGGAGGGAAGCTCAGTTCTACTTCAGCTAAAAGACGGGCTAATTGTACAAGGAAATCTTGTTCTTTGTCCGGCCTGCAAAGCCCTGACAAATGGAAAGGAGCATGTGAAGCTGAGGAGCCCATTGCACGAGCCTGAAATAGTCCAGCCTTGGTAACTCAGAGCCTGGGCTGAGGACAGCGCTGCTGATCCCCAGCACGCTGGAATTCCTGCAGGCAGGACATGGGGATGCGCAGTGGCATTTGCAGCCACCTTCCTTTGGAGGAGTGGAATGCAGTAGGTAGATTGCAGCCGTGTTTTGTGAGCTGTCCCCATGTCCTCGCCCTCTGCAGTGCCCTCTAAATAGCCACAGTGATGCCTCCAGGGTGCATTGGCACAGAGCTGCCCTTCACACTGAACTCGGGCAGTTACTGCCCTGCCACTTCCCTTTCCTGCCCCAGCAGATTTCAGTTTAGCTGCCAGTCATAGAATCATAGACCTGATGGTCCTGATTTTGCTCCTGATGGTCTCCTGGTTCATCCACACTGAGAGCTGCAGGAAGAAGCCGTTGGTGTCAGGGGGAAGCTGCTTTCCCTCCTCAAATGCCTGTCCTCACAATGACTCTCTTGTAGATTTGTCTACGTGTGGGACACCACATCCCGGAGGATTCTGTACAAGCTGCCAGGCCATGCTGGGTCAGTGAATGAACTGGCTTTCCACCCGGAGGAACCCATCAGTAAGTCATCCTCACCTCGAGCCAGCTGAGGAAATAGTTTTGGAATGGGCTGAACTGCTGATCCTTTGGAAGCCCCAAGTATCAGAGGCGAATGTAGGGCTGGCTGTGCCCCCCAGGCTGAGGGGGGGGACTCTGTGTCTGTGTCCTGCCCAGGGGGAGACCTAGAGAGAGGGTGGGGGCACCCATACAGCAGCAAGGTGGGCTTGTGGTCACCTGGGGGTGGCCGTGAGCTGTGGCTTGGCTGATGCTGCCCAGGGCTTCTCTGAACTGCCCAAGGGCCATGCAAAAAGGTTTTTGGGGTCCCTGGGTTTGGGCTCCAGGGATGTAACCATACACTTGGTGCCCTCTACAACTACCTAAAGGGAGGTTGTAGGGAGGCTGGGGTTGGTCTCTTCTCCCCAATTGCTGATGACAGGACGAGAGGAAATGGCCTCAAGTTCCATCAGGGGAAGTTTAGGTTGGAGATTAGGAAGAAGTTCTTTCCTGGGAGGGTGGTTGGGCACTGGAATGGGCTGCCCAGGGAGGTGGTGGAGTCCCCGTCCCTGGGGGTGTTCAAAAAAGGGGTTGATGAGGCACTTGAGGCCATGGTCTGATGGTCTGATGGTTAGGAATATGATGGGATAAAGGTTGGACTTGATGACCCTGGAGGTCCCTTCCAGCCATCATGATTCTGTGATTCTAAGGTGGGCTTGTGGTCACCTGTGGGTGGCCATGAGCTGTGGCTTGGCTGTCGCTGCCCAGGGCTTCTCTGAACTGCCCCAGGGCCATGCAAAAAGGTTTTTGGGGTCCCTGGGTTTGGGCTCCAGGGATGTAACCATACACTTGGTGATGTGAGGAGTGACCTGGGATCATATCTCCAGCCTGGGGGCTCTTGGTGTACCCACAAGCTGTAGGAAGCCAACCAGGCTCTCTGTGCAGTGAGTTCTGTCCCTGTTCTAGCAGCATCCTGCCCCGTGGCTCTTTCAGAACCGTTCTAACCCCATGCAGGAGCTGAGCCCAGGTTTGGTGGCAGTTTGTGGGCGCAGCGTGCAGCCCAGGCAGCCCGGTGGGGTGCTCTTTGTTTCTATGGAAACACTCGTGCCCTTGGCCAGGTCACCACATCGCTCCAGCCAAAAAGTGACAGAGTCAAGCCTGAAGTGCAGCCCAGAGCTGGGCTGTGCTGAGGATGACAGTCTCTGCAGCAGGGCTGTGAGTTATGGGTTTGTTCCCCTGGTTGTTCATTGCCCTGTGTTCAGCTCGGGGGCTGTGCTGGAGGAGCAGAGCGCTCCCTGCTCCCCATCTCAGGGTTGTTTGCAGCTGTGTTCTGCTGAGATCTCCTCTGCGAATCAACCACTTGGCTTAAAATAAAAACTAGAAACCTATCCAGGCGTTGCACGCACGTCATGGAATTGATTTCTGTTAACATCTGGGAATGTGGAGCTGGTGCTGCGCCCACTCCGCAGTACTCGCGTGCATGGGGAGCCAAAAGGCAGCGAGAGGCAGACACCAGCCTGTGAGTTGATGCAGAAACCCTGCAAATCTCTCCTGGACTCAAATGAGACCGTTTTCAGTGTCAGGAACAGCTCCTCTGTGGTGGGGCTGACATCTTCCATCAGGACTTGTGTCCTGCAACCCGTGAAGAGCCTTTCCTGGGTGGGAGTGGTTCCGTGGGGTGATGTAGTTGGGTGTCAGCTGCATTTTGCCTGTTCTCATGGAATAACGTTGTCCCGGCATGGTTTCCTGGCCAGCCTGTGCCCTCTAGTGGCACTCAGTCCCATGGCAGCACCTGCTTTGCCATTGGGACACTCTTTGCAATAAAAATGCTGCTTCGGGATGCTCGAGAGCATTAACAGGGTGTTTCTTCACCTCTCTTTACCATCCCAATGCTCAGACATCGCGGGTGCTGTGCTGTTACATCTGTCCTGGGACAGGGCAATGGCAGCCACGCCACACAGCATCAGATCTGGTGTCAGAGTGGTGATTCCATGAAGTGTTTTTGGGGAACAAATGAAATTTGGCTTTCTGGGTGGTTTGCAGCAGGCGTGATGAGTGGCCCAGTCCCAGTGGTGTGTCCTGGGTTTGATTCTCATATTCCCTCTCTCCCGCAGTTCTCTCCGCATCCAGCGACAAAAGACTCTACATGGGGGAGATCCAGTGAAGCCCACGAGGAGCCGGTGGGATTCACACCCATGGTTTACAGCGTGGGGTTGACTCCTCACCAGTGCAGCCCTGGCAGCAGGAACACGTTGGAGCAGCTTGATGAGCCCAAGCCGCCCTCTCGCAGGCTGCGGTGTCCGCATGACCTCGCCGTGCAGCTTTTTTCCACCCCTTCTTCTTTGGGGAGGAGGGAAGATTTGGAATTGAAAGGAATTTGGTTTTGGCTGTGCCACCAACTATTAAATCCTCACCCAGATCACTTGAAATTGGTAAAATTGGTTTAAATTCTCTACGTGGCTTGTATATTACCTGTCGAATTTCTCTTGTTGTTTTTTTTATACAGTCAGAAGGGAAATAGATGGCTTTTTACAAGAACTGTGTGGATGGGATTTATTGCTCTGTTTTACTTTTCTACTGTACAGCACTAAATCAGGGCCCTCACTCGTAGATAACCCAGGGAAACCACAGACCTTAACTCCAGAAGAGCAGCATTGTTTTTTATTCGTGGCAATAAAAGTGACCACACTTGAAATAATTATTGAGCTACCACTGAATCCTATTTTCATGTTTTGAGTAAAATCCAGCCTCCTGCTATAAATAAATGGGAAGGGAGAGGGTTTTCTGTGAGGGTCATGGTGTATTCAGAGCCCAGCAGTGGGGGAACTGGACGGACTGTGTCCCCTCTCCCTAACCAGGCTGGCACGAGATGGTGGAAGGTCCTTGAGCGGGTTCCATCCATATCTCATAGACCTGGTGGCTGCCTGCAGGGACAACACAGAGGTGCCTGCACCCTGCCTCGGCCTCAGGGGACCTCAACTTCTTACCCCACAGCCCTGCTCATGTGCCCCAGCCCTGCGTTTGGGCCAGAAGGGGATGCTCTGCCCTGACTGGTTTTGCTGGGGCTCAAACCAGCCTCGAGCCCTTGATTCAGGGCTGAGCCTCCACTGGTCTCTGTGAGACCACACAAGTGCCACAGGTCACTGATGTTAATTGCCTTGCCATGATGAGTACGTGCTGCATTTCTCTTCTGAAGATGTCCACTTCAGCTGGTAGACTTCCCATCCTTCCTCCCCTCCATTCCCCCCCATTCACTGCCTCAGCTCAGGCTGTGCCAGGTGTTCCTCACCTCTCACTGCCTTTCTGTCCCAGCCCAGAGGTTTCCTGAGGGCTGCACCTCAGCTGGGGTGATGGAGCCTGATGGAGCCACCATGTGTGATGTCCCAGCCCCTGGGAGAGCTGAGTGCTGCTTTTGGAGAAGCACCTGCCTGTTCCTAACGGGACACGTGGCCAGTGGGCTGTGACAATGGCACTGCCAGGACCATTCATGGCTTTAATGTCACCTGCTCTGGGGTGGGACTGGGAGCTGAGCAGGTCTGGTGCTCTGCAGAGCCCCACTGGGCTTTGGGGAGCACAGTCGGACTGGGCAACCTTCCCCTGGGATCAGCATTCCCTGGGACTCACTGATGCCTGGAGGGGCTGCTGGGAGAGTCAGGCACCCACCCTGGGGGGCTGGCACCGGGCTGTGGCAAACATACATGCACACACATGCACACACATGCATATACATGCACATACATGCACAGGCACATGTGTGCACATACAAGCCCATGCACACAAATGCATGCACTCACATGCACATGGGTGCCAACACGCACATGGGCACACTCACAGCCACACACATGTGCACAGGCACCCATGCATATGTGCACCCACATGCACCCACATGCAATCATCATGCCCTAGACACTGCCAGGGCCAGCACTGCCACCAAGCTTGGGGACAGGGCGATGCCCTGCACGGGGCAGCCGAGCACCCAGGGGATCTGGGGCTGGGCAGCCCCAGGGTTGGTTACACACCCCACACCCCCCCCCTGTTCCTGGCCACTGCCAGCTGCACCCGGGCAAGCACAGGCCCCTCTTGGCTCGTGTCCCACCCCGGAGCTGTGCCAGCTCTGTGCCATGGCAGCAGCAAACACTTAAAGGCTTCATCCAAGCGCAGAGGAAGTTGTTTTCTTAAACAGGTTTGCTCCTCCAAGGAGGAATTTGCTTGGGAGATCTCCACGAGACACAAACCCTGTCCTGGGATGCAGAGAAAAGGCCTCTGAGCAACAGAGCTGCTCCAGCTGGGGCTGCCAGCTCCTTCCTGGCCTCTCAGTGGGACTGGGGGGGCTGGCAGTGACCCCTGCCATGGCCCTGTGTGACTGTCCCCATCCCTGTCCTCACCCTCATAGAATCACAGAATCATCATGGTTGGAAGGGACCTCCAGGGTCATCAAGTCCAACCTTTATCCCATCATATTCCTGCCCATCAGACCATCAGACCATGGCCTCAGGTGCCTCATCAACCCCTTTTTTGAACACCCCCAGGGACGGGGACTCCACCACCTCCCTGGGCAGCCCATTCCAGTGCCCTACCCCCCTCCCAGGAAAGAACTTCTTCCTAATCTCCAACCTAAACTTCCCCTGATGGAACTTGAGGCCATTTCCTCCCGTCCTGTCATCAGCAACTGGGGAGAAGAGACCAACACCAGCCTCACTACAACCTCCCTTTAGGGAGTTGTAGAGGGCAATGAGGTCTCCTCTCAGTCTCCTCCAGGCTTCCCCATCCCCTTCCCTGTCCCCACCCCCACCTTCATTGACCCCCCAGGTCCTTCACCCTTTGGCAACACCATTGGGAAGTGATCCCGGCTGGAGGTGGCTGCAGTCCCAGAGCATCCCAGCAGGGTGCGAGGGGCCAGATCCTGCTGGTGATCCCTGTGCTGGGCACGATGGGCATCACCGGGAGGTCCCAACTCAGCCAAGGGCAGCCCCGGCCCTGCCACCCCATCCCTGTCCCTCCTCCAGCACTGCTTCCACCTTTCTCCACCTTTCTCCACAGCTTCTAATGAATTTTGATAGTTACAATAAGCAAGTGATAATTTCTAAAAGACTGGGAAACAATTATTTGCTCTGTTGGGGGATTAGATGATATTTAGTCTCTATTTAATGGAAAACTAATTAAATTACATGAGCAAGTGAATAGAAATATTTTGTTAATTATGAATTTTGCGAGCTACAAAGGCTAAATGATGATGGATTCTGTAATCTGCTGTGCTGCTCGCTAGACACCGAGATAAGATGACAATGGAGGAAGAATGGAGTGAAGCATTTTAATTTCTATATCGATTCAATAACAGCCAGAGGAACAGCGATCCCTTAACGAGGATCTGCAGGAGCTGATGTTGATTGGCAGGTTGATGGTTAATTCTGCTCAGGTCGGGGAAAGGTTGGTTCAAGAGATGCGTGGTTATGGATGGAGGCGGTTGGGGAAGTCGCTCAGGTTGGGTTTGCTCCATCGTGGCCCTGCTCTTGGTCCCTGGGTGGGGGGAGGATGCCCTCAGTGGGGTGACACCAGGTGGCCCTTGGGGCTGTGAGTCACTGGGGTTCGGGGCTGTTCCCAGGGGAAGTGAGGAGGGATGGGGTCAGGTCAAGGCCAGCAGCTGAGGTACAGGGTGTGGGCTGGTGTCTGGCACCCTCAGCACGAGCCTGATGCCCAGATTTGGGCTCCCCTTCACAGAGAGCATCCCTCAAACCAGGCATGGAGCATCCCTCCTCCCAGACATGGAGCATCCCTCAACCCAGGCATGGAGCATCCCTCATCCCAGCCATGGAGCATCCCTCAACCCAGGCATGGAGCATCCCTCACCC
>VZRW01008394.1:55088-69686 GCA_013398125.1 Aegotheles bennettii
GAGCTGGGAATTAAGAGCCTCGGAAGAAGCTGGAAGGAAAAAAGTCATTTCAGGAAGCATCCCAGCTCCCCCCGACCTCTCTCTGCTCTGTTTTTTCCCGAAGGTGGGATGCAGTTTCTCCTGGATCCCTGGATCTGGCCCCAAGCCCACCCTTTGCATCTGGGAGCAGGGCAGGATCGAATGAATTTTGCCTCCCAGGCATTTTTCCTCCAGCCCTGGGGTTATCTGGGGATTTTTTTTCCCTCTGGAGTGATCTCTTTGGGTCCTTCCCAACAAGCAGCTGTGAAGTGCCAAGGACAGAAGCTGCCCGAGCCCAAACCCCGGGCATGGGATGGGCTGCATCCCCCCCCCAGCCCCTCCACCGCCTCCAGCCAAGCTGCGAACTCTACAGGCAATAATTTTTCCACCCTTTCCCCTTCTTTTTTCCAAGGAAAATAGTGTTTTTCAGGCAACAGATCCCCCCCATTCCCCAAAACACATCCCCATCCCCAAGCACTGCCCAGCCCTTGGGACAGCAGCATCTCCGGGGTTTATTTTCATCTCCAGGACCATGGATGCTCTCACTGACTCCCCGTGGAGTGGGGTGGGATGGGGTGGGGTGAGCAGACCTGCTTGAAGCCCTTCTCGAACCCAGCAGAAGGAAAGGCTTGCCATCATTGAAAACTCATTCAAAAGAGCTTCCCTCCCTCCTGAGCTCGGCAGGAGCCAGGCACCGGCGCTCCGTGACCTTTTTCTTTTCCGTTGGCTTGTTTTTATATGAGACTGTATTTGTAATGTGAACCGAGGATTTCTTTTCTATTCTGTAACTATAAAAGTCGAAGGAAAGTTTCAACCCATGGCTGTTCTGGTTTTGGGGCATTTCCCTTGAATCAATTAAAACGTGGTGGGGTTTTTTTTTAATTTTTGCTTTTTTTTTTCCCCCCAATTAATGCTGCTCCTCTCACTCCTGCATCACTGAGCTTTCCACAGCCTTATAACCCAGCAAGATTCTGCCTCCTGCCCCACTGCCCACACAGGTAATTTCCTCCCTGGTAGTAAAATAATAGAAAAAAAATGTAAAAAAAGCAGAAATGCAGAACCACAGCATCCTCTGGGTCGGGGTTGGGTACCACCCGCTGTGCCACAGGGGATGCATCAGTGGCTGGTACATCCCATCCCTGGGTCTGCAACCTTCCTTCTCCTAAGAGAAATATTAATAACCCCCCAAAGAAATTAATAAAACTTCAAAAAAATAGTAAGAACACCCCTGGGAGGTTTTTTTCAGGTTGAGCTCCTGAAATACAGTTTTTCAGCCCTGCAAGGAGTGAGGGTTGGGATTCTCTGGTGGGAGATGCCAGGATGCAGCCCCATGGGAAAAGTTTCCTTTTCTCCCCAAATATTCACATTTTTCATTACCAAAGCAGCAATTTTAATTTAGTTCAGTGCCACCCCTTCAGGGTGATGCTTGCTTCACACGTGGTTTCATTGGAAGGATCCAAAGCCATTTTGCCTGCTCTGTTTGTAATTGATCCCACACAAGGGGCGGTTGCCTTCTGCCCCCATCCTCTGCCTTTGGGTTTTCTCCCCTTTGGTGCCTTTTCCAGCTCAGTGGGAGAAGGAAGGGGGGGGGATGACATTGAATTAAATCTGATTTTTCAAATCAAAATGGAAATGTGGTGAGGCTGGGACAGTGAATGTGGTGTCTGTGGTGACATCAGGGACCAGAGCAGCCGGATGGATGCTCCTTCTCCCCTGGTCTGAGCTCCTCATGATGCTTCTGCTTGGCAAGTCCCTGCCATGGCATTTTGTCACCAGCTTTTTGGGATAACAATGCCTGTGTTGAATTGTTCCCAACTGTTCCCAAATCTCTGTCACTGTGGGAAGTGAGTCTTCATCCCAGTAAGGGTCCTTCTGTCCCCAGCTAGGAGCTGGTGTGGGGATGGTCTGGACCGCAGTGGTGCCATCTCCAACAGTCCTGGGTGTCCCTGGGCTTGGGTTAGATGTCCCTGGCCCCAAGTGGGTGTCACCGGGTCACCCACAGGTCTGGCTGGCCCAGCTCTGCTGCAGGATCCAGTCCCCAGGGTCTGGTCTTTAATAGAAAAGACTAAGAGCAGGTTTCCAGACCTAAAATCCATGGATTTTAAGGGGGTGTCCAGGGATGAAGGAGTCACAAGGCTTGCCCTGGCCAAGGGGACAGTGGGGTGTCCCAGGACCCCAGGACCAGCTGGGTGTTGCCCCAAAGCAGTGAGTGCAGGAGGTGAAGGTGGTCCCCACCGGAGCAGGGGGAGTTCCCCACATGTAGGGGGTAGACAAGCAGCCTCCAACCTCGAGTGAGTCCCCAGGGAAGTGACCCAAAGGACCCCCCCGGTGTGGATGCAGCCACCAGAGCTGGTGGGGACAGCACCCATTGCCCTCATGGGTGCTTGGGTGAGGCCTGCTCAAACAAGAGCTGTCTCATGCCTTGGAGGTACCAAGGAATGAGGGAGGATTTTTTTTAGTGGGGTGATGAGCAGGGATGGTGGCCTGTTTCTATGGCAACAGTGAGGCCAATCAGACCCCATCACCATGGACCAGAGAAGAGGTGGGTCAGCATCCCCAGACCCATTGGAGCATCCCATGGCCACACTGCTGGAGCATCCTATGGCCATGTTGCTGGAGCATCCCATAGCTGCACTGCTGGAGCATCCCATGGCTGCACTGCTGGAACATCCCATGGCCATGCTGCTGGAGCATCCTATGGCCACACTGCTGGAGCATCCCATGGCCACACTGCTGGAGCATCCTATGGCCACACTGCTGGAGCATCCTATGGCCATGCTGCTGGAGCATCCTATGGCCATGCTGCTGGAGCATCCTATGGCCACACTGCTGGAGCATCCTATGGCCATGCTGCTGGAGCATCCCATGGCCACACTGCTGGAGCATCCCATGGCCATGCTGCCAGAACATCTTATGGACACAGTGCTTGATCATCCCACGGCCACACTGCTGGAGCATCTCACTGTGCATCTGCTCCCCAGCAGGGGAGGAAAGAAGAAACCTGTTTGCCTGCCCACACCCATCAATGTACCTCTTGCAAAACAACCTCCTGCCTCCCAGCCCAGCTCCAGCAGCCTGCCTGGGCACGCCACAAAACCCTCCAACAGTAATGGTGCTCCAAGCCTTTGGCCTTGCCATGCCCCAGGTTCTGCCTCCTGGACCTTGGAGGAGGCCAGAAAGGGAAGGTAAGCACCAAACTGGAGGCTGAAATAAGGTTCTTGAAGTGTTTTTCTATTAAAATCTTTCAATTTGGCAGGCACCTTCCAGTTTATTGCACAGTGTTTGTGGTCATAAAATTTGTTGCCCTTTATTGCCCTTACAACCTCATTGCCCTCTACAACTCCCTAAAGGGAGGTTGTAGTGAGGCTGGGGTTGGTCTCTTCTCCCCAATTGCTGATGACAGGACGAGAGGAAATGGCCTCAAGTTCCATCAGGGGAAGTTTAGGTTGGAGATTAGGAAGAAGTTCTTTGCTGAGAGGGTGGTTGGGCACTGGAATGGGCTGCCCAGGGAGGTGGTGGAGTCACCGTCCCTGGGGGTGTTCAAAAAAGGGGTTGATGAGGCCCTTGAGGCCATGGTCTGATGGTCTGATGGTTAGGAATCTGATGGGATAAAGGTTGGACTTGATGCCCCTGGAGGTCCCTTCCAACCATAATGATTCTATGATTCTATGTGGGTGCTCTTGGGTGCAGCTGAAGCCACCCCCTGCCACGGGGGGTGCAGATTGGGCTCACTCCGAATCGTGACTCTTCCAGAAATCCTCCGGCTCCAGGGTGAGGAAGATGATGGGTTCTGCTGGTCTGACCCAGGGTCATATACTTTAAATTTAAATAGTTAATTTAAAATAGCGTTTATTTACTTTTAAAACTTATTTATTTACTTATTTGTAAAGAAATAGATTAACGTAATAAGTTATAGCAAATAAAAATAATTTATTCATTATAAGTAAATAACTTATTTATGTATAGTATATAAAAATGATTTATTATAAGCAAATGTATTAGCTTATTTACTTATTTATACATAAGTTTAAAAGTAAATAAATACACAAGTTTAAAAATTAAATAAATAAGTAAAAGGCAAAGTATGAATGTGGATCTGTAGATAAAGGATAAAGCTGGACTGGAGGGGTCTCAGGAGTTATAACAAGTCAGATTTTAATGTTTTCTAACAAAGGAGACTTTTAAAACCAAAGTGCCAGCCTGCAAAAGCTGGTTTTAAAAACTTTTCCCAACCTGAGTGCTGGAAAACCACATTTGGGAGGTGGTTTGGAGGTGGCACCGGCCATCCCTGATATGAGATGTCCCCCCTCCTGCTCCCAGCCCAGGCTGAAGCTGGGACGTTGGTGCAGCGTCCCCAGCAGTGTTGCTCTCGCAGAACCTACCAGGGCACCCCAGATTTACAAAGCACATGAGTGTGAACATTGCACTGCTATCCACAGCCATGGGAGGGCTGAGGGGGCTTCACTTTGAACCCCTGACACCCCGGACCAAGCCCCAGCCCCTCCTTATGGCCACTGTCCCCTGCCTGGACGTGGCAGGGATGTAATTACAGAGTCCAAGCATCTCTCGCTGCTATCGTGAACAAACCCTGTGTCGCCGTAAACAGGAAGGGCAGGAAGAAAAACGAGTTGATTTTCTTCCATCCCAACCCGAGCAAAGAAATGGCTGAGGAGCAACAAAGGATTAATTTACCCAGGCAGGAACGCCGGCTCCCTCCCGCAGCCGCGGGACCCCAGTGAGTCACAGATGTTAAGGAGTAAAAAAGCCGCTTTCACAACCCCAAACAAAGGCATAGAGATGCTTTTCAGGGACTCGAGGAGATCTGTGGATCCGGCTGCTGATGTCCTAGGTGTGCTGAGTTAAACACGGCTGGTTCCAGGGAAATGGGAGCAGGAGAGTGGCCGGGAGGATGCGGTGTGTGAAGGGGAACAATGTTTTCATGCTTGGAGGGAAGCTCACTGCTAGCTTTTGGTGGGAAATTGATTAAGAAACATATCCTGAGCCTTGTTTTCCCCATTTTGATTCCTTAGCTGGGATGGATGGTTCTCCAGTGGTTCCTGCCAAGTGGAAGGTGCAGTGGCATCCCCAAGGGACACCATCCTCCTGGCATCACATTGCCCAGCAAACCTGTGCCATGGCATGAGTTCAAGGCCCCCAAAATTCCCAGCCCCACATCCCTAAAAAGATGCTCTTTCTGTGCCCCCATCACCTCTGGTCCCAGCTGGAAGGTGATCCATGGTTGGGTGTTCACCCAGCCGAACTTTGGATGGATGTGGTGGCTGTCTTGGTGGGAGCTCCTGGGCTTTCCCTGACAGCCATGGTGCATCCGCAGGGATATGCACAATTTTTGGCTCGGGATGCACAACACATGGCTCATCCTGGGCAGAGACTGAAGCACGTGACGAGTTCCCTGCAGCCTGCCTGGGCTTCTCCTGAAAATGCTGCACAGATTTGCACAGTGTGTATTATCTATGGACCACGGGCTCCATCACTCCCAGGGGAGCACCTAAGGTGCCTTTGCAACATCATGTCCAGTCCTGCAGCAGAGCCAGCTCCAAATCAGCTGGCTGGCAGCTCCAGAGCATCAAGAAGGGGTTGAGGATGGGCCAGAGCAACCCCAGGAGCCAGCGCTGGAGCTGCAAACACGTAGGGGAAAGCCAAGGCACAATGTGGGCAACGAGGGTGGGGTTTGCAAGGGGTCGGTGCCAGGACTCCTGCCAGCAGCACACTGGTCCCAGGACATGGGACACATCCAGGTGCAGGGGAAGGTGGGAGCCAGCACAGGCAGCTGGCTGGGCAGGACAAGCTCCATTCTGTTCCTGCCACGGGGCAGGTGCCAGCCGTGTTACACCATTCCCTGAACTTGTCTCCCTGCCCTGTTGCCATGGACTCCCCATGTTGTTCCTGGCACCGGTGCCTCTCACTCCGGGCGGTTTGGTTGCATCTCTGGGGCCTCCTCCATGCACACGGTGGAGCTGCTTTCCCAAACTCCCCCTGCAGACCCTGTTCACCCCCCTGGGCTCTACCGGAGCTGCATAGCCAGAAAGGCAGGTTTTTGCATGTGAAAGCATGGAGATGCAACCAGTCATAACCACCATGCATCACCCCTGTGCAGGGAAAGCACATGGGAAAGGTCTCAGGGCTGGTGGCTCCAGGGCTGGCAGAAGGATGCACATCCCTTTGTCACTGTGAGCATAGTGTCTGGGTGTGATCTGGAGTAAATCCACGCAGTTATAGTCAAGGTGGGTACAAGAAGAGGGAATAACAGGCAAATGACCACCTGGGGTTGGTTGAACATTCAGCCAGTGCTCTGGACCCTTCAAACCAGACTCTGCAACCTCCACACGTGCAAAGCTTGACTCCTGCTGACACCCAATGGGAGCTTTGCTTAGGCAAACCCTGGTCTGCAAGTGGGCAGCCCAAGGAAGGGGCCACGACCACCCTGAATCCTGGGGTCACCCCCGTTGGGCACCTCTGTTCGGTGCCGCTCCCCTGTCCTCACCTCCTTCCAGCTTCATGGGAGGAGCAGGGGCAGATCCAGAGGGTGAATCAGCACTTCTGAGCACGGCTTGCTGCCTCCAAATTACCCCGAGGGCAGGTAGGTTTGGAAGCCAGGCATCTCCAGGGTGTAACTGAGCCTCTGTCTGTGCAATGAAGATCAAACTGGGAGTGCTGGTGAGGAGCTGGGAGCTTGTGGCTGGGAAGTGCAGTGCTGGCCTTGCAAGCTGTGGTGCACAGGGGACAGGGAGCACCGATGGGGTGGGAAACATCATTCCCAGCAAACCCCAGGCCTCCCTCTGTGCCAAACCAGCCGTGCTGGGAGGTTTTGCTGGCAAAGCCGTGGGTCACAAATCGCTCCCCACAGTGCAAAGCACCCTTGCCTTCGAGCTGAGAGGTTTGGGGAGCTTTGTGGCACACATAGATGTGCAAGCAGAGGCAGGAGGTGTCAAGGTCCCCAGGCTGTCACCCCGGGCTGGGCTGGGCTGCAGCAGGCAGGAGGAGCAGCTGCCTGTGTTAGGCAGAGCAAGAGCCCGCGGGCTGACTTCTGCAAGGAGGAATTCAGAACAAAAGCAGCCTCCACCCAGCACCCGGGCACATCTGGGTGCTGGTGGCAGAGTGGTTGGAGATGGGAGTGGAGAGGCTCCACCTTCACCCTCCCTTGCTCAGCAGACTCTGCTGTAGCACCCTGGATTTTAGCAAAATTACTTGGGTTATGAGACAAAAAATGCAAAAGCATTGGTCACCTTGAGGGAGGGGATTCTCCCCCTCTACTCTGCTCTTGTGGGACCCCCCTGCAGTGCTGGGGCCAGTTCTGGGGCCCCCAACACAAGAAGGACACAGAGCTGTTGGAGTGAGTCCAGAGGAGGCCACAAAGATGCTCCAAGGGCTGGAGCAGCTCTGCTCTGAGGACAGGCTGAGAGAGTTGGGGGTGTTCAGCCTGGAGAAGAGAAGGCTCCAGGGAGACCTTGGAGCATCTTCCAGTGCCTGAAGGGGCTCCAGGAAAGCTGGAGAGGGACTGGTGCCAAGGGCAGGGAGTGATGGGACGAGGGGGAACGGGTTCCAACTGCCAGAGGGGAGATGGAGATGGGATGGGAGGGAGAAATTGTTTGGTGTGAGGGTGGTGAGAGCCTGGCCCAGGGTGCCCAGAGAAGCTGTGGCTGCCCCTGCCTGGCAGTGTTGAAGGCCAGGTTGGCTGGGGCTTGGAGCAACCTGGTGTGGTGGGAGGTGTCCCTGCCCATGGCAGGGGGCTGGGAGTGGATGAGCTTTAAGGTCCCTTCCCACCCAAACCAGTCTGGGATTCTGTGATTTCAAGCATCAGACCTCTGTCCTTCATGCCACATGCTCCTTCCAGCTCAATCAGGAGGGGACAGAGGGGTCCCATGTCCACATCTCTCCCATCGCCCTGCCCAGGGGCAGAGCCAGCCCTAACTAGGCCACGGGTGCTGTGGGAAAAACCTCATCTGGGAACAGTAATTAAAGACTGGATCACAAAGCGTGTGCCTAAGGGGGCTGAATTAAGGTTGCACAGGCAAAGGTAATGCTGGTATTTCCTAAGTTTGAGCTGGGATGATGTTCTTCTAAACGTGACAGGTTGTTGGGCTGTTGTTTTCTCTTAACTGGGAACATAACAGGAAACATATCTTGAACATGTGGTGTGCAGATAGCTGTGCCCTGGGGAGGGCCCCAGGAGGCCACCTCGACCGGCTGGCAGCAGCAGCACATTGTCACCCTCTCCGGATGAGGGACAAGAGTGAATGGGACAACTTAAACCCCAAGAAATAAGGTCTGGGAAAGCAGGAAGCAAAGGAGAAGTGGGGCTGGGGACTAGGAAAACGTTCTGGCTGACCCTTGCAAGATCATTGCTCATCCCCTTGCTCCTGTTTGAGGACTGCTGTCCCATGAATCTGTAATAATATTTCTATTTCAATATACATATTCCATTAAACAGCTCTGTCTGCAGGGGAAGGATCCACCAGTCCCAATGCCATGGTCCAGCCCAGCTTGGCTCAGGAGATGTTGGAGAGGCAGGAGAAAGTCAGAGCATCCCTCCTGCTCATTTTCCAGAGCCAAGGAAGAGCTGATACAGTGCAAATGGCAAAGGCAGAGCTGGCAAACAGAAATTGCTCCCCATGAAACAGAATCAGGCTACGGGGACTGCTGGAAGAAGTCATGTGGACTGAGAAGGTAACAAGCTTCCAAAGGGCTTAGTCATGTAATTGCCTGTGGAGCAAACCCAGCGTTGATATATTTAATGATAACAAACAAGCTGGAAAGCTTAATCAGCCTCCTGCTTCAGAGCATTAATGATCAGAATCCAGGATGAGACAGGGTGTGGGGGATGATCCCCAAGAAGGGGAACCTCACAAGCACTCGCTGAGGAGGTGGTGTTGCTCCTACCAGTGACAGCATATGGGGACAACATGTCACCAGTGGACATGGAAAGTCCTGAGGTAGCATTTACCTGCCTGAGGGATGGGGCAGCAGGAGCAGAGGGACCCCCGTGTCCCATCCCCTTGCTCCTGGTGGGTGTCCATGAAGCAGGGCGGTGGATAGGTGTAAGATCTTGGGGTGATCTAGCCAGACCACACATAGGTACAATCCCTTGACTCTCCAGGCTGTGGCTGGCCTGGGACACGTTTGGAGGGACAGGCACTGCAGGTAGGACACCCGGGGCAGGAAGAAATTTCCATGACAGCTTGGCAAAAGCTGGCCAGGAGCAACCCTTGAGCTCGCCAGCTCCTTTCCAGCTGGGGATCAAAGAAGCCCTGGCTAGCAGCCCACGCTCAGTGGGGACAACACCACCACCTCCTGCTCTGGAGGAAAGTGCCATGACCTGAGTTCTCCTGCCTGCAGCTGCTTTGCTAAGCCATAGGATTTTTTGGATTCCATGGGTTCCTGGGGCTGCACTCAACCTAGCTGCTGTCCCCCCATAGCACAGCCCTACCTGCCCACAAGGCTCTCAGGAGGGAACGGTTCTTCATAGCCCAAGAGGTCATTTATTTTATCCATCAGGATCTATGAGAGTTCCTGTTTTCTCTGCAGCTCTGGTGTCCTGGTCGCTACAGGGTTTGGTGGTTGCTTAAAAAGACTGGTGAGAAGGTAGAAACGTGGAGGAGGGCTCAGGCCAGGTCCTCGTTGCCATGACACATCTCAGCAGCAAGGTCCAGGGGGAAAACCCTTGCGGTTTGAAAAACAAACAAGAATTTCCTTTTTCCTGGTTTATAGCTGCTATCAGTTGTTTGTGCAGCTGCTTTTTCTGTAGTTTTCTCAATTACCTTCTCGTTAGTAGACTGTATCGGTGCAGAGGGGCACCCAAGGATCCTTCCCAACAGCACTTGGCCCCATGTGCTAGTGACCCTGTCAAAAACATTTGCCACTGCCTGGTCCCTGGGGAAAATACCTTCTTGACCCCATAAGTGAGAAGTCCTTTACGTCTCTTCTCACCCTGTATTTAACACACTCTGGATCCCATAAATCCATCCTGGATTTACATTGACTTCTTCAGGATGTTTTTTGCTGCCTGCCTCTGTCTGTATTCTTCTGCAGTGACTCTGTGAGCTGTGGCAAACTGGAGGGAGGGCGGTGGAGGACATCCCCAGGATGCAGAGGAGGGCATTGGCACTGCTGTTTTCTAACTGTGGGACATGTGGCATGGCTTTGCCAGCTGCCTTCCTGCACATAGGGGGATATATTTTTGCAAGAAAAGTGATTTCCCAGCCAAGATGAAACTTTCAGACTTCACTGTTGTTGGGTGGGTCCTCAGCCAGAACCTCCTTCAGTGTGCTGTAACCACAACATTTCACCAGCAGCTTTCAGACACTTGGCTGCTGGCTCCTGAAAACATCTGTGTTAGGATCCTCAACAAGAGTGTGGAAACTCATAGGTGAAAAGTGTTGGTGAAAACCATGGGTTTATCCGATTGCTGACAGCTGCTGCAGAAATGAGGGGATGTTTCTCATCTAGGTCCACCAATAATGTCAAGTCCAGCCTGGAAAGAGTTTACGTGTGCGCTCTGCATCTGCACGTGTGTGGGACCAGGCTCTCTCAGGGAAGGTCCCATGGGGAAGGTTCACGATTTAATGTCTCTGGATGTCTTTGTGAAGTGGCTAATGGAGTGATGGATAGGTCAGCACACAGCCTGTGTTCGTGAACAAGTACTGGAGCTGCTCAGCTTCAGGGCTGGTCATTACTTTTTGTCTCAAGGAACATGGTTTGATGCAACACTGTCCCAGTGATGAAGCTGAATGATGTAGTTGGCTCTTAAAGCCTTTTTGGTCAAGCCAGAACATTTTGAAAGTATCCTGCATGAAAATCTCAGCAGGTTTTTATTTGCTTTAGAAAAAAAATCATGTAATTCAGTGGATTTTTTTTTCTGGTGGTGAACAAAACTTTGCTGCCCCACCGGAGAACTCAGCACTGTGGGAGGAGATGCTCTTTTCTCCCATCTGGCTTTTCATTTCAGAGACCAAGCTGTCATTGAAACAAAAGTGCTGGAACTCCCTACACTTCCCCGAGGCTGGGGACAGCCAGGTCCATCTGGGGAGAGTACTAAAGCCACTCCTCTGTGATTTATGGACTCAATATATTTTCTTTTCCAGCTGAATCCCCTGTCCTGTGCGTGTGTCTTCTCCACTGAGCTGCAGGAAATCACAGCAGCACTAGGTTTATTTGCTCTTAGACTAGAAGGCTCCTTCAAAGAGAAGATACTGTTGCATTGGGCATGGTGCCGCCAGGATCAGAGTCTGGGCAGAGCATGGATGGAGGTTCTGGATTTGGGCATTTGGCTTTGGATGTGTAACTGTGATGTTTAATGAAGAGCACAGTTGACTGAAGCACGTTTTGTAGTCAAGAAAGGGAGAAAGGTGATTCTAGCAAGTCGTTCAGAACTTAGGAGGACATCAACCACCTTCTGTCTGTGGTGGGTGACTTTTTCTCTTTGTAAACTGAAGATGAAGCCCAAGATAACCTATGCCAGGACTCGTATGGGGTGAGCCAGGGCCAGGGAGCTGTGGCTGCCCTTGATGGGCAATGTTGCAACAAACATCAGAAGGACTTTTTCACCTCCAGAAGGTTTTTCCCATGGAGGAGGGAGTCATTTCACTTGCTGTGCTGCCTCTTGCTCGCACTCTGCCTGCCCTCTGAGACTCCGAAGTCTCCAGAGCAGCATATTCTCCCACTGGGGGACTTCCCATGGATTGCAACAAGCTGGGAGTCCAGGCAAAGTCTGAGGTGCAGGACAGAGGGAGGCAGGAGAGGCTGTGGGAGGGATGGAGGTGCTGGAGGTGAGACTCAAGCTCCGACTCAGTCCCAGAGCCACAGGGCTGCATGTCCCCACGTGCCATTTCTCTGTGCCTTTCTTCCTAAACCGAATAAACTAACTGGCAGAAGCAGGTTTTAACCACTAATGCTTCATCCACAGGAGGACTCCTTCCCTCCCCCTCTCATTATACCGGTATAAATGTAATTATCCCAGGTGTAATTAACAGAAACCATATTTCTAGTGTCAGCAAGCAGCCTGGGTGTGTGTTGCAACCCACCGCAGCGTAGCTGTTATCTCTGGCTCACAATGAAGGGTCAGTGCTGCTTGGGGACCTCTGTGCTACTGCCAGCACGATAGCTCGGGGACAGGCGGCCCCACCAGCAAGGTGGGGTGCTGAGGTTGCCAGTTTGCAAGCACAGCACCCCAAAACCTGGCCAGAAGAAGCAGGTAGGGACCTGCCAGCCCTCCTTCCCCCAGGCTCCACAGTGAAGACGCGGTGTGGGAAAGAGCTCCCGACCTTTCAAGCTTTGCAGCCCAAATATTCATCACCCAAGAGTCAACAGTGATGCCTTGTATCAGCCTGGGATGTTCAGAAGTTGCAGAATGCAATCAAAGGAGAAGGGTGTCTGCACAGATTTATTTGCTTCAGTTCCAAGATGACAGTTTCACTATTCACATCTCCACTATGCCAAGACGTTGGCCTTGCTCACACTGGTGGTGTTTTGGGGAGTTGCATGGTCCACCATGGCATGGCAGAGCCAGGTTTAGGTCTCTGCCAGCCAGAAGGTGGAGAACTGATCCAGCCACATGGAACAGGAGTGCTTCTGACGGGCTGACTGTGTCCCTGAGGCAGTTTCCTTGTAACAGGGCAGTACAGCTCGGCAGAATGAGCTGCATCTTCATTAGGGATGTTCACCAGAAGAACCTGCTGATGTTCCTGTTCCAGGGAAGAGCCTGGGGCTGGACAGACCTCGCTAACAGGAGCTACTCGTTGCACAGGATCCACACCACAGCTGTTGGTGGGTGCTCAGAGCTCAGCAGGGCTGCACGGGGGTCCATGCCAAGTGCCACGCATGTGTTTGGGCAACACGCTGCTGCGGCGCAGGCAGCTGAACCCAGCAGAGCTGTTTGTCACCACGGGGTTTTGCCAGGTCAAATAAACCACGCTGGTGCTGGCTGAAGAAAGCTTTGGGTGGCTGTGCAAGGCTTGGCTTAAAAACCAGCATGGACAACAAAAGCCTTTGCTAACTGTTCATCCTGAAGGTTCCCTGTCCTGCCTGGCCGGGGGTGCTCAGCACCTCCCAGGCTGCAGCCATAAGCTGTATCTCCCCAGGGTTTGGGCTGGGGTGAGGCCCTGCTTCTCCACAGCCCTGGCTGGCTGGGCTGCACCCTCTGCCATGGTGTGAGCTCCTGGAAAAGGCAGCATGGTGGTGGAGACACCCATCACCCCTGTGGGCAGAGAATGGATGCAAGATGCACAGCCAGATCTCAGCTGGATCCAGCCCTGCTCCTGTGATAAATCGGGTTTGGAGTAACTTCTGGTGTCTGAAGCCACAAACTCTGAAGCTCAGAGTTTCGGGGAATCTCTCACTGAGCCCCTCGCAGCCTGGTGAAGCCCTCGCGGAGGCCACAGCAGAGCATGGGGCTGCTCCTTGTTGGCTCCCCGTGTGCGTGTGAGGACTTGCCCGCAGCTGGCAGCTTTGTGCGGGCGGTTTGCTCGCCCGGCTCTTCAAGGGGGAGAGGAAATATTGTACCCAAGAGTCAAACAGCAGTGCTAAACCCCCCCGAAAGGCTGGAGCCCAGCACCCCGAGGTGGGGAGGGTGCATGGAACTGGCAGCGGCCGCTCGGGCAGCAGCTGCCCCCTCACACGGAGGTGCCATGGCAGGAACTGCTTGAGAGAGTCCAGCGCAGAGCCACAGAGATGATGAAGGGAGTGGAACATCTCCCTTAGGAGGAAAGGCTGAGGGAGCTGGGGCTCTTTAGCTTGGAGAAAAGGAGACTGAGGGGGGACCTCATCCATGGTTACAAATATGTAAAGGGTGAGGGTCAGGACGATGGAGCCAAGCTTTTTTCAGTGCTGACCAATGATAGGACAAGGGGCAATGGATGCAAACTGGAGCACAGGAGGTTCCATGTGAATCTCAGGAAGAACTTCTTTCCTGTGCGAGTGCCAGAGCACTGGACCAGGCTGCCCAGAGAGGCTGTGGAGTCTCCTTGGCTGGAGACATTCAAACCCCGCCTGGATGCGTTCCTGTGTGATGGACTCTGGGTGACCCTGCTCTGGCAGGGGGGTTGGACTGGATGAGCTTTCGAGGTCCCTTCCAACCCCTGTGATTCTGTGACTCTGGGAACTACCGCTCCCGGCGTACAGCGCTGTGTGACCGCCCCGGGCCGGGCCTGGCCGGTGCCGAGCGGCGCATGCCGGGCTCTGTAGTGCCCTCCCGGCCCCGGCTGTGCGGGGAAGGGAAAACCCCCCCAAACCGTGCTGGGCTGCGGGCGCTGGGCTCGTACAGCCCCGTGTGTGTGTGCGGTTCCTCACGGCCCCTGTGGGGCTGAGGCCGGGGCAGGGGTCTGGCAGCCGCCCAGGGCGGGCTCGGGGGGCTGTGGGTGAGCGGTGTCGGTGAGGGGGGGCTCAGCCCCGGCCCCGTGAGCGCTGACGGTGCTGGGCACAGCCCGCGCCCCACAGCCCCGGCGGGGGAAGGGGCCGCGCTGAGCTCCCCAGCCCGAACCTGGCCCCCACCCTGGGTCTGGCCCGGCCCCGACTCCGCACGGGCCCGTCCGGGGAGCGCCCACAGCGGGCAGGGCCCGGGCTGTGCCC
>VZRW01008394.1:70343-146830 GCA_013398125.1 Aegotheles bennettii
GGGCCGGTGCCCGGCGGCGGGGGGGAGGAAGGGGCAGACAATACTTCGGTGACCCAAGGGGGGTTGTGTTTGTGTGGGTTTTCCCCTTGTTTTTATCTCGTTTTCGCGTAAGAACGAACGTTTGGCCCTTTTTCACGGCAAACTTGGGATTTTCAGAGTCTGTTTCTCACCCCAACCTGAGAAATACCCGATTTTTTTTTAAACAAAATTATTTATTTATTTTGGTCAATGTTTAATAACTTTGTTCCGAGCGGAGGTTTTATTCGACAGATCATGAGTAAGGAATTTCCTTTATTAAGAGCAGGGGCGGTGGGTAAAAGGGGCACCATTTATATTGTGATTTTTTTTGTTTTCATTGCTGATCGAAGCAGTCCGGTCCGGGATCAATTCACCGCCTTCCTGCTGCCTCTCCCCGGGTTTTCAGGAAAACACAAGGTTTAACGTTAAAAGTTCTTGTAGGCCACACAGCTCTCGAACAATGGCTGTGCTTTTATTTCCAGTCCAACTTCGAAAAATACCGAACCCAACCCAAACTCTTCTAGTTCCCGAGCAAACTTTTTTGAGGCACACGCTTAATTTTTTAATATTTTCTGTTCTTTTTAGAGGATTATTGTGTAAGAGCAGGGGAGCTCTGGGCTCAGAGCTGTGCTCAGTGCGGATTAAAGCTGCCTGATTCAGTGTCGACCCCACTTGAGCTTAAAACTTGCTTGGAGAAGCTTCTGAATTTTATGTTGCCTGTGAAACATCCTGTAATCTGAAGTATTTTGCTTGTAGTGATAACACAGAGGGGTTTATTTACATGCTGTTTTTATCGAGGAAAAGGAAAATTGCCACCTTTGAGTGCGTTGTATCTGTGTAGAAGCCTTTGTTTGTAAATATGTAGCTCAGCAAGCGGCTTACTTGGGTAAAGTTTATTATATATATATATATTTACTAAGAGTTTGGGAGTGGAAAGGGTTGTAGTAGCCATTAGCAGCGAGCCCGGCAGCTGCCGGCTGGCTAATGAATGTGCCTTGTGTAGGTGACTTCACATATTTCTGATGCTCTGTGTGCTTTGAATGACAGGATTCAGCTGTCTGCTACATTTAACAGGGCATTTCTATAAAAACATGTCTTGGAACTAAACTTGAACTACCCAGAATGCTCCTTTCCCCTTTGCTCCCTTTCAAAATGTCGCCTTTGCCAAGTTTTCCTCTCGTGTTTGGAGCTGCCTCGTCTGTATGAGACGAAAGAGGAAGCGTCTGGGAGCAGCAGGCACTTGTGTGGATCTTTGTAGTATCTTGACTGAGATTCTCTAGAGTCTCCAAAAATCCCCAGTTTTATAGTAATGAGATTATTAATGATCTGCCTGCAAATTAAACCAGAAATGAGTTTGTGGTGGTGGGCAGAGGGACCTCGCTGCCTTTTGAGGGGGCAGAGGAAGGTGGCTGTGCAGGCTTCCACTGGCAACTTTGTACCTTGTGGTATTTCCACTTGTCCCCACATAGAGGGACTTGAAACTTCATGTGGATTCATAGTATCTTCATCTGTTTTTTTTAAAGACTGCCCTGATAGGGCTTGTAACCTCCTTTCATAGAGCCTGCGCAGGTTTCATTGTCTGCGATTAACATACACCCCAACTCAGTGATGTGTGACTTTCTTACCTGTAGTTACTGATAATTTTTTTTTCTCATTGTATAGAGGAGCTTTATTGGTTCATTAAGGATTTTGATGATGTTTATTAAAGGAAAACTTAACAGGAAAATGCCATTAAACTGTATTGTATTCTTAAAAATCGGTAATAGTCAGGTGTTGTCACAGTGTTTTCTGAAGTGTTTGGGGAAGATTGTAATTTCCAGACTTTTTGAAAGACAGAGGAGTTAACTCTGTTGAATGTTACTGGTATTTAAGTTGTGAAGGTGTCTAAATATATAAAAACCCTTGCAGGGTTGCTTGTTTATGTGGCCATGGAGCCTCTGTGTTTGTGTTAACAAATGCGATTAAAAAAAATCTTATCTCTGCAGTTCTTAGAGTAATTCTCTTCTGAGTGTTAATACTGTTCTCAATTAGTGGGACAAACTTGAGTAAGTTTGGTCAAAGACAGGATTTGGATTTTTTTGTGTCAACTTTCTGTCTCCGCCGTTAGAAAATTGTTCTTGGAAGTTGCTTGTAGTAGTCGACTGTTGTTCAAAACTACTATGATGGGCAGAGAGGAAACAGAGCTGCCTTTTAGGCTGTCAGAGCTGCTGGCAGGCTCAGGACCAAGGTTTACAGCCACCAAGGTACAATAGTAAAAGCATTCTCATGCTGGTATGCAGCTGTGGTGGGAGCCTCTAAGGGCTGGACATCCCCCTCCGCCCCAGTTTCATCCTTTATAACTCCCAAGGGTATTTGTGGGGTTACGTTTAGGTAACTGAAGTCATAAACTAGAAATCACTTTTAAGAATAATAATTCTGACTATACCATGCCTTTAAAAACAAATTTGATTTGTGTGTGCTCTGCACTGGCTGAGCATTACATAATGGGGGAGAGCACTTTCCTGTGCACTGGTGTCATGTCTTTATTGCTCTCGGGATCAGCTGATGGTGTTGTCTTAAAATAACAAACCTGTGTGCTTTTGTGCTGCTGGGATCCTATTAAAATATTTGAGGAGATAGTAAATGAATGACTTGCTGCCAGTGTAGTCTGCCAGTTGTCCTCCTGCGTGTGGATTTTTGGGTGTGTGCAAAGCATTTGGGGTATTTTCAGTGTTGGGTGGTTTCTGTGACTGGTCCAGTTTTCCCCTGGTGCCATTGACAGTGGGACCGGCACTGCTGGCTGCTCCAGCTCTGGAAGGTTCTGCCAAGATCCCAGGCACCGAGAGGTTAGCTGCTTTTTCTCCAGGGAATGTCATACAAAACATGCCAGTGTGTTTTAGCATCCCATGACTGAAGCCAGCATTTGAGTTTACGAGAAGAGCGCACATTGTGTTTGGGACTTAATTACCTGTATAAGCAGAAATCCAGTGGTTTAAGTTTGAGTTTGAAAAAAAAACCAAACAACTGTTGCCTCGATGCTTTGTGTGACTGAGTGAAGGCATCCTGACATGGTGGGACTTGTGTACTGATTGAAGATCTGCCTTGTAGTTTGTCAGGTGTAAACAGGCATGGCAGGCACTGGTGGTGTGATCCATGTTCCGCTGGGTTTTTCGGGGGCTTTTTTTTTTCCTAGCAATTTTCCATGGCAGCACTCCAGTTGGTGTTTTGTCCATCGGGTAAATTGGCATTCTGATTTCAGTGTAATGGGCACCTTACATGAATCTCGCATATGCTGATAACACTTTGCAGCACAAAATGTGGGATTTTTGGCTGGCGTGCAGTTTTATATAATATTTTAGTTGCTAGGTTAATGGAGCAAATAACTGTGTTAAAAAGAGTCGGATTTGGCATCGTGATGTTTCCCTGCCAGTCACAAGATGGGTGTGTTATTTAATGCATAAAGCTGAAGCTGTGAGGATTTCATGTTTTCTTTTCCTTCTCTCTTTCTCGCTGTCTCTTCCCCCTCCCCTCACCCCCCCACAGGTGTTGGTGGAATGAGCGTTGCGTGTGTTTTGAAGAGAAAAGCAGTACTCTGGCAGGACTCGTTCAGCCCCCACCTGAAACAGCACGCTCAAGATACAGCTAATCCCAACATGCCTGTTGTATTGACATCTGGAACAGGGTCCCAGGCTCAGCAACAGCCGGCTGCAAACCAGGCGCTTGCAGCAGGGACACACTCCAGTCCTGTTCCTGGATCCATAGGAGTTGCAGGCCGCTCCCAGGACGACGCTATGGTGGATTACTTCTTCCAGAGGCAGCATGGTGAGCAGCTTGGGGGAGGAGGAAGTGGTGGAGGCGGCTATAATAACAGCAAACATCGCTGGCCTACTGGGGATAACATTCATGCAGAACATCAGGTAAAAAAAAAGTTCAATGTTTCCAAACTCAACACATGAACGCATCGGGCTTGTGATAGCTGCTTGTAATGATGCTTTTTAAGGCTTAAGCTGGTTGTTGTGGGGTTGGAATGGCAACAGTTGTGCTTTTTGTTTTCTCTTTTCAGGGTTGCGGTGCCTTGGTAGCTGTAAGCTGAAATGTTTCTGCTCTTGAGGGTGTTAAAATCCCAGTCCGCTCTCTGTGACTGTCAAATGCATGTTTGCAAAATTCATCATTCCCTTTATTGATTTTTCTTTTTTAATGTGTGAACCAGTGGAGCAGTGGCTGCTGCTGCTTTTCAAATCTGTTGCTGTAGTTAAATAATTCTTATGTAATGGTATTACAAAACTGCCAATGCATGTAGGTTGGGCTTTTACCATTCCCAATATTGAAAAACACAGTTCTGGAAGTTGCTGGTGATGGTGTTTTCCTGGGTTTCTTTGCTCGTTTGTTTTGGGTTTGGGTTTTTTTGTTAGAATTGGGAGGGGAAGGTGCTCTTAATGTGCTTAGCTGAACTGAGGAGAGAACAGCCTTAAGAACGTCAAGAAACAGTGCTGTTAGAAACACAGCTAACTTCTTAGAATGACTTAACATTTTTAAAAGGGTGGTGGGCCAAAACGTGTCTCAGTAGTAGTGTTTACTAGAAGTCTTTCCAGTAGTTGCATTGTCAGATGTGCTGTGAGTTAAATGAGTGCATGACTCACTCTGGCTTTCTGTCTGTGACCTGTAAGTAACTCGTCAAAGGAGAGAGCTGTGCTTCCTCTGTGAAAGGAGCAGAACTTGAGTGTAAGCACGTTTCAAAACAAATGATTCCCACAAATACTGTCAGGGCAGCAGACACAAAGCTTTTGCAACCTTTATGAGTATCTCCTGCCTCTATTTTTTTTCAAATAAAAGCGAGCAAGCCCTTGTTCCTCTCCCGTGCCTCCCCAGGGGATGTGTTGCCATCCGGACCATTTGAAAGCAAACATTGCAGTGAATTTTGCAACTTCACTGAAGTCAGCGTGTACATAAACAAAGAAGTAAACCCAAGTGCCCTGTTGACTTCTGGAGGAAAAACCACATAAAATACTGTGATATGAACAGCTAGAAGATACGAGCAGCTAGAAGAATATTGTAGTTATTCACTTATGTGGGAAACACATTATTTAGTTATCACTTGAAAAGAAATAACTGCATCAAAATGAGATATAATTCTTCTATTAACTACTCAAGTTTTCAGTCATGAAATATAGAACTTCTTTCAAGAGACATTAATGGAAGAGATCTTAGTGTGCTTTAGGTTGTGTAAGAAACAGGAAGCAAAAACTTCTTACTGAAAGGCTGCAAATTTTAGGTTTTTCAAATAAAAGCTGTCATGCGGTCTGGTGTGGAGACGTTTGGGCTTTTGTTTGGACATTTTGAGGAAAGATGGCTTTGTTAATTAAAATGAACATCATAAAATTCTTAATCCCTGTTTCCTCCAACTCATACTTTCATCCTCCTTTTTCTGAAAATCTCTAAAAACAAAGACAACAAAGCTCAGTGCAGATACAGGGGGCAAAGGAGCAGACATCCAAACCCTGCAGTTGTTAGAAATTGCACTGCTATTTCAACTTTTTTTACTGCATTCTTTAATAACCAAAAGACTTAAACTTTCAGTCAAACAAAAGGATCCTACCTGTCAGAGACCTACCCGGGTGTCAGAATATGTGTTGCTCTGCCTCAGCTTGATTTTCTTCAGTAACTTCTTGAATGAAATTATACTGATAAATGCACTACTTAATGAAGAAAAATTCATTAGTTTATACTAGTTTAAATTATTTTTTTTAAAAAAAGCATGTATTCTGAGATTTTATGGACAAAATATACCTGCACGATTAAGCTCACAAGGTTCTGTGTGGTGCTTTCTCAGTTTTCTCCCCATTCTGTGATCTGGAGGTCAGGAAATACCTGCTGTGATACAATTAACGTTGGAGCCTTATCTATTCTACTTCCCAGTGGTTTTTACACGATGTGATGTATTTGTTGTACAGCCCTGGTGTTTTATGTTCAGTCTGCCTCTTTAAACCTAATCCTTGTGTTTCATTTCTTCAAAGTCAACTCTGAGATGGGGCAGTAACCCTTTTCTTGTGTGTCTTACTTGATACTGTGTACTCCAGTGATTGCCAGGCAGTTTTATCTGTGTTTATTGCTCCAGCCTCTTTTTCCACGGTTCTCTGTTGCCTCGGGGTTTTGCTCATGGGAAGCAGAATGCAGGATGTATGTAATCCTAATACTGCCTTTCCTTTTGACTTTTTGGCCACCTCTGTATCTGCTTCTTAAATGAAAAATTCATTGGAGCAAGAGCTAGTTTTATGCATGCAAAATGATTTAATTCATTTTGGGCTTTGGATGGATTTGAATTGAATTTGTCCTGCAAGAATAGAAGTGGAAGGAAGTGCTGGGGCATGCAGAGAGGTGGGGAATCATTATAGGTGTCTGCTAAGTCTCAGTTTCTCACAGATACACCTGTATTACTGTACTTTTGATTTTAGGCTTTCAAAGATAATGCAGTGAGGGCCCTTGCCTTGTTGCCTTGAAGACTGGTTAGGAAACTCAGTAGCTAAAAGATAATGGAAAGTCAGAAAAAATAATTATAGGGTAATATAGGTTAATGCCTGCCTAGAGCCTGGGAGGTCGTAATTAAAGGTAGAGGGATTTTTTTAAAATGTTGAATCGCAGTTTCTTCTTTGTAACAGACGTTGCTGATAATACTCCAGTGATTTTAAGCAAATTATAGTGTTTCATCATGTGTTATGAAATAGCTGTGAGTGTTGTGAGTCAGAACTTACTTACGGGATCCTTGCTTTTAATTTTTTAATGTGCTGGCTGTTCCTCCTTGTTGTTTGTTCATACTTTGGCTAGAAGCTCTGAGAATTGAGCTGTGAATGGCTTTAGTAGGGGTGTCTTAAGACAAAGTTTCTGTGCTTCCGAGGAAGTAGATAATGTCCCTTTGTTGCGAATGGGAAGAAAATGCTGATTCTTTTTCTAGTTTACCTAGAAACTTTCTCTTCCCTTTGCATTTTTCCCTTCTCCAGAAGGAGGGTGTGGGGGAATAATTATGTTTTTTATATAAACAATTCAAGATGCTGCTGTCATTTAGCATATTTAGGTATCAAAGGTATTTAGGTATCCACACAAATAGCATATATTATAAACTCCTCTTTGTTCTTGAAGACACTGAAGTAATAGTGAAATCCTTTTTTTGCTAGATTGAAATCTCTGAAGAAAACTTCGGGCTGTCTGCAGCTACAAATAGTTAATCACCAAACTTTACAGGAATACGTTTCCATCAGCCAGGTCTTCACTGCAAAACACAGTCTCTTTTTATCCACAAAAGGCAGCGAGATGAGGTTAAGTGTCCACCAGTAATTCTAAGATTAAAACTGAAGAGGTTTAGGCTGTTGTTCACCTACAATGCCTGATTACCCATTGGGCTGTTAGGGCAGACAATTACACTAGCTGCATTAGGGGGATTTTATGCTGTTTATCCTGAAAAAAATGAGTAGAGGTCAGAGCCTTACTTAGGCTTAGGTGAGTGAAGAGGTGTGAGATGACTCCCGATGAGTAACGGCCTAGGTTGGATTTGTCTTGGTTGTGAAAAGTTGCTTATCTCATTACAAACCCAAACAGCCATCTCCTGCTTCTTAGGGGAGTGAAAAGACAGTCGAGATGCTCAGCTGGGAGAAGTTATCGACACTGAGCAGGCTTTTAGGAAAATTGGCTGGGCTTTCTTGGCTGGGGTCTCCTGTGGCTTGTGGATGCATGTACGTTCTTGAACTGGAGTGAAGAGAGAGTTTCTCTGGTGGTGATCCCTCCTGAATTATGGTGAATGGATATACTTAGACTGTCTGAATTGCAGTTAGGGTAATATGGGAGTTGCTTAGTAGAAGCAAATGATTTTAGGCATTTACTTTCTTTGAGAGCATGTTTAATTAATAATTTGAGACAATAGAACTCTGCAGGGATCGTCTTGTTGAATGTGGGGAATTTTTCACATATAGTTGGTGAAGAATAGTGAGAGCAAGAGGGCTGGGACTGGGTTTTATGCTCAGTTTTGCCTTTTGGCAATGTAGCTGTGCAACTTCTTAACTGGGAACTTGAATTCAAGTGGAGACAGAAGGTAATTCTCCTGACAGCTGCCCTTCTAGGGCACTGTACTCAAACTATGCTGCTTGATGTTGTGAAAGTGTCTGGGTTTGATGCTGTTTGACAATGTTTGGTGCATGTTGGCAGACACCATGACCAGGGTTTGCCTTGAAATCATGGCAGAGTCCTCTAAAAAGATCCTGGAAGCTAAGGAAGCAGAAGCCCTAGTTGTTCTTCTAAAGTGAAATCCCATTTGAGAGACCATCAGCTCTTCAGGGTGGAGATTTCCTGAGCTGCCTATGGAAAGGACCTAATATATGAGGGCCACTGTGATCCAAATAATCTGCCTTGTTGTCTGGGCTAGAGTTGAAGACATGGAGTGAGGCCTTAATTGTTTACAGCACCTGACAGAATGCACAGCTCTGTTCCTGAAGAGTGTTTTCTGACGTATGTTTCATTAAATCTGTTGAATTTTCATGGGTACTTCCTTGTATCCCAATGAACTGGTTAGGGCTTTTCTTATGTTGACACCGAAATGGCTGTGCTAACTCAATACCCAGCTAACATAGAACATAACACCTTGCTGAAATGAAACGTTTAGTTTGGCTGATGTGTTCACAGAGATTTCCCTACAGTAAAGGAGGGGATACCTTGGGGGAGGGGAATTGAAACATTGATTTAGTTTTCTGCTTTATGTTGCCCCTTGAAAAATCCTCCTGAGATAGAAGGGGCACGAGTAGATTGGCTAAGTTGGATATTTAAGGTTGGGTACTGGAAAATCCTTCTCTTGTGCAGGGGAGAAAAAGCACCCTGAAATCCTGAGAAAGTCAGTTTGAGAGTCTGCTTCCTCTGCATCTGTAGGTTTTATGGTCCCTGACAAGCAGTTGCAAGATCTCTGGCTCTGGATGGGATTCCACAAGCAACCTGATGTGCTGGCTTTGGCATTTCTCTTGTGGTCTGCTTCCTTGCTGTGGTGCTTAGGAAGAGCAAAGACATTTTCACACTACTGAATTGGCGAATTTCAATGCTTCAGGAAGACTTAATATATTGCACCCAAGTGTCTTTTGAGTAGAGCTTTGTTAGAGCATAGCTTCTGCTTGTTTTCTTCCTCCCCTTTCTCCAACTTTGCTTTCCCCTTATCAGCTCTTTTGTGGTTTGCTGTGTTGGTGTGACCTATCTGTGCTGCTGTAGAACAGCTTGTAAACGGGTGGAACTTTACTGAAGATACAACACGTATCATCCATCCACAGTAGCCTCTTCCTTGCAAACTAGCACAGTTAATTTTGATTGCTGATCAGAAGTCTCCTCAACGAAGAGCTGTTCCAGAGCATGAGGTCTAGTGTTGCCTGTGTCTGAATAGTTGCTTGTAGGTGTACGTTGAGTCCATTTTAAAGCTGCTGTCTCTGGATGATGATCTCGTGGGGCTGAGATGAACAAACCCACCTTTGTGTGTGGGTATCGTGTGATGCTGCGCTCCTCCCGGCAAGCAATCAGCTCTCAGATATCGCGTTACTCCTCTCCCTTTGTTAAGGCTAACTTTGTTCTGGGGCGGTTGTTTTTATTGGGAGCATCTGGCTGGGTTGCTTACCCTGTACTGAAGCTGTGCTTCAGACCTTGATTCTGTGCTGGGGTGAAGCTGTACAGTTACTAAACCCTCAAATTAGCCCTCCGCCCTGCTGCCAGTAGCCAGTGTGGCGTGGGCTGCTCTCCTCTGTTTCTGACAAGTACTGAGCTTGGCACTGGAATGAGACATTGCTGTGTCCGTTCCTTACACCTTTTTCCCTCTGAATTGAAACCTTGGAAGGTCAGAGTAGGAGTGGGAGTGAAAGGAAAAGCCTTCCCAGCAGTCAAATCAACCTGATCTTAGTGTAGCCCTGAGTGCTTGCACAAAACCAGTGATCCACACAGGGAGGCAGAGGATGGTGTTCCCAAGGTAATACCAGCTCCAGGGGGGAAAAATTAAGGTGGCTTCTTCTGTAGTCCAATATTTTGGAAGTTTGCACCTTGACAGTATGTGCCCAAGATGTCACAGAGTAACCCAGATTCCACATTAATGAAGCACTTCCCTTGGTGAATAAAATCTGAGGAAAAAACATAATTAGCTAACTGAGCTGAGCTGTTTGGAAAGGCCACCTTCCTTGCATTTATTTCTGTACCCTGAATCATTAATCATCCTGGCTACACGCCATGTAAAGCATTAGCCAATCTGCAATTTCTATAGCTTTTTGCTTCGGATGCTAACAGTGGTAGCAATTCTAATGATGAATCCTTTACTACTAAAATAGTACTTAAACCACCTAATCCTGTCTAACACTTGTGACTTCACATTCTTTCTTTACTGACTATTGTTACAGGAGAGGACTAAAAATAGTGCTGTAATCAGTTGACGGAACAACATATTTTAACCCTGGATCTAGCTGTTAGTGACAAGCCTGTTGTTGACAGTGTGCGGTGCTTTTTGTATTGTCAACTAGTAAATACATTTTTATATTTTTTAGTCTCTCCTAGATACTACATATGTGTGTGTAGATCCAGGGTAGATATTTTTTAAATAGTGTGCTATGTGAGCTGTTCAGACAAACACAGGCAGTCTCCCACAGCTGAGTAGGAGGCATTTGTTTCCATCTGAAATTTGTAAACCTTTGGTTAATTTAAAAAGCTTTAACAACTTCTGAGTATATAAATCAAGGTCTATAAAGTAGCTGTTCAACCAGCCATATATTTTTTTTTTCTCCTCTCCATTCTAAAGATGTCTTATTCAGGCAGCAGGCTTAATGTTTTTGATATTTCTCCTTCGTACTGCCTCAATCCCAGGGTTCTTGTAGTAATGTTGACCTTTTTTTGAGGAACATTTTACTAGAAAATAAAGAAGTCTTGCGCAATTTGTAACAGAAGAAAAAAACCCACAAGATTTAAAATGTGGAGGCCTAATAGGTGGAAACTTTACACATCGTTTGACTTTTCACACTTGCAGAGTGCACTTAATTCAAAATAGATAAATATCCAAGTAATAATCACACTTCTGAGGTGCTCTAGGTAAGCACCTGTGATGTATGTGTGCAAACAGGGAGAATTTGGAGTCCCTCATCTCTTCTCATAGAAACAAACGAATGCTGTTGATCTTAGGAGCCATAATGTTTTGATCCCTCCTGATGTGTATAACAGTAATGCAATTTCCTGCATTGCTCTGCAGAAGCAGAAAAGCAAAACCAGTGCCCTCGTAGCAAGGTGGTCCCATGGGGCTTGTGCAGAGCTGAAATGGTCAGTGGGCTCCCCCGGGGCTGGCCGGGAGCACAGCCAGCAGCAGCAGTGCAATGAGCCCTTCCCCTGGATTTGTGGTCCCAGCACCCAGCCCTCGCCTGTGCTTTTGTTTGTCAGGATGGCAGATAAGTTTAGGGTGCTTCATCCAGAATCCCTTATGGTGGTATCTGTGGAACACCCTGGAGTTCATTTTCTTGGCTGGCAGGACTGAAGGCTGCAGCCGGCCCTGTAATTTACTGTAGATCAAAGAAATTTTGAAAGCAGCCATTTACATGTTCCAGCTTCACAGAGTCCTGTGTCTGCGGTGCCTTGGTTGGAGCAGATGATCTCCTGGGGGTTTTGCCTCCTGGTCAGAAGTAGCACTGGGGAGAGAGGGGTAGTGGGAGAGTAAATGCTGTCATGTGAGGGAGGGACAGCAGGGGGCTGGATAGATCCCAGCGTAGGAAAGTTCTGGGGAAGGAGAATGGCAGCCTTGGAAATGGGGCCATGTGGGGAGAAGGGAAATGGAGAAACTGGACAGCTGAGGGCTTACAGAAGCATCCTTCTAGTTTGCTTTGGCTACCCTATTTAACATAATTGGCTCAACAGAGACAGATAGTTTAAACCCTCTTCAATCACTGTTACTGCTGATAAATGCAGGTATTTGATCTGTTTAATGTTGTCCAACATAAAAAAAAATAAATTAAAAAATGATAAACCCTTAGGCTTCATGGTGTGCTCTGGGACAACATGTTTAGATCATCAGCTGGAATATTTCTCAGCTGATTATTTCTCAGCTTCTTTTTCTCCAAAGGACTTTCTAGTTTGTTTCTTTGCTTGGTTTTTTCTGTATAGTTGGCTTTTTTATTTTGTTTTGTTTAATTCTGCCTGTCCTTTCTCTTACTGGGAAGCATCACTTGCATAAGGAGGAAGAGAAAATCCTTTGTGATTAAGAGTGAAATTTAGCCTTTGATGGTTTTGCTGGGTGTCTGTCTAGGTGAATATAAATTCTACATAAATGAGGATTCCTTAATATATAAAACTAGTGTACAATCCCTTGAGATACCTGCAGACCATGAAATGTGATACAGTATTACACTTTAAATTTATATGTAAAGGTCATATTAGCAACCATATTTGCTTAATATAAGGTGCAGTATTAACACTGATTGTTGACATTAATATTTACTTAAAATTGCAATTCAGCTGCTTTGCTGGTAGCTTTCAGTTTGGGGAAAAAAACCTTGGATTATTCTAGAATAAAAAGGTACTAGAGATCTGAAAGGTAAATATACTGTTCTCTCATGTTAATTTGTTAGGTCCTTCACATCCCTGTTTAGTAATTGGGAGGACAGTCTGGGGCTCCAGTTCCTGTTAATTTAACTGGCTGCAGAATTCTTTTTGACAAGTGCCATTTAGCCCTGTGGGCCTTGTTTGCTGCGTTAAAATTAACTGCAGTTTTCAGTACTGGCAGTGCAGTGTGTCCTATCGGGTGTGGGGGTTTATTGCTTCTTTCTGTGGGCACACTGGTGCCTTTGCAGGTTTTCCTGCTCATCCTTTGCTGCTGTGCAGCTTTCTAGCACTGGGGACATCAGCCCCTGCTTTGGGATGGCTTGTTAGAGGTGTAACAGAAGAGGTTTGGTCTCTGGAAGTGTTCCATCTACTCTCCCCCTCTCTTGTGGGTGATTCATGTCCTTGGGTCTTTGGTGATGCCTGGGATGATGGCCTGAGTCTGCTTTGCTCTTCTATAAGAAAAAAACTTCAGAAACTTCTAAATACTGGCTAAATCTGTAGGAGTAAGTTTCAGGGTGGCTTGGAGACCGGGAAGAGTGTCTCCCTGGGTTTATGCTGTGGCAGGTGAGCAGCAGGTCCAGTACCAAATGGTACCAGGATACAGAGCATCTGCTAGAATGCTGCTTTCTCTGTTTCTGGAATAGCTCTGTGGATTCAAAAGCCTTCCAGATATGGACAAGGACTGGTGTCTTTGTAGCTTTAGCATCAGGAGAGCTTTTGCTTCTGAGTTACTGTCACTGAGTTTTGCAATGGTGAGGCCCTCTAATCTTATTTAAAAAACCCAAAAAAGCGTAATTATTGTGTGTAAGATGGCTTCCTGACATAAATGAGCTGCATGCTGCTCGAGGGGCTGGAAAATCCACAGTGAATATGTTCGACTCAGAGTTGCCGAGAAGCTCTTCTGCTGTGTGGGAGGTTGAGTTTTGAACATGGCCTTTGACCTAGAGAGAAACCAGTTTGCATTGTGCAACCCGCAATAGGTGAGAGCAGAAATCAGTCTGTGTTTTGTCTTGTCCTCTCTAAAACAGGCAGTGGGTGTCTGCTGCTGAAGCTTGGGAAGGAGTCTGTGGCCTCAGCGTGGATGAGTCCAAGGGTTTTTTATTCAGAAGAGTGAAAATAAGATTTGGAGCCTGACCTAGAGTGACTGCAATGAGCAGCACAGCTGGCTCTCGTGTTATCACATATTTTTCAGAACAAAGGTGAGAATTGGTGAAGAGGGCTTTTGAGAGACTGAGCTGACTTCAGGCTTGGTGAGGTGAAGCAGGCGGTGGGCTCAGTCCAGTTCTGCAGCGTGGCTCGTGGTTAGTGCTGGGCGAATCTGCTCTGGGGTACACGCTGCCACCATGCAGGCAGGGAATTATTTATGAGTCAGTGAAGTGGCTGTAAGCTGGAGTGTGTTATAGTGACATACATTCATATATTAGCGTGCGTGGAAATTGCTCTTCTTGAATGAGATTAATTTCAGTGAGATTTGCATAATTCCTGAGTGCATACACAGCATTCAATGTGTTGGGGAAGAATGTTCTTGTACAATGAAATTGCTTTGTAACTCGTTCAGTAGCAGTGTTGCTGATGTACATCCTGGTGTTTTTGTTAAGTAGGCTTCAAAAGCAAGCTGGTGGGTTTTCTGCCTTATCAGAAAGAACAAGTGCCCTCGAGAAGGTGGGGGGGCCTGCTCTTGGTATCTGGCAAGGATGCTGCTCTGCATTTTGCTTTGCAGAGGTGGTGTGCCTGGAAGAGGCTGAAACAGGAGTGTGACTGGGGGGTGCTGAGAGCAGGATTTGGGTTTTGTTGGATGACTTAGAAAGCAATAGGGACTACAGCTCACCTCTCCTGGTGTGATTCCTGATGTCTCTCGAGATTGCCTCTTCCTCCAAGGAACCAGGTTGACATGTCGTATCCAGATGTCAGGGCATCACTCCTCATGCAGCCAATTTATCTTGGCATTGTCTTCTGGATTTCTTTCAAAACTCAGGTTCAGTGGTGAACCAGATTTTATGGTAATCAGATCTCATTGCCATTAGTGCTCATCTGTGGAGAAGTTCTTTCTCTGTGGACCTCCTTGTTTCGGGTGTTAACACCATTGTGGCTCTGCTCTGCATGTCTGTTCATGACAGGTCAGTGAGAGTTAACAGGAATAGATCCCAGTGAGGTGGTAGATCATCTACATCATTTAATTACCACTTCAGAGTGTTGCCTGCCTTTTGGAATACTAAGGTGTAGGAAGTCATGACTTTGGCTTCACGTTCTGCTGTTTCAGAAGCTGTTTGTTCTTCTTTCAAAGGAAAATGAAGGAGCCCTGTGATACTTGTGCATGCCGTGTAAAAACATGATGTGAAGAGGTGTTGCTATTTAATGTTATAGAGGTGGGGAAATGAGAAGAGGACCTTTTGGATACAGTCTTTGAAAACTGAGTATTAAACTGGCCCGTTTTACAAACAAATAGATACAATGATCAGTGGAGATAAAGGAACTATGTGACTCAGAGGAAGGGCTTCAAAATTGTGATTATACACAGCTTGAGCATACAATGCCTGAAAGTCAGGCACAAACACCTGATTTAGGGAAGGTTTTTATCCATAATTGGTAGGTTTGGTGAAAGAGAGATGATTATAGGTGTGACTTAAATACCTGTAATGAATAATTTCTTCCTTTACCTGACCTCTGATAGCAGATAGAGAAGCTAGTGTTCTTTATTTCTGCTTTTGATAGTTATTAGGGTAAAGTCTATTTGGGAAGGAGATGGAGGCAGCCCATTTCTACTGTGTATCATTTAACTGGAGGTTAGGATAGCAGTTTGTCATCCAAGATGTGTTTGAAGGACAGCTTCTTGAGACCCGTGAGAGAGGAATGAAAATAACAGTGCTCCGTTAGGTGTGCAATTACACCAGCCTGGCATGAAAGAGCTGGAGTGCACTTTGCTTTCATGTTTATCCTGCTCTTTGTCTTTTACCACTCTTCTTATCTTGGTCTCTCTATCACCTCTGTAGTAATCAACTATCATGGCATGGTTTGAAGGCAAACATACCTCTCCACACTGGAAACGGATGAATGGTCAACACTGAGGAGATTGGTGTGTGCTTACTGGACTGTAGCTCTTGGAGAAACGAGAATTGCTAAGTGGTTGTGGTTTCTGGTGGAGGATCTGAACTTGCATTGAAGGCTTGGACTGTGTTGGAGATGACACTGTTGTTAATAGTTACACCAGCTCAAGCTTCTCCACCAAGAGTTCAGGCCAGCATGGGAGCACAGCTTCACACGTGGATGTAAATCATGTGTTTGTGCTGTTGTAGTTGGTGTAACATGACAATAATGTGTTTTTCTACTCAAGACAGACGCTTGAACAAGACATCCTTGAAAATGTTCTTGCATGTAATGTGAGCAAATAAAAGATACGATTCTAGCGTTTTTAAAAATACTTGGTGAGTAAGGGTGGCCATGTAAACGATGCAAGTGCCATAAAGGCAGGCTGGGAGGTAGAGTTCATTCTTGTTTAGGAACTGCTAGCATGTTCTGCACGGGGCTTTCACAGGGGCTGTGCCGGGAGCTCAGCCTGACAGTGGGGAGTTGCTAGGGCTGGGATATGACCAAAACAAAACACACACGTCTCTTAATATCTCTTTGATTAACACTAGGAATGCAATAATTGTATCTTTCATGCAGCTTTGTTTTGAGGTTCCCATGGCACAGCATCTACCTTTTGGGAGTTTATTTGTTTGGGCAGAGCTGGGGGACACACACACTAAAGCTGCCTCTGCTCCTGCACCAGCACTTTGCACAGCACTCCAAGGCCTGGATCAGTGCCATTGCGGCTGCATCTGTGGTTTGCTGGGACATTGCTTTAGTAGTGAGAGTAGTGAACATCACCTACTTGCATCTCTTTGCGTAGCTTCTCTATTCCTCAGATGTCTCATTGAAATAATAATTTGCTGCTGTTCAGCTTTTGTGGCTTAGCCTGTCTGGGGGTTGCAGCACTTCCAGTTTGAAATTGCTGCTTTTTTGATGTTCTGATTGAATCAGCTTTCATCAAATCATGATACAAAGAAGAAAATGGCCCAACTCCCCAAATACATGTACAGCTCCAGGTTCTTCAGGTGAGGAAGGCCGGTGTCACCTCCTGAGGCTGTCCCCTAGCTCTGCTGTGTGTCAGTCTGGAAGGGCTGCTTCACTGTCACCTGTCCCTTGTGTGCCTTGGCTGGCAAGTCTTGGGGCCCCTGGTTTAGCCATAGAGCAGTGGGGCTGCTGTGCCACACACCCACATCCTCTTGGGAATGAGGAAAAGGCCACACGTACCCCATCAGGGATTTCTTAAGGTGTTTTGCATCCCAGTTTGTGGTTCTGGATTTCTACTTTGAGATGTTGTAACTAAAATTGGCAACTGAATCTGAAGGCATTGCTTGCTCTCCTTTCTTCACACCCCCCTCCCATGTCAAATGGAACTATTCAATTTAATTTGCTTTTTGTGGCTACCATTGTGTTTTCCATATCAATGGAACTTGAATAGAAATCTGCCTGTTTTATATGAGATGTCTTTACTTGATTTTCACCTGAAAGGGAATGATGCTGACTTGCTCATGCATTGACTTCCTCATTGAAATCATGCAGCTCACTGTGAAATATTGGTCTCCACAACAAGGCAGTTGCATTAGACTTTGTGTGTCTTTAAAATAACTGCCAGTTTTTCCTTTTTTGTGTGTGTATAAATCTAACACTATAAATGTTTTAGCTTCTGGGAGTCATAAAGGTAAGTCATCTTCTGGAGCTCAGTAACCTTGTTATATGCTGTTATATGGAACGTAGCTCTCAGTCTGTATCAGAAAAATGGCTATAAACTATGATTATTATTAAGAAAAACAAATATAAGTATTTCCTCATGTGTTTTTCTTGCCCATCTATAAATAGGTGCGTTCCATGGATGAACTGAATCATGATTTTCAAGCGCTTGCTCTGGAAGGACGGGCTATGGGAGAGGTAAGTGAAAAGCCTAGAGAAAAAACTCTGTATATTTTGGGGGGAGGCAGAAACAAAATAACAGGTTCTGAGGCTGCTGGTATGATTCTGAACTTGAGAGTTCTCCATTACGACTGTGAAGTGTGTATGTGTGTGTGTGTATGTGTGCTTTAGCAAAATAAAAACCTGTCAGGCTGGAATACATCTTAGGAGGAGGAACAGCTAAGCCCTTCACCTGTTGTATCATCAAACAGTGAAATGGTGGTTGTAAAAGAACAGTTAGAAAGCCGTCTTGTGACAAGTGTTATGAGACTTGTAGCATGTTTATTTTGGGAGCCAGTGATCTCAGACCCCATAGTATTGTGGGTTTAGTTGTTTGTCATTGTCTGCTGCCCTGTTTCCACTCCTGGCCACCTTTTGGCTCTTGTCATAAAGCACAGGACTGTGTTTAACTTCTAAAGTAGCTGGGCAACGTAATCAAGGGCTGCAGAAACGATAAGTGCTTCGGACAGGTCAAAGGACTGAGCAGGAGTTGACAGATAAGGGGCCCTTCCATTCTAACCTGATAGAAAGCCAGTGAGAATTATTTTAATCTCGCAGTGCAGCAAGGAGGGGGCAGATGTGGGGAGATGGCCATTTGGTTTCTTTGAAAAAAGAGAATTTACTTCTTTTGAGGGTTACTTGAAAGAACAGCAAGTCACTATAGTTGGCTGTGTTCAGTTCCTGAGAGTTGGATTTAAACGCTTCTTTTCTTGCCTCCTTTCTTTTTTCTTTATAGTCAAGTCAGTCTCTTTAGAGGCTGTGGAAGAACAGAGATAAGAAAATCATGTCTTGTAGGAGGATGTTAATGTAAGGCAGGTCAGCTCGATACAGGTCTGGTTGTTTTGGAGAGCCTTCCTTTTTGCGTTCCTGTCTGTCAAGTTCAGGCTGGCTTCTTTTCTCCATGTTTAGTCCATTCTACCTCTGTTACCTAGTTTGAGCCAGGTTTAAAAAAAAATAAAATCCCTAGAACCCCAAAAATTGTTAATTTGGAGAAAACGGCAAGGCAGGACTATTGTGTGGTGGGATTCATAAGAAGGTGCCCTCCCTCAGGTGAAAGACCTCGGGGAATTTCGTGGTGCTTGCAGCTGAGCTTCTCTCCTTCCTTCCTTCTCTGGAATACTGAGTTGTATTTTAATTTGACACTACTTGATAGGAAAATCTGTTTCCCTAGGTTGTATTAACCTACATTGAGACTATTGACTAAGAGCAGATGAAAATGATTTGCAAAGGAGAAAACATGACATTAAAAATCAGTCTAAAGCTGCTGAAAACCAGCTGATGTGCCTCCATATGAAGCATGCCAGTGGAGTGACAGGGCTGTGAATATTCTGTGAATGTTATGTTTTTAGCACATCTTGGGCAAGACGTTAATTTTCAGACACAGTGTACAAGCTCTTTGGAAGCTTGCTAAGAGGAAGTGCAGCACTTGTTCTGTACTTAATGTGGCATTGGGTCATGTTAGCTTAAGTGCCTGAAGGCATTCCTAAATATGCTGATTTTTACCAACTCTTAATTTATTTAGCCATTTCTTGAGAGAAGTGAATTTGGATTTCTTGTTATAGAGGATGTGAGGTTTGCCTTCAATAATGATTCACCTCTCCCTCCCCTTCTTGTAACTGTGGTGCAGATCATTTTGGAGGTGGCATCCTTTTGTCACTGGGTTTCTCCACATACTGGAATGTGCATGTTTCTCCAGGAAAGGTGACCTTCCTCTTCAAGCTAAGACACTATTTCTTGTTTCTCTTGGGGTTTTTCTCCCTCAGTCCCAGTTTCCTTTCTTTATCCATTGACTTCTCTTTGTATTTCCCCAAGGTATTCCAACATAGCTCTAGCTGGCTGATTTAAGGAACTCTGTAAACAGATCCCCTCAGGATGAGTGTATTGTCTTTCAAGACCATGTTCTTCAACTACAGACTCTGATTTTGTGCAGCCTGCCTTAGTGAAGTGATGGTTTCCTCTCCTCCTGCTCCTGGAATGTGAAGGAAACTCGGGGAGTGTTCTAAGAAAAAAATTAAGTCTGAAATAAATGAGGAAAAGAGCAAATTTTATTTGCATTTCTTGATCTTATGCCTTCTGAGCCTTACCTGAGGGAAGCATCAGTAATCTTATGCTTTGAGTTGATAGTGAAAAACCTGGAGGAGAAAGATGAGGAAAAGAATGTTTATGCATTCAGTGTATCTTTTCATCTTCTTGTTTTCTTCTTGGTAAGCAACATCATCACAATTTTAGTGACTTACGGAGTTTGTGTCTCTGAAGACATCAGAGCTTTTTTTTGAAGGGCACTGTCAAACAATTTAATCTGCAATCTGCATTTTGACAGCAGGATAGACAATATTTGGTGTTGAACAGATACCCTAATCTGGGAAAATTTAAGAATGGTTTAAAGAACCCCCACAACTTTCATCTGCCTTGTGACTGTTTCCATCTTCAAAATCTCACCCTTCCCCTCTGCAACCAGCCTTGTGCCCCCCTCAATTCTGGAGCGAGTGGAAGTGCAATCCTTCATCAAGTGGGGGATTGAAAAGATCCACAGAAACCCTTTTGCTTTGCTCTAAAATGGAGACTAGACTTGAGCTGTTGATAGTGAACGTGGTTGGTAATGTTGGAAGTAGCCTTCCAAAAGGGGTATTGTAGAATAGAATCATAGAATCATTATGGTTGGAAGGGACCTCCAGGGTCATCAAGTATCTCCCCCTTTTTTAGTGCTTTGTCCAGGTTGTTGGCTGTAACGAAGGCAGCAATCTTGGAGCCTTACTACAAGCCACGTAAGCATAATGAAATCTTCAGGAATTTTGTATCAAACTCCCCTCCTCAGCAGATGTTGAACTGGGAAGCACTAAGAAGCACTGGTGTGTAGCAGTCTGTGAAGAAGGAGAATGGTGCTTCAGGGGCTGCACGGAGGGGCTGATTGGTTTTGCTGCTTTAGCACAGACACCAGAACATGTGTCCACACTGCTTGTGCTGTCTGCTGAGCTCTTCGATCACACAGCACTGATACTGATCTGAAGCTTGACACTAGCTGTGCAAGTTCTCTTTCTTTTCTGGCCTTCAAGACAGGGGAACTGGATACCCACTTTTCTTAAATCCCTTTTATTGGGGATTGCAATATTTGCAATATTGCAATTCAATATTGCAATTCAATATTACTTTGCAATATTGAATATTCCTGCAGTGTCTTCCTGGGATGGTGGATGGTGCAGGGAGAGGGCGAGGTGGTGTTTGTCTCTGTCACCAGCACATTCATTACATGCATTCTGAACTGCAGCAGCGTTCTTGATTTGGTGGTAGGTAATGCTGTGAGATAAGCCTGGGTCTAGAATGAAAGAGCAGCTGGGTGAATAACTAGCTGTAACTTAATCCAGGAGGGTGGGAGGAGGTGGGAACAGAAGGACGTGAGACAACTGGTAGGTACTTAATTTCAAAAATGGAAGAAATTGGACCAAAAGTTTTGGAGTATCGGGGGTAGCAGGGGATCTAGCCCTCTGCTAGAAGAGAAATGCTGGTAAGAAATATGTTCTGTTTTATCTCATGAGTGTTTAATTGTTGTTCTCTGCAGTTGTCCCCCACAGTTTTTAACTGGTGTCTAGTGTAAGTCTGACTCTGGCCAAAGAGTGGAATTGCTACAACCTCCATGGTTCTTTGTAGCAGAACCCTTAAACATGAAAGGCTGAAGCGATAGTTGGTTTGCCATGTCCATGGTTATGTCCCTTTGATGCAATTGGTTGGGTCCTAGATAAGCCCTTGTCTCACCAGTGACCAGTGCCTTCTGTAAAGCAGAGTGGTTGTGACACTTGTCACATTCTTGTTTCTTGGTTAAATTCTTGTATCTTGGTTAAAAAAAACCCAACAAACAAAAACCAAGCAGAAAAATCCCAAGCCCTAAAAAAAGCTCTGCATGACTGCTTTCCCTGCTAATGATGCTGTTACTGTGCTCTCATAAAATGTTATGATTCATTGGCAGCTGGGCTGGGGAGTATTGACAGTTTGGAACAATGTTTCTGTTCAGTGTGGTTTTTGTTTTCCCTCCCATTTATCTACTGCTAGCAGCCTTGGAAATGGGAGGATTTAAGCTGTGTTTGTGAAGACGTCCCCGCTGACACGTTGGGATGGCTCAGTGCAGGCTCTAAGCACCAGGAGGAGATGAGCAGGGACACACCATGGTTCAGCAGCTGGGAGGGGGCAGCTTGTGGTTGTGGGATCAGTGGAACGCAGTTACACAGCTTAGCAACTTTTTGTCCTGGCAAGATGGAGAATTCTCCTGTGGGGACAGGCTGAGAGAGTTGGGGGTGTTCAGCCTGGACAAGAGAAGGCTCCGGGGAGACCTTGGAGCACCTTCCAGTGCCTAAAGGGGCTCCAGGAAAGCTGGAGAGGGACTGGTGCCAAGGGCAGGGAGTGATGGGACAAGGGGGAACGGGTTCCAAGTGCCAGAGGGGAGATGGAGATGGGATGGGAGGGAGAAATTGTTTGGTGTGAGGGTGGTGAGAGCCTGGCCCAGGGTGCCCAGAGAAGCTGTGGCTGCCCCTGCCTGGCAGTGTTGAAGGCCAGGTTGGATGGGGCTTGGAGCAGCCTGGTGTGGTGGGAGGTGTCCCTGCCCATGGCAGGGGGTGGCACAGGATGAGTTTTAAGTTTCCTTTCAACTCAAACCAGTCTGGGATTCTGTGATTTATTTATTTAGTTATTTTTTAACCTTCCCTGCTCCTTTATTCTGTGCTCTCAGGCCCTCCTGTGAGCCAGTTCAATGCCCTGAGCTGGCAGAGAGCTGCCTGTTCTTTGGGACAGGAGAGCAAAAGCCATCCTTGCTGCAGCTGTGCAGCTGCCTGTGGAACTCCAGCTCGGATTACTTGTTGTGTGCTCAGCCTCCCGATCTTGTTTGCTTTTAGATGGCAACATTTTTTTAAGGTAGATAACATCTTAGTGTTTGTAAACCTGCAGTGCTGCCCAAATGTGACTTGTAAATACACACTCAGCTTTCTCCTACCTGTTGCTACAGAAACTGAGTTCTCCAACGGCACAGATGACTTCTTTTATCTTAATATTTGCCTTGTCTGCAGGGGATTGGTTTACTTAATTTGTCTAATTCGTAATCCCACCTCAGTGGGATCTCTATGCACAGGCTCTGTACTTGTTGGTTGTAGAATTGCTTTTGCTGATGTGCAAGTTGTCCCCTCCCTGCTCTGCTAAATTGAATGTTGGCCTAACTCTGTAAGTCGTCTGTAAGAGGGCTTAGCAGGATTATTTTCATACTAGATAGGGTCAATTTTAATAAAAACTGAAAAACAAATGACCTAGTCTAGTTGTAAAGCACTACATGTTCTTTTTTAATTTCCAACCTGAAGAACTGGATGATATTAATTTTAAAATATTGTTTTTCCTCCCATTGCAACTGATGACTTCCCCTGAGGAAATATTCATCGTCTTGGTGGTATTGCATAATTTAGGATAGATGATTCCTGCTTGATGAACCTCTGGTTATGGTTGAAGCAGCACTTGATAGAACAAGAACCCCTGTTGCCATACGTTAATATTGTCTTTTGGTTCTTCACCTCCCCGATACCTGTAAATGCATCCAGAAGCTGTGTGTAAAGCAAACATTTTTATTCTGTTTCTTTCTGATTATGGGACAGAACTTCCAGCTGAAAACTCTATTCTTGTGTGTGTGTGTGTAAGATTCAGCTATAGAGGAGTTGTGTACAAGGTGATTGATGTGTGTGCACAAGACAGTGAGCATTAGAATTTTTTCTAATCCTTGTCTGGGATTCACTGCAAAACCCTGAGAAGGTGTTTGGATGCAGTTCTTAAGGATCTTGTTGGCAAGTGGATATATTTTGACCCTTAAGAAAGGGGTAGAGCGTAGATGAAACAAGAAAGGACTAAATGAGTCTCAAGTTGCCCTCCAGCCAGAGGAATAGGTCTTGCTACCTATTGTGGTAGTGACCCAGTTTGTACGATCAGGAAGATTGAAATATATATTTAAATGAGCAACCAAAAAAGCAAAAGCTTGCTCTGTGTATTCCACTTTCTAACACAGCTTGTTGCTGTGGTTCGTAAACACACACAGAGCATTCATTTTCCTCTCATTCAGTTCAGAATGTGCACATGGTTCATGCAGCTATACACAGTGTGTCTGAACCTGGTGCTTCATGGCTGTGGATGTTCCTTTCCACATCTTTAGTATATAATTTTGTTAAAATTGAGATTTGGAAGTGTTTTGTAAGACGCAGCACGCCTGTGGTAGCAGTACTGGTACGAGGCATTCCTGTTCTCACAGCAGCCATGGGGTGCTTGCAGGGGTGTTGCAGACTTCTCCCCTTGCCTCCTCCAGCCCTCTCAGCAACCACATTTGCAGGCTGCTCTTCGCAGGGGCTCTGGACATTTTGCAATGTGGACCTGCAAAAGATTGCTCTTTCTGAAGAGGGAGGAAATACTTTTGCCTGGGGTTGCTGCTGAAGACAAAGTATGGTCAAAGCACGGCCCCTTACTCAGGTGAATTCTGCTGCAGCTGCTGGTTTGGAAATGTCTTGTTAAATTTTAAAACGGTAGGAATGAAAACTCTCATTGTCTTGCAACTGTATGTATTGCATGAGAAAGTGAGGAGCTCAAAATATTAAAACCAAGCAGGGAGGTTGAGTTACCTGCAGCAGACTTCCTCAGGAGAAGTGACTGTTGAACCTTTACGTGTGTTTGCTTCAAATTTTAGGATTGCTTTAAGAACGTCGAGGTTACCTGTTGCAGTGACTCTGCTTGCCCCAGGCACTTGCTGGGCTCCCTGTTGCCCTTTTCCATGCTGGCTTACAGATGCAGGTTTCCTCTTAGGTTTGCATTATACTTGATTTCTTGCTTAAGTTCCATTTTGCCTTTTCCCTTGAAGCAGAAATAAATTTCCAAAGTTTAGAATTCACTATTGCTTTCTTGTATCTATCAGGAAAATTGATTAATGTTTTGGAAACTCAAGCTTATGAAAGGAGTTCAGTTTTCTTGTGAACCAGAGATGGCTCTTTCCTTGAAAAGCAAATACTCTGTTCCATTCACTTCTTTCCTGTCTCTTTCTGCCCCTTCTTACACTTCAGGCGTGACTGCAGACAGATTGTGTCCTGCTGCTGTAAGGTATTGTAAAGGAAATGAGAAGTGTTTGGTTGCAGCAAAAATCTTGTTTAGTCACTCTGTGTCACTTTCTTCTTCAAAATCCCTTGAGATGGAATGAGGAGGAGAGTAGTTATTTTTGCTGGGGTGTCAGCAGCAGGAGTGAAAAATCTGCATCTTAAGAAACATGGGAATGACAGAAGCCTAAAAAAGCCTGTAACACACCTGATGTGTGTTTGTTTATAAATACTAGAGAGCACTGACTTGGCTTTCACCTCCTTAATGTCACCCCGTGGTGCAGATGGAGGAACAGGTTAGTCTGTGTGTTTTGAAATGAGTTTTGTGGATGGGAGTTGCTTGTCCTTACAGTTGTCTGGAGTTATTTTTGGATAGCATAACAGGAGTTTCCCTGCTTTTATCATTCAGTTGAGGAAATCACGAACAGTCCTACGCTGTGTTTATGATGCAGTGATAAATCCTGAAGTCACTGATGCACCTCTAAAAAGAGTGATGTGCTGATACCTCGTGTTTCTTCTCCAGGTTGCAGAGGAGGGGCAGCTGGGGAAAACACAGTACTCGGTGGTTTGAGAGTTAAAAGAACAAGTTGAGTCTTGTCCTCTCAGCAGGAAGAAGACAATAAAAATCCAGGGGTAGCTTAGCACTCGGATTAAAATGTTTTCTTCCATGTTTAACCTTTTGGAGAGGTTTGGGTGGAAATGACTTGCTGCTGAAATAGGTTGAAACTGCAAGGTTGTAACTTGTAGAGAAAATAGGCAATGAAACGATCTTGCTTGGACAGACTGTGCACAAGAAGTGGAGTTCGTAGGCATGGATGGTGTGCCAAATATTGAAGAACTGGGGAAAAGTTTGTTGTTTCCATACTGGAAAGTTCTGGTACTCAAAGCCAGTGTCTTGAATGAATGTCTGCTGTAGGGAAAGGCAGGAGAGATGTCTTGGACACAAAGAAGAAATTCTTCACAGTGAGGGTGGTGAGGCACTGGAACAGGTTGCCCAGAGGTGTTGTGGATGCCCTATTCCTGAAAGTGTTCATGGCCAGGTTGGACGGGGCTTTGAGCAACCAGAAAGATGCTGAAAAGATGTCGATACTTGTCATGGGGGGAGGTGGATTAGATGGTCTTTGAAGGTCCCTTCCAACCCAAACTGTTCTGTTATTGGAGACTCTGCATCTGTAATGAATTCTGTGAAGGGTGGGTACAAGTCCTGAGTGTCCTGACACTTTTTGTACAGCTATTTCACCTGTCCTAGGGACAGCCCAGATACTGGAGTCTGTATCTCCACATGGGGTTGAAGTGCACAGGCCTTTGAAGGACGTTGGAGTATGCTGCATTGTGCTTGGGCATAGAAGGCTCATCTCATCCCATCCTTAGTTTGAAAACTAAGTGGCAGATTTTTTGCTTTTAAATTAGTAGGAGGGGTGGCTTCTGTGAGCTGGAAGATGAGTTTAGTGTGGAGAAATACATTATACAAGTGTATACTTTTTAGTAAAAGAAAAACTGCAGTTTAATTGAGCAGCATTCATCCATAAGTAAGTTTTGTTTAGAGCTGTGGCAGCAAACAGCACATGAGCACACACGTTGGGTGTCTCCAGCCTTGTAGGAGGATCTCAGCTGGTTCAGAAGTGGTGACCTCTGTGCTGGAGCTCTTGGAGTGCCTGGCACAAGTGGAGCATTACTAGCCCACGTCATCCTAAAATCTGACCTGTTATGTGTCAGTTTGAGATGTTGATTCAACCTCTGTAGGTGAGGATTGCTTGTTGTACTTCCCTTTGTGCTTGTAGAGACAATACGCAGGTGTGTGCATAAAAGTTCCAGTCCAGCTGGAAAATGCTCCTGTGCCAGCTCCTGCTCAGGGCTCACAGCAGCTGGGAACGTGTTTGTGCTGCTGGAAACCTTGCATGGCCTGAGGTTTGACTGGGAGCTCCTGAAGCAGCAGCACTTCTGCTCCTCTGGCTGCTCAGCTGCTGTGCCTGCCCTCCATCTTGAGCCTGAACAAGAGGTTTGTTTTTTTTCCAAAGGGATTGCATTTATTTATTTATTTTCCCTGGTAGGTGACTGCCTGTTTAAGACATGGATTGATCTTATTCTCTACTGATGTCAGCACAAAAGCAGGATTACTTTTAGTCAGCAGCAGTTTTGGGTGTTTAGATCACTGAATGCAATTGCTCTCGTATCTGTGGCGTTTTGGGGGTTTTTAGCATTTGGAAGGAATTCTGCTTTGCAGGTGCAGGGTGAAATTGCTGTTGCTTTCATTATAGTGTCTGTCTTCTGTGTAACCTGTCCAGTTATCCAAATCCGAACCTTGGATTTAATCTCACATGTACAGACCTGCTTTGCAATATGGTTGGGTAAACAGATTTTCCTTAAGTTCAAAAGTGAGCAGTGAGCATAACTTTCCTGATTGTCTGTCTTGAACCAGAGGACACTGCAAGCTGGGAGCTCTTCAATCATTTCTGCTTGCTTCGTCTTTATTCAGCAGCCTATTCACTCTGTTATTCTGTAGCCTTAAATTTGCACGTCTGCTGATGCAGTATAGAGTTATCAACACTTGTAATCTATAGGAGACATTGACTAATCTGATGATTCTTGTTTGCTCCGTGGTAATTTCAAACAGATGCAAGTACTTGTTAATCTTACAGTTCCTTTAGTTTTATTCCAACTCCAGCAGGCAAGGCTCATTTATTTTGTTAATTTGCTATGAATGTAGTTTCCTGTCTGAACTGCATACATCTCATTCAGCCTGAAGATTTAATTTGAAGATTGTATGCTTGACATCTAAGGCACTTCAGCAGGGCTCGAAATTCCCCTCGCCATATGTAGATGCCATGCGGCAGGTGTTTCCTCGGTGAAGCTGGTATATTCAAAATACATCTGCTAAATAGGGCACACTGTTCTTTCTGCTGTCTTCTGAACTTCGGAACAATCTTCCTTGGATTCATTCAAGCCAGGGATGACTTTCTGTCTTGTTCTCAGTAAGTGCATAACCTTTTTCTCTTCATCCGCTAGGAACAATACATGCGTGGCAGGTGCGGTGGCCCAGAACTGCTCACTCCTAGCAGTGTTTACAAATAACCTCCATAGCATGGAGAGTCCTTAGCAGTCATTAAATAAGAGAGAAGTGAGAGCTCTTGGCATCTCTCGAGCTATTCTGTCCCTGCCAGCATCACAGCCTCAGTATTTGAAGACAAGAATTTGTGCTGGGAACGCTGGGTGGTTTCAGAGGTACCATCACAGCTCAGGTGGAAGTCATGATAATGTTCTGATCAGAAGAACTTTTTCTGCTAATATTTTTCTTGCAAGTGGCTCTCGTGCTGGGAGGCTGGAGAATGTAGATTGTATGTGTGTGTTTACGTGTGTGGGGTTCATAAAGCATTTAAGAATGTAAGAGGATTGCAGAGATTGAATCGTTGTCTCAGTTGCTGTGTGGCTTTCACCCTGGGAGTGTATAAATATTTTGATTATAAAGCATGTATCAGTTTGTTTTTAATGATTGATTCATGTTTAGAAGAGAGACGCTTATGGTTTATGTTTGCATTTTATACTTATTTTAATCATGCTTTGTTTTTTGTTTTTGTTTTGTTTTGTTTTTTTTAATTGCAGCAGCTGTTGCCGGGTAAAAAGTTTTGGGAATCTGATGATTCCAGCAAAGATGGACCAAAAGGGATATTTCTGGGAGATCAGTGGAGAGACAGTGCTTGGGGAACATCAGGTAGCTCAATTATTTACTTAATTTAGTTGGGGTTGAACACAGAAACATGCAACTCATCTACTCAAAATTGCTGGCCAGTCTGGAGACACAGCTTTGAAAAGAATTTTAAAAACACCTGTTTTACATCATAGAAAACTAACAGAAAAACTCACATTGCTTTGTGGTAGAGTTAAAAGATGTCCATAGTTATAAAAAGATTGTCTAATGTGAACACGTGTACCATTATGTTTACCTGCTTAATAATTTGCCATTAAAATTTCAATTTAAGCTTTCTGATGTGTTTCTGCCTTGGGATGGATTACTTGAAGTTTGAACAAAGATACTAGAGAACAAGAATAGTAAAAAAAACCAAAACCAAACTAAAAACCTACCCCACAATTTTTTAAATACTAAAGCAACCAACCAAAACACAACAGCATTCAGTTTAAAAAAGAAAAAAAAATGTTTTGAGTTAGTAGTGTTGAAGTTTATCTTGGATCAGAGACTATCCCTTATTTTGAATAAAGGGAAGAGTGTTCAGGTTGGTTTTAGTTAAATGGCAAAAAAAAATAATATATAAATCACATGCATGTGCTGAATTTGAAATGCTAACCTTTTACTTTTGATTTTCTGTGCTTTCTATATGTAATGGATGTGCTCCTTAAACACTCCTGAGTATCTCGTGCAGTCCCCAAACAACTGCACAGAACTACAGCTCCAGGGGAGATGGGATTTAGAGCAACTTCACTGTTGTGTGGGGTTTTTTTCCTGCTGAAAATAGCCATTATTAGAGTGAAGATCCTGAGATAGTGATAAGGGCATTTTTTTATTATTTAAATTTTAAAATGGCTGTGAAAAGGGGATAGAGCTTCTCAAAACCTGATGGGCTGAATCTTGCAGTCTGGCTAGGTGCTGGGGAGACTTTGGGGAGCTGCTGCCTTCAGCTGTCTGCCTTGCCTGCCTGTAGTGGATCTCTGCAGCAGCACCTGCATCCAGTCCTCAGCAACAGTTTGTGCCTGGTTGTGTTAATTTAAACTGAAGTTGAGGGTGGATTAAAGGGCTGAGCCAGACTCTGAACAGCAACAGCTGAGAAGGAGACTTTCTCCTTTACTGCTTCTGTTGTTGGGCTGGTTACATCCACCAGACAGGCAGGGTAGACATCTGGGGGAGGTAACCTCCTACGCTGGCTGATCACAAATCTCCATGAGTCAAAGCCCTTCGTCTCATCTCTTCCTTTGTTTATTCTCAGTTAATCCTGTGCACCTTACAGCCTTTATTCCTGAGACATGGCCTGCACTGCTGCCTGTGAGTCAGCGGAGTCAGAGTTTCCCCTTTTCTTCATCTAGAATGAAGAGAACAGCCCTGGGCTGAGCAGTTGCTCAAAGTCACTGCCCCAGAGCAAGGAGCACAACTTGGAGGTGGGGTGTGGAAGTGTCCTTGGCCAGCAGACGAGTTTGTTCCACGAACAGTGGAAGCCTGGTTTTCTGTAAGATGCCCTTTGCTCCATCCATTTTCCTTTCTGGCTGTGTGCACAGTATGCACTGCAGTTCTCCCATTCGGCCTTGGTTCTTCACTGCTCTGCCTTGAAGTTGTAGTTTTTAAGCATTTAAAACCAGTATTGCTACAAGCAGAACTGTCTGATGGAAGCCACTCCTTTCTTCCCCTCCTGCTGGTGCAGGCAGTGATGCAGCAGTGCAATGAAACCTGCTGGGAAATTGATCTGGGTTAAAACCAGATTTTCTCTTTTCTTTGTTAACTTTATCCTGGAAAAGTCTCCCCAGCCCACTTCACTCTGTGGTCACATAGATTCTTGTGCTGGCTTGAGGAAAAGGCAGGAAAGTGTAGTTAGGAGCAGAGATAGAATAGAATTATTCTCTTTGACAGCTTATGCCTGCTTTATAAGCAAGCTGCAGTATCAAAATCATTGCATGGCCCTTCCACCATCCCCTGGCAACTGCTCTGTCTGCTGCCTGTTAGTGACTCGCTGGCTGTTGCCAGTCTGAGCAAGCAGGAGCAGAGAACTTGTTCCCTTCCCTCGTTGGGGATGTAAGGTCACCTGCTGCTGCCCAGCCAGCAATTTCTGCAGAGCTCCTAAGGATTTGCAGACATCTGTCCCTAGTCTGTTCAGGTTGGATCTCAAACCCTCGTGCTACAGGGATGGGAAAGCGCTGGGGCTGATGCAGGAGGACAGGGCATGAGGAAGAAGGGATGAAGTTCTTGGAAACTTTTTCTGGAGGAAATAGCAGCTAAGAGAAACTCTGATCATGACATGAATATGGCAGTTCATATGACCAAGAAAACAAATGTGGGCTGCCGTAACGGTAGGATGATGTTTTAAATGACAAAACAAGACCTTTTTTTTTCTTCACTGTGCTAATGCAAGAGTTTAACTAAAACTAAAAACTGGGGTTTTTTAATTGCAACCTTTACTTAAGAGATTTAAATTTCTGAAACTTTGATTTTAGTCTTCAAATGTAGGCTTTCAGGTTTTAGTATTTAAAAGATGAGAAAGCCATCCTGCTTTTTCTACTGGACATAATCAGAATCAAAAAGTTGGCACTTCTTATTACAATTAAGACCCTAGAGAGTACATATTTAATGTCTTGCCTCCTTTGAATAGTTGGATCTACTTATAAAAATTACACATGTTTTTGTTCCAGATCACTCTGTTTCCCAACCAATTATGGTTCAGAGAAGACCTGGTCAGGGTTTTCATGTGAATAGTGAAGTCAACTCAGTGCTTTCACCACGGTCAGAGAGTGGAGGACTTGGAGTTAGCATGGTGGAGTATGTGTTGAGCTCATCTCCTGGAGATTCCTGCCTAAGGAAAGGAGGATTTGTAAGTGTGCCTGATTCTGACATTTGAGTTCCCATTATGTTATTTTCTCCATTTGCTGCTTGGTTTGTTTGTTTGTTAATCCATTCCTAAAGGCAGATGTTTCTTCTTTCTTTTATTTGCTCTTAGTTTAGCTATCTTTCTTCAAATGGGCTGGCTAGCAGTTTAACTGTTGTTCTCGACTTGGGGGATGTGGGGTGGGAGCTGGGTGTGCAGGATGGGAAAGTTGCTGACATTCCCTGGGTCTTCAGCTGAGCACACCAACAGAAACACCCCACCTAAGCTTGTCTCTGGGAAAGTGTGCAAATATACCTGTGGTTTTTGAATGAGCGTGTGGCTGCTTTCTTGCTGGCTAAGAACAAAAAGCTCCATGTAATGATGCTAGAAATGTAATGTAGCTATAAAAGCCACTCCAACTGGGGAATGCTTTCAAGGGCACATCATTTCCTATGGAGAGATGGCATTAGTCACTGTGGTTCCTGGGGTGGGGATGGGAGCACACTTGCTGCTGCCTTGAATCTGAGAACGTGGTGAGAGAAGCATAATCAAGCCCCATCCCTGTAGTGGGGAAAAAGGGGCTGCATCTCAGCTCTATCTCATCAGCCACGTGCTAGATCAGGAATTGTTGAAAAACATAAAAGCAGAGTAGGTTTGTTACTGTTAGACTGCTGTGCTCATCTCTTCAGGGAGCTGATTTGTGGTTTCCTTCATCCATCCTCTTATTTTTGTCCCTCATTAGTGGGCACCTGATAACCTTGTTGAACCCTGAGCCTAAGAAAGATGATTTTTGAGAAATGAACAGTCAGTGGAAGGAGCCAATTTATCACCTGGATTGGGGGTTAGAGGGGTGTCTGCTCTGCAGCATTGGCAGTCGGGGTGCCAGCTCTGAAACTAAGGGTCTTGCTGGTGAATAGCACATTGTGTGGGTGAGAATTGGGTTCCAAATTTGTATTTATAATTGGCATTTCCAAGTCTCCTCTTCAGTATTCAGGAAGCATGATTTAAGAAGCATCAGAAGACGATTGCTTTTAAAACAATGGTTTTTTCCTAAATGTGGGGGGAAGAAGCCTCCCCTCCAAATAGGGAGAATGGAAAAATGATTTAGTTGATGCAGGGTTCAAATGCCCTGTTTTGTACAGAGTACTTCTCTCTCAAATGAAGTGGCAGACAGGGTTTGAATGTCTGTCTTTGTGACAGCACCAAAGCTGTCTCTGATAAATGTGTTTATATGCCCCTTGCTGGTTTTTATCATAAATTATGTTGTTTTTCCTCTCCCTTTTGTTGTTCAAAACTCTGCCCCTGGCATATTCAGCCTTTATTCTTCTCCCAAGTGAAATAAAATGCAGACATTAAGGGCAGGAATGCTGCACATGTAATGCCACTCGTAAAATGCTCAACAGAAGAGAAATCCTTTTTTATCTTTTTTATTTTTTTCTTTTTCCCCCCTAAAAATGTGCTTTAGGATTATATGAACCAGGGGCTGAGCTAGTGATCAACTAGAGTGCTCTTAAATGAGCCATACCTTGGAATTCACTGTGCAAATTGCAGTAATTCCCCCCAAAAAACGAGGTGATCCTGTTCTGCTCAAATACATGCACTTGTCCAGTCAATTACTACATGTTTGGTGCTGAGACAGTGACTTTTGGAGAGGCTCTAATTCAGTTTATACCCCTTCAGTACATGCTGTTGTATTTAAAAGTTCCCGAGTTAATTTTGTTGGATAAGTATTCTTTAAAATTAATTTGGGGTGGGATTTTTAGAGTCTATAGAAGCAGACCCTGAATTACTAAATGAAAGAAAGAGTAGATAGAGAAAACCTCTCTTGGAAGAGTGAGAACTAGTTCCCTTATTTCTTTGGTTATGATTGACTGTTTTGCTTTATTACATTTTTTTTTGTAAGGACTAATGTTTGTGAGTGACTTCCTTTATTGTGTCATGTTTCTTTGATTTGTTACCATCTTGGAATAAAAGCAAAATTGATCTGAAAACTAAGCTTATTAAAATAATGTCTCTTTTGCCTAGGGGCCAAGGGATGCAGAGAATGATGAGAATGACAAAGGGGATAAGAAAAATAAGGGCACGTTTGATGGCGATAAATTAGGAGATCTGAAGGAGGAGGGGGATGTGATGGATAAAACAAATGGTTTGCCGGTGCAGAATGGAATTGATGCAGATGTCAAAGACTTCAGGTATGTGCACCATTAGTTAATTATTAATCAGTGTCACACTTAACATTTTTTTTTTTTAAAGATTTTCCATGCTGTAGTGAAAAAACCTTTGACTCAGTGACACGGTGTCATAAGGACATTGTAATGTGCCCAGGGAAGCACTGTGAGAGGGTGGAGGGGAACATCTGATAACTCTTATCTGTGCAGACCTAGTTCTGTATATTGTAATCTTTTTATTTTCATACCTGTTTTTAGTTACTCTGGGATAACTATGGAAATAACTACTGAAGATGAGAACTCTGCTTATGTACTAATCTAAATTACAGCTGAGGCTTTAGACTTGTTCCTTGTAGCTCTTGAGATTAAAGCCTTCTGAAATTGTGGCTCTTGATGAAATCAATGTGTTTGTATTTCTTGCTTACCTGCCTGCAGTGCCTCATGTTGGCATGCAGGAAAACTGTAAAAGCAAAAGAAATGTGTGATGAGGTGCATAGTCCTGGCCCTTGCATAAAGATGAACCATTTTTCACTTGAATCCAGTACTTATGTTGGGTAATTAAGAAACCACCGCAGCTACTTTAGAAAGGTTTCAAGTGAGATACAGTGCCAGAGTGTTACGTGGTTATTAATTACCAAGTAGCTTTATTTTTTCATAATTTTGGCATTTCTGAAATCCTATCTTGTCTCCTCAATTGAGGAGAAAAAAGAACCTGAATTTTTTTACACTTGTACTGTGTCAGGTCCTTGAAACAGGGAGGGCTGGGTGTTTTGTGGATGTGTTTTTTGGTTTGTTTTTTTTAAATACATCAGTTGTTCTGCAGAATTCATTTAGGGAACTATTTCAGACCCTCCTTTTATTTTTCTCCCTTTATCACAACATCTACAAGCAGTTCTGGTGAGTACCAGTGTCTGTTGCTGTTGATGGATGCTGTGTGCCAGCACTGACTGGACATGCTCAATGACAAGTCTCTCTTCTTTCTGCACAGTCGTACACCTGGTAATTGCCAGAACTCTGCTAGTGAAGTAGATCTTCTGGGTCCAAACCAGAATGGATCAGAGGGCTTAGCCCAGCTGGCAAGTACCAACGGTGCCAAACCAGTGGAGGATTTCTCCAACATCGAGTCCCAGAGTGTCCCTCTGGATCCCATGGAGCACGTTGGCATGGAGCCTCTTCAGTTTGATTATTCTGGCACTCAAGTACCTGTGGACTCGGCCGCAGCCACCGTGGGGCTCTTTGATTACAATTCCCAACAGCAGGTAAAGTGTTGGCCCTTGGTCCTACCCTACAGTTCCTGTAGGAGAGTCATCATGGGGTTAGCATGAGCTCAGGCTCTTGTCTGGGGGAGAGGGATGAAGACTTGGAATGGTTTCATTATCTTTATGCTGTCTGTAGAGTGGTGCATTTGTCCTCCTTGGGAGCTCCAGTGTAGGAGATCTACTTGATATGGCCACCTGAACAGCAGTTTTAGGGACCTGGAATGAACAGCAGTTACCAACAGCACGTTTCTGTGTATTAACCATTTTTAGGTTGAGTAAGTTTGAATTGGAGAAGAGCTTGAAATTATTAAAAACTGCTGAATAGAAAAAAACCCAAACAATAAAAAACAACCCACTCTCAAGCCCTTAAAGTGAATTAGAGGTCAAGTGATTGTTCATCCCTGGTGTCAGAGTCCTGCTTTGGGATCTCTGCAGTACCGAACTGGAGCAGAATGAAGGAATGATGAGTTTAAACTGCCTCGCTCATACTTGAGCATGGTTTAAAACCCGAGGGCAGAGTCCAGTACTACAGAACTTTATCTCAGCCCAGTGGGTTTGTTTAACCTCTTCTCCCACGCAAGAGGCCAAAGCTTCTCATCCCGGAGGAGTAACACAAGTTCTTGCTTTGCTGTTGGCTTCTCGTGAATGCTGGGCCAAGATCCAACGATCAACTCGTAATGCACTCCTGTTCCTTCTAGTTTGGGTAACCACTGTAAACCTTTATTGCCTTCCTTTTGTAACTATGATACCCCTCAAAGAAGAATAAAATCCTTTGTTGTAGCTGATGGCAGGAGTATGTAACTAGTCCTGGGTTTCCTGAAATATCTGATCTTTTTTAGCAAAATAGCCTGCTGGCACTTGGTATTGAGGAAAGGCTGTTGCCAGGTGTGTGCTAAAGGCCCGCCTTCACAGAGTTATCATAGTCTTAAAAGCAAGGTAAATATCTGTTGCAGCTTAATCAGTTGTTTTATTATATGTTTGGAAAGTTGATGATGGAAATTTTTTCAATGATTAAACTAAATAGCTGGTGTATGGTTCAGTGAGAGAAAAAAAGATCTGGTTTCAGGTCTTTGTCATGTGCTGGTGTAGGACTTTGAAACAAAGTAATTCTTGCATTCAGTGAAACATATATTATTTAAAAAAACCCCAGGTAGTTCCAGCCTTTAAAAAATAGGATTTAAAATTTGGCATGTCTCACATCTAGCTAGGGGGACTGGAAGCTCTGGAAGTCAGGCTGGCCCTGGAGCGTGGCTGGTTTCAGAAGTGATTGCGGTCCAACGCTCTGCCCTGGGCTCCGGATGCCCCTGCAGACAGACCTGGATTGGGTTTTTTATCCTTCGTATAAAGTGGATGGGAAATATCCATGTAGAGCTGATGTCTTCCCCATGTAATCATGCCCAGAACTTTCTGCTGGGTTGCCTGTGAAGCTGCAGTTCTCTCTCATCTCTTTGAACTGTGGATTTTGGAGAGGAGCAGGAGCTCAGCTCCCACCCAGGTCATGCTGAGAATGAGCAGCCCAAGCTGGTTAATAAGCAGTGTTATTTTAAAGTTCCAGCTTTGTTGCAATAGCTGCTTACACCTCCAGTAAACTCAAATGACAGGCTTGTGTAAGTGCTGTGTTAAGGATTCACTCGTGCCAAATGTGACCTCTTGGAGCACGTTTGTGTAAATGCAAAGCCTCTTGGCTCAGCGTTGTTCTGTCTTCTTAACATATGCTATCAGCAGCCAGCATTTCTTGGTGCTCACTGTCCGCCAGTAATAGCCTGGATGAAAGAAATCTGTCTTCTGGTAGTATAGTCTTCTCCATTTAGTTGTCAGAAGGAAATATGTCCTGAACAAAAGGATCTCCTCTGTCAAAGTGTCTTTCTCAGCCCGTTGGGAAGCGACACGTACTTTGAAGGGATTACAGGCAAGTACAGCTAAAAGCAATATTAAGAAGGGAAGGTCTTAACCACGTGTAATCTGATTAGAGATGTCAGATGTTTATATTGCAGAAGAAACTGGCTTACAGAAATCTAATCTCACAATGGTCCCATAACTGTATTATACAGATGTTTCTTGGGATTCCCTCGATGAACTCCCCCGCGTGTTGCCATGATGCTTCATTTGTGTACATGGGAGAGAGGAAAATAGCCTTGCTTTCTGAGACAGGGGCTGATCCCCTCTGAAACGACGTCAGCCATTCATAGGTTTCCATTCTGGATGGGATTTCTAATAGGCTAAAATAAAACACTCCATCATACATCTCTAACTTCAGCCTCGCTTTGTAACTTCCAGTTAATATTCCTGTTAAGATGGTTCTTTTCCTTTTTCCACCTACTGGAGACCACAATTTAATGCTGATAGATAGCTTAACCTCATGTGCATGTGCAGTAGGATTCCAAATAAGGTGACAAAAAGCTGTTATTGGAGCTTTTGCTCTGGTTTTTGGAACATAGGTCTTTGCTGTCAGCAGATGGAGACAGTGCCTTGAGTTATTAAATACGTAGAGTTTACGATTCCCAGAGCTCGTGTGGAGCAGGGGCTTATCTGGCTAAGTAAAGCCTCAAATTGTGGCTGTTCTTGTTGGCTCTGCCTCCTTGCATACGGTGCAAGCAGGATGAAATCTGCAACTGCAAAAAATTGTTGCTGTCTGCAGTTTTTTCCAGGTAAATTGAGTCTAGAGTCTGGGTTTGCAGCCTTGCAGAAACAGCGATTTAAAACAAGTAGGGGGAGAGGTCGCTGATTTGGGTCACTGCCTGAGTTCATGGCTTAGATACCAACATTTATCTGACCTTCCTTTGGAAGGGGAAACTCTGTAAAGATTTGAGAGGAGGTCGGCAGCAAGAATCCAGCCCTTCCTCATGCTTGCAGCACAGCTTGAATGCAAAATGTTTGCATGTGGGTTTAAAGATGCTGGAGAATATTGGCTGGGGAAGCAGGCTGGAGCGAGGTCTTCAGGTTTTTGACTTGAGGAAGCAGATGTATTCTAGGTGATTTTCTTTTTTGAGCAGATAAAAGGCTTCTGCCCAGCTTGTTGCTTATTCCTCCCTTCTGTAATACCAGTAATTTTCAGGAGCATCTTTCAATCTCCCTCTGAGTCTTTAGGTGAACTCCAGCAGCTGCTGACAGCAGCCATTTGTGGAGAGCTTTGAATACTGTGGCTTCATTTCAGCAAAAGAAAATGCACAAAGCTAGCGTGGGTACTTGTATGTCTGAAAGTCAAATTTAGCAGTCACTGGCTTTGCTCACAAGAGAGGGAGAGAGCAAGAAGAGAAAAACAAACAGCAGCAGGTGAAATATTCATGCTTTGAGTAGCGGTGTGTTCTTTATTGCTTGTACTTCTAATTCAAAAATGGATCATTGAGATACATTTGGGAGGTGTGGAAGTCATCACACGTGTAAACTGAGCACAAGAAAAAGTATTTTCAGAGAAGATAAGTGCTTTTTTGTCCTTAAGACAGGCAACTAATAACATAGCCTTTTTCTCTGCTCTTCACCTTGCCGAAATACACATTAGGAGACTGGAAAAACAGATCCCAGGGATGCAAAACAATATGAAAATCAAAGGTTTTGGTGTCATGTTTGCAGTTGGAGAAAGCTAAAATATTGGATTGCTGAGCTCAATACAAAAGTAGACCACAAACCCAAGGATGTCTGTTCTGTGAAGCAGTTTAGGGGATGTGTGTGTGTGTATATACTCTTTTTTTTTTTTCTTCTTTCCATATCTGCTGATGCTGATCAGTGAACAAGATGCTACTGGAGACTCCTACAGAACCAGTATCCCTCATTCCATTTTCTGTAGGTCACATTGTCCAGGATGTCCTTGCTTTTTTAAACTGAAAGACGTCAGTAGAGCGTTTGATCCAGCTAGTAAGAACAGATGTTATATTAACAAAGATTACACCCATTATAAGCACTCAGCTTTGTGTAAGCATGAGGTATTGTTGAGTGACGTGTTTAAAAAAAGAAAAAAAGGTGTGTGGTGCATAAAGACTGCTAGGAATGTTTTGCAGCCCTCCTGACGTTAGGCCTGGGGAGATGATAACATAACTATGGATTTGATATGTTGCTCCACAGCAGCATTTTGAGACTCCTTGAATATATGGAGAGGCCCCAAGATCTTCAGGGATGAGCATTCTTTGGGGCAAACAGTTGTGACTGGGTTGTTGGGATGCAGGAGATCAGCTCTGGATCCCCTAAGTACTGAGTTCCACATCTTAAATCTTATACTGATTCCTTAAATGTTTTTTTTTTCTCCTTCTGAACTTGTAAAAAGAGAAGGAAATAGAGGTAGAAGATCACTTTGTGCTTAAACAGTGCAGTTGCTCCCATCCTGCTCTCAGGAGAACCGACTCCAATTTTTGCCTATTAAAAAAACCCCTAATTTTCTAAATGATTCCATGCTTCTTCGTGATGGTTGAGTTTCTGCTGAAAATTTGGGTAGAATTATTATTGCTGCTTCTGCCAGCTGAAGTAGCTCGCTTGTCTTGTCTGAAAGGAGGGCAGAGATAATAGGTGTGAAAATTGTATAGCATTTAGACCCATTTTTTTCGGAAGTGAGTAGAGAGAGAAAACATTTATCACAGTGGCTTGTGAAGCCGTTCACACCTCAGAAATGATCACTTTTGGAAGTTAGTGGGGATGAACATTGCTGCTGGATAGTTTCAGAATGGCTATTCAGCTTGTGTATCCTTAAATGTTTTAATTAGAGCTGAGCGATGGTCTGCTAATGGATTGGATCAGGGAGTGTTTCACTTAAGTAGAGGCATATGCTCTGGCATAGGAGGCTGGTGAGCTTAGGACCTGGATGAGTGGAAAAAAAACAAACCCCAAACCTTAAGCAAAAATACTTTTTCCTTAAAGATTAATATAATCCTCTCTTTTTTTTTTTTCTTACTGGAAATGACTGTTCTCAATAACATTGCCCATTGCTCCCTAAGATCGTAGTAAGCTGGCAAACTTGTTTATGCTTTGGATGACTTAACCAAAAAAAAGTCTCTGGGTCTGGTTTCTGTCTGTGGTCCTCTGAGTTTACGTCTCCTGCCTGGACTCCTGCAGGAGGTGCTGGAGGTGGAAGGCCAGCAGGTAAAGGAAGCATTTTGTCCAGGGGTTTGTGAACTCCTGAGGTAGGCATCCCATCTCGTGGCTCTTCAGTTCTCTCTGAAGCCATCTTAAGACTATCATCTCATCTCATCTCTCCCAGACCTCGCTCTGCAGCCCCCCTGCCATCCCACTTGACCCTTCAGACCATCTGGGAGAGTTGCCCAGGTTGTCCAGTGGTGTAACTGGGATTTCACTGTACTCAGTGCTGTTTGAGATCTGGAAGTGCTCATGACAGCTACTGGTGATCCACAGGCTGCAGTTCGGGCTGTGTGTTTGAGGAGGAGCTGGGGAAAAAATCAGCTTTCGGGCATTGTGCAGAGAATAGCAGAGGAAATCCTGGCTGTGGTTTTAGCTGTACTTCAGAAATAAATTTATTCTTTTATTTTTTTTATAGATGGATTATCATGGGCAATTGATTTCAAAGAGGTTCCGTTTTTTTCAGTTCCTTTTGAAATGCTTCCTGTCTGCAATTGTGAAAATAAATCTAGTGTAAAGGAATTGCTTTAAAAGGAAATAAGGGAATGCTTTTTGTGCATGAGTAAAGGACATGTGTATGCTTTTGTCCCTTTAGTTGTTCCAAAGACCGAATGCACTTGCTGTTCAACAACTGACAGCGGCGCAGCAGCAGCAGTACGCGCTGGCAGCTGCTCATCAGCCTCACATAGGTAAGTCTTGCATTTAATGCATTACATTTTACTGGGCTTCTGTTAGTTCTCAGAATACATTGAGAAAATAGCAAGGAAAAAAGATATTGGTAGGTTTTAGAGAATCCTAAATGTATTCTTGCAACTGGTAGGTAAACGATACATGAGCAGAAATATATTGCTTGAAGATTTACTTGAAAACTTCTGGGGGTATCTCTTGCACACTTTAAAAGCTGTAGAGCATTCGTGTCTGGCAGCAATGACTCTCTCACCCTTGCTGAGAGTGCTGTTCAGTAACGAGAGTGTTTTCAAGTATGTCTTTAGCACAACAAGCAATTTAAGTTGTAGTTCTTCCTACCCGAAAGCCCGATACAAATGCGCTGGGACTCTCCCAGCTCTGTGCAGTGCACTTGTGTGCTTATTGGAGTTCAGTGATAGACCTGAATTAAAATTATTGAGCTTCTAAACTTACTCCCCTTCACCTTCACCTCCCCTCCACGCCCCCCTTCCGCCCACTGGTAACTTCTGTAATGATTAAACTGTTTTCCTTGCAGAGGCAGTGATAGTGCCCCGCGATACTGCCTGTACACTCCTGAGCTCCTTCCAGACTTAATTAATTGAAGTACTGGTATTGTGTAGTGGGCATGGAACTCAGACAGTAGGGTAAATTGGTTCTTGATTAACTTGCTATAGAAAATATGGAATAGTAACAAACAATTAAATAGTGTTAATACCTCGCTGGTGTTAATAGTCACCTAAACAGTAAGGGTGTGCCTGTGCTGCAGGGGTACCTGAGCAGGTCTGGGTTTTATGTACAGACACTTCTGCCACTTCAGCTTTCCTTGTGGGGCATTGCATCCTTGGAATTAGGTTTCTTCTGTGTGAATTATACCCTCTGTAGGTTGTTCTGTTAAACATGCTGGGAAGTGCAGTGATTGCTCACTCCCTAGAGAAAACAACCCGTAAAGAATATACTAAAGCAACCTGGGCTTTTGTGTTTGACAGCCAGGTAGCCAGAGGCATTTTGGTAGGGTTTCAGTTCTAGTTAAGTTTGTTTTCACTGACAGGTATGTTTTCAGCAGGTTTAGCTCCTGCTGCCTTTGTCCCCAATCCATACATCATCAGCGCCGCTCCGCCGGGAACAGATCCGTATGCAGCCGGACTCGCGGCAGCCGCCACATTAGGTGAGATACTTCCAGTTGTCCTTGCATCATTTTTGTACCAAAACTGCTCTTGAATCTGTGACTGTGGAAATTAAATATTAGTACAGTCTAATTTCTGTGGAGAAATCGTTGTATATTGGTGAGTTGAAACAGGATTTGTCTTGGAAACCCTATTTTCTGTAGATTAAATGTGATAATTCTTGTATAAAACACTTGGTATGGGCTCTGTCTCCATTGAGGATAAACTGGAGCAAATCTGAAATGAAACACAGACATAAATGTTGCTACACGTTTGGATTTTTTTGGTAACTGACAGTAGTAAGAGGTACCTTTGAAAATATACTTATTAAACGCTAGAAAGATAGAGGATGTGTTTCCCTGCCAGGAAAGTTGTATCTCGCTGCTCTTTAGCTGGATTGATTGTAGCACATCCTGCACACAATATCTCTTCCTTTTGCCAGGGTCTGTTAAGCATTTATGCTTTTTAGGTTCTCTAGGTAAAAACACCCCATGTCTGCTGTGAGGCTTCTACTGTGAATGTGCAGTTTCCCAGATGGCAAGCAAAGATGATGGCTCTTGTCTTCGTTCAAGGTCTTTCTCCAAACGTTCCTGTATTAGTTTCCAAATTCTTGCCAAAACAGTTGTATCTTGAGATGACAGCTCAGTAAAGCAGCTTATCAGGCAGTGTGAAGAACACGTTGTACGTTGAACTTCTGCTGCCTGTGCCGTCAAGTTCTTGCCTAAGCATTGAGGACAAAGGAAGAACATACTTTCAGAAAAACACTTTTATAGCCATGCTTTTCTTTCCACGAGCCACCAGGAGAAGGAAGCCACCTACATTTGAATTAAAAACCGCTCAGTTTAGAGTAGTGGTGATTTTTAGTGGAGCCTGCACGCCGTTGCCACACACCACTTACAACTGGTCTACACACTGCGAGTATCCTCCACTGCGGGATAGCTCGTGCCAAATCAAAACTAGAAAGTGTTGGTTGTATGGGGATATCACGCCCTGCCAAGCATGTTTGGTACATGACTTTTTGGCTCTTGCATAGCTGCTGCTTAGCTCTTAAGCATTGAGGCCAGTGTCAGGTCAAGCTCTGAAATGAGATTTCGGTGACCGTTACCCAGTTGGATGGTGTTTTTAGGGGATCGTATGGAAGTATGTAAAGAATCAAGATTATATGGGCTTTGGATTTCTTGGCTGTTGTGAATTTTGAGTGCTGATTGCACAATAACAATGCGAGATGAAGTTTAGGTAACAGCATGTTGTTGGCAAACAAATGATGCTGTGATTAAATGGAAGAAAGCCAAGAACTTGAGTACAAGGGTATTTCTGATAGTCCAGAAGTCGATAAACTGTCACGTGCTAATGAATGTGTGGCAGTGAATGAATGACCTGAGCCCTTGGTGGCAGATATAAGTAGGAAGCTTCAGCCAGGACTTAGCAGGGAAGATTAGCAATTCCAGTTGAGAGTTGGAAGAGGTGCTTTGTGAACAAATACTAGAAAAAGAGGATTCTGGTTGGCTTTTTTGCATCACCTCCATGCTTCTGCAGCTACTGCTCATTGTGCAGTGACACGCTGAAGTTCAGTGGAGCAGAAGGTCAGCGCCTTGATTTCATAGAAAGACCACATGTAGCTGCTGCCAGGTTTTGAGGAAACAGCAAGTGTGTTTGTGACAACCTTTTTTTCCTCCTTTCTCTCAGCAGTGTTGAAGCTGCAGCTGCCTGAGTATCTGATTGAAGCCTTAGAAATTTGAACTAGGAAATAACATACCCCAGGATACATAAAGCATCCCAGAATTTGGCATCAGGATCTCTGCTTAAATAATTCTTAAACTTTATGACTTTTGTAAGCAAAACAAAAGAATGTATAATGTGCTGCCATGTACTTCTAGTGTTACAGCACTGAGAAATGAAAGTTCCTTCATCTGTCTCATTGGGCTTTGGACCCTAACAGCTGGAAATGGCAATATCACAAACCTCACACCTTGTGGATGTTTGTTATAGGAAAAGCACCTTTTCTGTCTAGACTTGAGCAGTTTTGGAAGCCTTGTCTGTAATGACTGAGCGCAGCTCTGGTGGGGCATGGGACAGTTCAGGTGTGTTCAGGGTTATGGATCAAGTCAGGCTGCCTCCCTGATGCATATGGGAGTGTTAAATTGGAGGACTTGGAGAAGTTTGAGATGGAAGAGATGAGGTTAGAGTTGTCAGTAGTTTATTGTTCTCAGTTACTCTGAAAACAGAGGGGAAACTTTTGTGTGCTTTATGGCAGAGATAATTCTGTCAGGATTCTGTGCTATGGCACCTTTCTCACGATTGTGAGCCTGTCAGTCCTGTGATAATGCTCTTTTCTTCCCAATAATAGTAGCATTTTAAAGAACAAATTTGAATGCAGAGGGAAGGGCTTCCTAGACTCGAGAAAAAAAATCACTTGTGAGTTTAAACCATGGGGAAGATACTGCTGTCTTGAAAAAGTATTGTGAAGTTGCCTTCTATCATTTGAGAAGGATGTCACTCAAAAAAAAAGAAATCTTGCCTTCTGTAAGACAAGTTGGGAAATGTTGATGCCCTCCGAGGTGGTGTGTGACAGGTAGAAAAGTGTTTCTGTTCTTTGTAGAGAAGTGGATGCTGGAATAACCTGCATACAGGAAAAACACAGTGCTCCTAGACTGAAGGTAGAGTCGGTTTGGATGTGTCTGCACTGTGCTTCTCAAGCTTGGGTTTCTTAGGAGCCTCATTCACTCGGTGCTGACCTGTGTCAGAGCTGGCCACAGGTATGGATGCATGCACATACCACCCATGGCTGGGCTTTGGGGAGCACATGCAGCTGGCTCTGCCCCCTGCCTCAGCACGGTGTCATGCACGGGTGCCTCTCCTCTCCTGGATCCCTGCTGGCCCCAGTGCTGGGTTTGCATGGGGCTGCACTGGAGCCGTTTGAGTTCAGCTGTTTGTCACCCCACCACTCCATGGATGCCTGTGGTTGCTGTCCTGGTAGTTCCAGTCGCTGGTGACTGATGGAGTTGCTGTTTGCAGCCTTGCATTTTCAGATGTGAGGTTCTTGGGGCTGGTTAACCTGGTGGTCACTGAGTCCTGCTCCTGCAGAGAGCAGGTGTGGCTTCTGCTGACAGATCCAAGTGTGAAGGCTGAGATTAAAAGCAAAAAAATGTGTTCTGAACACACAGATGGTCCTGTTAATGTTTCTTGAAAGGAATATTTGTGGGTGTCTGTGGCCGACATAGTAAAGGGAATATTTGATTTCAAAGGCACTGGAATGGCTTTTGTTTTCTTGTTGGTGTGTATGTTTAATAATAAGTGTAAAAGCAGGTGCAATACCTCCTGAAGTAAAGAAACACTCTGTTTTTGTAAGTCTGGCAATGATGACACACTTGCCCTCACTGAGAACACTGTTCAATAATGAGCCTCACCGTGTGCTCAAATGAGCTGAGCCAGACTTGCAGCTCTTTTAAGCCCAGCTGCCTGCAAACTTCAAAGACTTCGTGTCTCCTTTTCTTTTAAACACCTAAGGATTTGCAGATCTGATGAACAACCTCTAACTAGGAGAAAAAGCCATCTAAACTGTGCATGTTTGATAATTAGAACTGAGATTAAAATATCCCAGAGAGATGCCCAAATTTTGCCCAGATAAAGGGTATTGCAGTAGCCTGAGGGCAAACACAGACTAACTGCTTCCATAAAATGGAGTAGCTGCAACTGTTGAGTACAGAAGCACCCTCGCAGTTGGCATCTGATCTGCACTGACTGACTATAAACAGGTTATAATCCACCAATTAGCTGAGTGTCCATAACTGCTTAGGTCAAGACAAGGCAATACTGTTGTTGGACTGATGAATTTCCTGCAGATTTTTTTAATTTTAGCTACAACTGCTCATGAATTTCCAGGTTGGAAGGTAAGAAACGGGTGGTTGCTGCTCTAAGACAATCTGAGTCAGACAAACAAGTCACCTTCTCTGACTGATGGCACACAGTAAATCCAGTGAGGGTGGATTTCCTGGCAGAGCTCTAGTGTGAGACACAAATCCAGCTGTTGAGGATGTGTTGCTAAAATGCCAATGAAGTTGGACAACAGGCTGCTTGTAACATCTCCCTGCTGTCCATAGAGCTGGGCAGGTGTGTTAAAGATCATTAATAGAGTGTTAAAATAGAGTGGTTAAACAAAATAATAAGGGGGAGTAATTATTACACTTCTGAAACATGTAATTTATTTGGCTTTAAATATGAAATGAATATCTTGAAGCGTTGCCAAAGCTTCCGAGTCCGCAGTATTGATTGTGGGAGCAGTAGTTGATCCAGGCTGTGATCCAGACTGTTGCACAGTGAATTGCTTAAAAAAAAATAGATCTAAAGAAACAAGCACTCCCTGTTTTTTCCCCCTTTGTTGTACCCAGGCTTATACTCAGCAGTGTCTTTTTGCAGCTCCCTTTTTACTGTCATCCCCCATTTTTGGGGGGTTATTTTTTAAGTCTCTTGGGGCAGACACTTATATTTGTGTTACACTTCTTGCAGCGTCTCACTGTAAGACGTAACTAACAGCAGTACTGAAATGACTTTGTTAGAACTCAAATGCTAACAGTCTCTCTTAAAATAAAAGCTGTTTTTACTCCATATAAGAACAAGTGTGTGGTACACATTCACTAAAGGCTTGTTTATTCTGCAGCGTCAAACATGACTGTGGCACTCTACCTTAAAAAGGCTCTCGTGCTGTGAGTTACTAACCGTGGCATAGGTGATGTATTTGAAAAGCAAAGGAAATGTTTCTACTTTTCTGCTGACCTTCCCCAAAGATACAGAACAGACATATTAAAAAATGTCATTGAGTTCACATACGTGTTATTTGGTGGGAGGGACTCCACTGTTCATTGCACAGTACCCGCTGCTTCCTCAGCATTATGCCAAGTAAAATTATTTAAGGATAGAAGCTGCTGTTCTGCTATCACCAGATTAACTGTGTGGTGTCCTGAGACTTGATAAAACACAGTGAATCTTCCCAAGTTAGGCTCTTTCTGGTGCTCTCCAAGATATTTTTTTTAAGGCCTCTGAATCTGGAGGAGGAGGGAATGTGAGAAGACACAGGATCATACAGCCTCCTTTATGGTGGTTTGCAAATGCAGAGTAGAACTGAGTGGCTGGAAAAATAACATTTTAATCACTTGAGAATTGATGCTATCTGGATGCAAAGAGGATTATTTAATTGGGGAGTTAAGTGATAGATGTTATGGAGCTGTGAATCTCAGCTGAGATTAGAAGAGACTTGTACATCTTTGTGCTTAAGCAAGTTTCCTTCTTTTTTTGGTTAGAGATAAAATTTTGGTCCTTCACTATAAAATTAAGGCACAACAATAAAACCATGGAATTTCAGCAGGATCACTGGTAGCAGAATTTGACCTCATCCAGTAAGGTAAAACCAAGTAAAGATGAAATTTCAGGTCTGACTTCTAAGCTTTTAAAAAATGAATAGTACAAATGCCAGAAACCCTCTGTATTTGCAAAGGATTCAAAGCAGATCACCTTGAAATAGGATTTTTAATATGCCCGAGCAGGTATTTTTGGTGACCATTTGCTGTGTAATGCTTCTCACACTACAGAAACTCACCAATTCCCTTTGTGTTTTAGGTCCAGCGGTTGTCCCTCACCAGTACTATGGAGTTACACCCTGGGGAGTTTATCCTGCCAGCCTCTTCCAGCAGCAAGCTGCTGCAGCTGCCGCTGCAACTAACTCAGCAAATCAGCAGACCACTCAGCAAACCCAGCAGGGCCAGCAGCAGGTAAGGAGGGGTAGGATCCTTTGCACACAGAGTCATTTGCAGGGTACACAGCAGCTTGGAAGAATCCTGATTTATTTTTTCCTACGACCACTCCTGAGTTGTCAGTGAGAAGAGCCTTTGGCCTCTCTTCAAGAAAGAAGAAACATCTGTAGGTTCTGTTACATCTTTTCTGCATCACACACGTGGAGGATAGTGCGTGTTTGTGGTGGTGAGTTATGGTGTGGTAATGCTTGGAAAACAATCTTATCAGTTGGTGAACGCTGCTGAGCAGTGCAGTAGCAAACACGTGCTGTTGGCACACCAGTGGAAATCAAAGTCTTGCACTCTGTTTTTATGCCTGTCATTGCAACTCGAAGGCCATGGAGACAATGAGAATGTGTGCCCGATAATAGATGTCAGTAAGTGTGTGCTTATCTTCAGGGTGGGGTCCAGTATAGGATGCTTTATTTTGCATGAAGACCAGCTTGAAAAGGGTCAAAATAACAGCAGAATGAATTGGTTTGGTATCCACGTGAGGACTTGGAGACAAAAGATGACTGTGAAGACACTGAATTAGTGATTTTTATAAGGTGTGGTGTGCAGCTGTTCTGCTCTAGTCTGCACAAAAACCTGGAGAATTTGACACCTGAAAGGCCAGAATCAATGAAGTTAGTAAAGGTTCTTCATACGATCTGCTGTTAACCCTCTGTTAGAGATGAGTATGGAGACAAGTATCTGTTGTTCAAAGGGTATTTGCTTTTTTTCAAAAAAGCAATGAAGAGGTCACACTGGGGGCTGATAAGGGGAACTTTTTCCTTCCATACTTTGTAAATGAGAGGTGCTTGATGGGGTTTGCACCATCCACCTCTTCTGTCCTAATCCTTTGGCAGCAGCAGCATATTGGATTATATAGCCCATGCTTTTTCTTCTGTTGAAGGTAGTTTTGCATCTTTGTGATGAATCCCTGTGTAACTTCTTGTTCAATTTTCTGGTTGAATTCCCCCTGCTTTGGAATTTAACTAGGGTAATTGTCCTAACTTTAGTTAGGTAAAATAAGCATTTTAAAGCTCTGGTATTTGATCATAATTGTACCTCTGATGCAGACAACACCAATGAATCTAGCAACTGCTGGAGCAGAAGGTGGAAACTGAGACTGGGACAAGAATTAATAGGGAACAATAATTTTCTCCCTTAACTATAACAAAAAGCCATCCCAAACGTTTTATGAAGTTGGAGTACAAATTGTTAGCTTGCTATTTAAATCAGCATTTTTTTAAAAAAATCTAAACTTTCAGACTAAACTGATGATTTCTAAACCTGAGTAACTGAGTTAAATTGCTGGAAGGATGAGAGGTGTCCTGCTGTCTTTTTGGTTCTTGTTTCCCTTGGACACATGGTTGGATATGTTCCACTCTCCTTCTTTCAGACCTCAGCAGGGCCCATAGGACAGGTACAAGAACCAGGCTCAGGCTTCTGTTACCTGGCTGGCTCTCGGCACAGCCCCAGCTGCTGGGTCTGGTGTGTGGTTAAGCACTGGTCCTCTCCTGACGTTGGCTTTGTACAGTTTTATCCATCTCTGTCCCATGGTACTTCCTGCTTGGAAACAAAACTGCTCCATTACCCTGCTGAGTGGTGAGGAGGCTCCTTTCTCATGGTAGCACAAAGCCTTCGTTTCTGGTCCTCGTGCATTAATGAGAGCAGCTACAGAAGACAGCAACTGGCAGATGAATTTACTAACTTCCGCTTTGACAACTGAAGCAAAGTCCTGTGTTTGGAAGTATTATGAGGCCTTTTCAGATAATCAAAGCAGTGGTGTTTCACACCAACGATTCTGGACCAGTGGTCAGGAGGAGAACACTTTGCTCCTGCTGAAGTTAATGATCAAACCTCCCCACCTGGCAGGTCCTGGACAGGAGCAGGTTGAGCAGACCTCCTGCACGTACCCGTGTGCACAGATAAAGAGGGTGGTAAAGGCGTTTGTGCTCTGGCATTCCAACTGGGAGCCTTCCCCTGTGAGGAAGGTGTGTGCTAAGAGAGCTTCTGCAAAGGCTTAGGCTATTAAAATAAAACTATTAATCATCAATAGGCTTTGTAGTGTTTTTCATTACTTTTATAGCCATGAAGCAGGCATGAGCAGGGATTGTGGGTGCTGTTTTTAATGCAAGCCTCCCCCCATAAGAGGACACCGTGTATATTTTTTGGATTAAATTTTTCTAAGAAGTGCTGAGACAAATGTTTTGGAAACCTAGAGCGATGATTATGGACAGTTGTTCTGTAATGCTCAAGACCTCTTAACAGTATATTTATAAAACAAGCCAGCCTTTCCCTTCCTGCAGCCTGCCATCCGCCACGTGCAGTTGGCACCGTGCCCTCACACAGTGTGTGCTTACCCAGCAGCTGCAGCTTGTGAGGCTCCCTGGGCAGAAGAGTTCATGTTCAGGCTTTGACAGCGACAGCAGACTCTGGGATGCACATCTAAATCTGTTAACTTCAGGATCTCAGTGTGCAAAGTCATTTTTCCCTTTTAATAACTTTATCAGGTGACACACACGATGTTACTTTCTGCAGCGAGGCGTGCTGAGTACCAAAGGATGGCTCTTCTAATAAGCTGACCTTGCTAGTGGGTGCAGGCTCTTGCATCACCACTCTGAGTAAAAGGCTTTTGCAAGCAAAGCCTGTCGCAGGTAATTACAGGAAAGGTCAGTTTGGCATCTTCCCTTCTGAGAGCAACGTGCTAAAGCCACAAGAGCTGCATGTAAAAGGTGATGTGTGATCTTTGGTCATTATTTCCAGTGAGTGTCATGTCACTGGGTGGCTGTTTTCCCTGAGGGCTGGCAGCTTGGGAAAACCTGTGTCACCTCATGTCATGAGCCCCCAGGTCCTGAGTGGGGCTCTTTAAGGTTTCTGCTCAAGTGGGCTTTCAACCATGCTTTTGTGGTGGACACCAAATGTTAGCTGGGATGGGGCAGATGCCTTGCAAACACTTCTGGCAGAGGATGAGTATTGAAGGTGTATCAAGAAATGGAAGAGATCAGGTGATGAAGAGCTTCCAGATTTTGCTCAGTAAGCCTGAGGGGGGATATATTCCATAAACTGGGTCTTCTGCATTTCCTCATGGTAGTAGAGACAAGGCTTATAGTGGTGAGGGCAGCTCTGTCCTGGATGAAGGGGTTGTCACACGCTAGTTGTGCAAGAACTTCGACTAGGTTGTTGCTGGTGCTCCTGCAAGTATCTGGTGGTTGCAGTTCCTTCTGGATCACAAAATAAACAGATCCGTGTTCCTCTGTCTTTTCCAGGTTCTCCGTGGAGGAGCCAGCCAACGTCCTTTGACCCCAAATCAGAACCAGCAGGGACAGCAGACTGATCCGCTGGTGGCTGCTGCAGCCGTCAATTCTGCCCTTGCCTTTGGACAAGGGCTGGCAGCAGGGATGCCAGGTAGGGGCTCCGTGGGAGCTGAAGCATCTCCAGTGCTCAGGGAGATCTGAGAAAATTATATCTTGTGTCTCTGTGTGGTGTCACATTTGCCTGTTATTAAGCAGTGCTGGGGTTTTTTACTGTTTGTTTTTGTTTGAATCTGTGGGTGTACAAGGCATTTTCAAGAGGCTTTTAGATGTGAACCTCAGTACATGTGCATCTAAGTTAAATCAGGGTTTATCTCCTTGTGCCACAGATGAAAACAAAAGTTACCAGCTGTATTGCTGTATGGGCACATCAGTTGCTTGCATGCCCAAAAGAATTAATGGCTCCTATTGAAAATTGCTTTCTGGTTTTTCTGTAGATCGTGCTGGCTTATGAGATCTTTATTTTAAAAGCCTCAGAGGTGTCTTAGTTCCATTCATTAGGCTTGTCTCTCCATCCCTGCCAGGTGCTTGGCTTTAACAGGATAGGGACTTCCCTTCATTATTTGTTCCAGGCAAATACTGGTGGCTTAAAAACAAGAAAAAAATGAGGCTGTGTGGTACAGATGCTTCTGCCATTCAGTTACACAGAATATTACTGTAATGACAAAGGGTAAGCATAAGGATTTTTTGAATAATGTGCAAATATGTCCCACTGGTCAAATGTAAGGGAACAGGACTGTTTCAATCTCGGGTCTCCTCGTGGAAGTGTCACATGGTTGTTACAGGGGTCTTTTATGGTTCAGGAAGAACCTTGCTGGATGAAGTTAAAGGGAACTGTAGCACGTGTGTTTCCAAGCAATCAGAGTTCCTTAAATCTGCATTATTGGGGCTTTGGGGTTGTATGTGCAAAGCAGATATTCGTGGAGAATATTTGTGGCCCCACCTTGGAGAATCACTTCCCTTTTTTTCCTGCAAGTTTTATTTACCTGTAGAATTGCATAGCAAGGTACCTAAAGAGAGAGACACTACTGGGAGTCTGTTGCTCTGTGTATCACCAGCATATTTGATGTCAGAGTGTTTTGTATATATATTAAAGAATGCTTTATGATGCATACCTTCAAAAATACATAGCTTTAAGTTCCAAGTCTTGTTTGCAGGTGTGTGCACACTGAATAACTTCAGCATACAGTGGGAGAGGTGGGAGTGCAATGTGTTCACGTCCAGGAGAAGTCCCAGCACATGCTGTGCTTACAATGGGAAAGAATCTGAGCTTTTGAGTTCCAAGACCTTTTTCTATCCGTGTAACTGAATTTACACTGAGGGCATTGCTAGTGTAGTAGGCTCAGGGGGAAAAAGTCTTCTCTACCTGAAAGTCTTGCTAGTGTAAAGACTTTCATAGCCTGTTAATACAGTTCATTTTTTATCTGCTTCAGGAGAAGCAAAACTGCTGTTTTTTCTTTTTCTCATCATGTTTTCCTTTACAAATCCTATCACACTGTGCTCAGGTGATTGATCTGCCGTGTGTTGCCTTGCATGGTACCTTACCTGTGCACCTGTAATTTGCCTCTCCAGGTTACCCAGTGCTGGCTCCTGCTGCTTACTATGACCAAACAGGTGCTCTCGTGGTGAACGCGGGCGCCAGGAATGGCCTGGGGGCTCCTGTCCGTCTGGTGGCCCCCGCTCCAGTCATCATCAGCTCCTCTGCGGCTCAAGCAGGTGAGTCCCAGTCCCATCGAGTGAAAATCTGCTCTGTCCCTGGTGGAGGGTGACCTGAAGCTTTGTGGGCTCTGCTGGTGATGATGACACACTTGCCCTCACTGAGATGTGTTGCGGAGAACATCACCTGTGCGCACTGTGTCCTGAGCCTCCAGAACGCTCCAGATTATAAACTGTATGAAGAGTTTCTTGACAGTTACTTAAATTTGTCTACTGACGTCTAGTTTCTCACATAATGAAAGGTTTTAGCCTGCGTAGAGCTCCCAGATGATCACCTTCCATAAAATATTACATGCCTGGCCTTAGTTAGGAGTTGTTTTGGCTTTTAGTTGGGTTCTTTGGGAGTTCAAGGCTTTAAAAGGATTTTTTTCAGCCAGAATCTGTGCGTGTAGCAGTCTTTGCCAGTGTTAGTAACAGATTACGAAATGGGCCTTTTAAGTGTTTCCTTGTAGCTCTTGTTTGTTTTGCTTTTTTTTTCCCCTTTGGAGCTGGCTGAAAAACAAAAGCACTTGGTTTTGAAGTTCTTTGCACCGCAGGATTGCGTTTCATGCTCTAAAGGACAATTTTGCTTATTTCAAAACTTGTGTTTCTTAATTGGATGTTGCCAAGTGTGTGCCTGTATTGATTTGAATCTTAGATCTTGGGAGAAAGGGAACATTTATGTGTGATTGATCTACATAGCTCTAATAACACAAGCAGCAGCAGCAATAACAACTGGGCATTGTCGGCACTCAGTGGCACCCTGCAAGACTTGTGGAGCTCGGATAGAAAGTAAAGAAAGGGAGATTTTTCACCCGGAGAGGAAAGAAAGAAATCTATAGTAAATAAAAGGAACCTGCTAAGTTTGAACTTCCAAAACTGCTACGAAAATGGATTTTTTCAGTCTCTGCTTCCAATTACTTTCTCTCTAGCGGTTGCAGCGGCTGCAGCTTCGGCCAACGGTGCAGCGGGTGGCCTGGCAGGAACCACAAACGGACCTTTTCGCCCTCTAGGAACTCAGCAGCCCCAACCCCAGCCCCAGCAGCAGCCCACCAACAACCTGGCATCCAGCTCGTTTTACGGCAACAACTCTCTCAGCAGCAATTCCCAGAGCAGCTCCCTCTTTTCTCAGGGCTCTGCCCAGCCTGCCAACACTTCCCTGGGATTCGGAAGCAGCAGCTCTCTCGGTGCCACGCTGGGGTCTGCGCTGGGAGGATTTGGGACAGCAGGTAAGAACAACAGCTGCTTCATGGGGAAAGAGGAGAGAAGCTGGCAGGGTTGTGAGCTGCTGGAGCTGGCTCTGGTGCACTGAGCTGCTGAGCTCCTCCCCTTCATCCCTCTGAGATTAAATGGGAATTTGCCTTTAGGGACTACTGAGACTTTCAAAATCTGCAGCACTTTCTGGTGAAACTTCTTTTAGTAGATGATTTATTAGAAGTACCAAAGCAATGAATTTGTTTTGTTACACAAATTATCAGTCATCCCCTTCTTGCTGTAGATGAAGTTTTGAAACAGCTTTGGATTCCCTTGCATGTGCTTGGTGGAGGTTCTGGACTGACAGGAATTGGCTCCAGAGTGGTACCCATCCATGTGCTAACTCTTACCTCACAATAATGGCTAAGGCACTTGATATTTTAAAAAAGCTGATCTGAGGTGGTATCCATGCTTTATTCTGAGACTTGTTTCTACGATACACCAAAAAAGTCACTTACTGTGGTTACAAGAAATGTTACCTGCCTGGTTTGTTTTCATTTGTTAGTTAGGCAGTTGGAGACAAAGACTTTTTCAGAAGAAAGCCAAACCAGAAAGATGTCTGTGGGCTGTTTCTTTTTTCTTGTTTTTTCTTTTTTAAGTAGAACAATTGTGTTAATTACTGCTTAGTCTCAGAGGTAGTAATTATGTCCTGAACTTTCTGCTTTCATCAGTGTGAAGGGCAAGTTAAGACATGCCTTTTGAATCTACTCCATCAGAAGAGGCTGAGGGACATACTGTCACTGCATTAAGTCACGTTTTTAAACAAAAGTTATTCTAAATATTTTTCCTAGACCCAGCCTGAGAATTTGAACCATTTTGGATTCAGCTAAACACAGAATTCACTTCTTTCCCTTCAGTTTGTTTAACTAATTGAATTCAATTACTAGTTTGCTCAATGCCAAGATGCACAAGCTTGTTTTCCCTCAATCGATGAATAAAACTGTGAGGCTGTTGCTTCTAGAACTTGTGTGCAGTCATGAAAAATGATTAGTTCATTACAGTTAACAATTTCAATATTTATTAAACAAGATTTTAATGCAAAATTGATTTTTCTTCCTCAAGCTGACAGTGCCTTTAAAGAGTTTGTGTTTGACTATCAAGAAAACTCTTAAAAAAAGAAAAGTGTTGGGTTTGTGTGCTAAATTGAATTCTGATTTCCATCTCAATAAAGCTTGGTGCAAACAGGAGCTGTTTTCTAATATAATGAAAGGTAAGCACAAGCATTTCAAGTAAATGTACATGAAGCTGTACATGCTCTTGAGTAAACACGAACAGATAAAATCTCATGTTGGATTTGTTTTAGTTCTAATGGCCAAAGAATAAATCCAATGCAGTGCTTGTAGGGCAATCTAATATCTGCTGTTAAACTAAGTGATATGCTTAGGGGAAAAGAGCTTTGAAGTATGCAAACCTTCTTCTGAAGGTTCAGAAGCACAGTGTTAAGTGTTTGTGTCCAGAAGCCAACGTGTTCATTGTGGTTTCATTCTGTCGCTTCTTTAGGTAGATTTTTATCATCTTGATCTTTCTGCTTGTAGATTTCTGGAGCTCTTCGTGTGTTCTATCAGTATAAAACCTACAAAACTAAATGCAAAGACAGGAGTCAAGCTAATTTTTTAAATCAAGGTTTTCTGCTTGATCATTAACAATGTGGTTTTAATTAATGCACTTTGTTTGCGCACATACAACACCCTTAGGAAAAAAGCAGCCTGGTGCAATGAAGTTGCTAGCAGGTGCTGTTGTACTGGCTTTCCAGCTATCCAGTTGTCTCAGGCAGCTTGTTGACCTCACAAAATTTTACTGTCTTCTTCTTTTCAGTTGCTAATTCCAACACGGGCAGCGGCTCCCGCCGAGACTCCCTCACGGGGAGCAGCGACCTGTACAAGAGGACATCCAGCAGTTTGACACCTATAGGACACAGTTTTTATAATGGCCTTGGGTTTTCCTCCTCTCCTGGACCTGTGGGAATGCCTCTGCCCAGCCAAGGACCTGGCCACTCTCAGACTCCACCACCTTCCTTATCTTCACATGGATCATCTTCAAGTTTAAACCTGGGTAAGAGCCTCTGTCCCAGCACTGCAGGTTACTGCTCTGCTCTCCCATGGTGCAGAGATGTGAACACCCTGCTGCTGGGTGGGTGAGGTACCCACTGCCTGGGTGCTGCTCTAATTCCTGCAGCAGGGTCCCAGCTTTTGCAGAAGTAGGTGAAACACTGAAGCAGGAGTTGCAGCACCTATGTTGTGTGCTTCTCTCTCGCAGTAGTTCAGCTCTTAAACAGGGAGGTTTCTGTATTGCCTCCTGGCTTCCTCATCTCTAAATTATGGATAACATTTCCAAATGTTTGAAAAACAACCTTTTTCTGGCACAGATCTTGGTAACAGCATCAGTTGTTTGGTATCCTTGAATAAAACAGTTAACGTAGGGCTGATCCTTAAACTTACCAAATGTTTTTAAATAGCCAACAAGTTTTAAATAATAAATTAATGAGCTTAGAATATAATTTCTTCTTTTAACAAAGATATGCAGTGTTATCTAGAGCTTAGCTTTTAGCTGAGGATTTTGAGTTTGCTTTTGGAAATTTTCCAGCAGTGTGCCCTTATCAAAAGCACAGAGGCTTGCTTAGTTTTAGTAAGCTACATCACTTTATGCAAGCTGCATCTTCTGAAAGACCTTCTAGTTGGCCCCAGAGCTCTTACGTATAATAAAGTAAATCTTTAAAATAAATAAAACAGATATTAAATAATAAAGCAATGCTCATCTGAACTTCCTGAAGTGTTCATTTCCAGGCCTCGTAAGCAAACAAGATGGGTTATTCATTGCATCTACACCAGACAATTTAACACTTGCTCAAAAAATCACTTTGTTTTGGTTCTGTCACGTATCTGTCTGAATTTAACACAACTTTTGGTTATCAGAACAGTTTTCCATGCATATGCATGCTCATCAAATACTGTATGTGTCATGTTTATTACGTGCACTTGTGATAAATTTGATGCTGGCTAAAAGTTAGCATGGAACAGTAATAAATATAATTTTTCAAGATCAAGTTTAGATTTACCATCTTTCCTGGTTCAGAGCTTTAATAGAATTGGAAGGGTTTTTAGCTTTATTTATGCAGCTGTACAGTCCTTAAGCTGACAGTTAAATAGCTACAATAAATTACTTCCGAAGACTTACCCAGATTCCAAATCTGGTGTTAGAAAAAGTCTGTTGCCCCTGCAGGCAAACAAAAGAATGAATCTTAAAAAACAGCTCAGAGAAAGGTTAATCTGCTTGAGAATGAAGTCTGGAAAGGAAGTGGAGTTACCATTCACATAGATGGGTTGTGCCCCAAAGCAGTTAGCATGGGACTTCCCAGCTTGACAAAATGTTCCTTTCCTTGTAGCCAGGTTTCTTCCGTGGCTGACTTCATGCTTGGTAATGCTGCAAGAAAAATCTCACATGGAATAGCTCTGCATTTGTGTGGTTTTCACCTTGAAATCCATAAAAGGTCATTTTATTGTTGTAAGTTTCTCTTTCACCTGTAATGGAAGACAGTGTTAAATGTAGTTGTAGTTTCCTTTGGCTATAAAGTAAGTTTTAATGCTATAAATACAGCACAGGCATTGCTTTTGCTCATGAGCAGCTTGAGGCTGACTCCTTTTCTATTTGGGAGTGATATCAGAAGTAGTTTGTGATAAAGAGGACGAGGAGTATTTCTAAATATCTAAAAATGAAAGGACAGATGGGAACACCCAAACGTGTTGTTTGCAGAAAGGGAAATCAGAGCAGGCGGGTTTGGAACCATGTCCTACCACTGTGTTACGTGGGGGGAGACAGCCCAGCGGAGCAGCTTCAAGTAACTTTGATTTCAGGGTGACACAATGACATAAGAAGTTGGCATTAAATCTGACTTGCAATCAGCAGATCTGTAGCTCAGTGCAGTGTAAGTTGTGGGTTTGACTTTGTCACGTCTCACGGATGCACAAGTCAATCATTCGTTGGGTTGGTGGTGTGTGTAAGGATTCAGCTCCAGCTCTGCTGACTTTCTGAAATCTCATTGCTGTGAAAAATGGTCTGTATTTATCAAGCCTGGGGTTTTTTTTCTGGTGTTGTAAAGTGACCTTGTGAAATGTCTGGGCAATCGCAAGTACCTGAAATAACCATGCAGGCAGTTCCTGTGACAAGAACGACTGGAGGAGGAAGGCTGAGCTCAGTACATGCTTTAAACTCAAATGCACATGCAACTGTGCATGGCTAGGATAAAGCAACTGTAAATAAAGGCAGCAGGGGCCCTCTTCTTCCCCAGTATTGATCAAAACTATAGAATTATAAATTGCTAAATAAGTTTCTTTACACTTGACATCAGCTCATGTGGTCCCACAAGCTGGTTTTGTTGGCCCGTGTGTGTGTGGCTGGTGTGCTCCCAATAGAAACACTTACCATGCTGCAGCCTGGGCCTGCATGTGGCTGGCTCTGGGTCCTCCCAGTTTGGAATGGGGATTAGGATTTGCAGTGGATAAGCAGTTATTAATGATGGTATTCTTGCAGGAGCTGCCTGGGAGAGAGCTGCCCCATACTGTAGTCAGACGGTAATTTAAAAGGCAAGACCGGTGTGAAGAAGCTGATACAGGAATGTGGGAATTGAATTTATTATAGATTTTTTGGGAAAACTCACTGGGGAGTTGATAACCAGTTAGCTGTGACAGACTGGGAGGGCTGTAGGTCTGCGCTGGGCTGCATGGGGTGACAGGTGAGGCAATGACACTTGGAGTGACTCGGGGGTGGCTGGCTCCTGCCCTTCCCAGTCCTGGGGAGGCACCGTGGGGGTCCCCTTGGAACCGTGGGGGTCTCCTTGGCGGGGCAGGTGCTGCCTGACGGCTCTGTGCTGAGTGGAGAGCAGCAGGGACCTCTTCTCCGCCTGCTTTCTCACAGAGCCATCTTTTCATCTTCCTTCCTTTCCCATTGTTCTGGCATTTCTCACACCAGGAGCTCCTGCCTTGCAGAGCAATTTGAGGGCCTTATAAAAGTCCCCTGGAAGCTTGCTTAAGGAGTGTTTTGTTTTCAGACAGCAGCCTTTGTGTTTCTTCCCCTGTGTTTTCTCTTTGACTCATCCTTTCGTTGTCCTTCTTTCCTCCTGAAATCACTGATTCTTACAGGTCACTGTTCATCTCAAGTGTCCCAGCAAGCACCAAGAAGATGACTTACCATTTCAAAATAGGAAACACTGTGGTGTGAGTCTGAGTAACACGACAGCCTTGGAGTCCCTAGGGTAGGGTCTGTGTTCTTTGTCCTCCCAAGATACAAATTCTTCCTGACATATCCCAGGCACTTTTAAGAAAATACGGTCAATCTCTTCAGAGACAGAACCACACCACAGCTGTCCCTTCTGTACAACCTCTGTGTACTGGTTTTCTGTCCTGTGTGGGTGCCCCGTGCTTTGCACAGGCAGCATGGACACAACAGGACATCTCCATGCAGTTTGCAGACCTCTTTTTGAAGTTTGTTCTGGCTGAGCATGCAGGAAGAGCTATCAGTGCCAACATCTTGCAGGAGTCCTGTCCTTTCTTGGGTTTTTTTATCCTACCCTAGTGATCCTAAGAGCTTCAGGAGCTTCCAGCCTCCACACACTGCTCCTGAACAAGGAGCTGTTCGTTGTAGTTATTGCCAAGATTCTGTTGAGGTCTGGGACTGGGCAAAGTCACTGTATTCCTAGCCACTCATCCACATAAAGGAGCTTGAGGTGCTCCAAGGTTTCTGGCCTTTGGTGGTGGACAGGTGGGTTTCAGAAGTGCTGCTTGATTTGGAAAACCTGTCTTGCACATGGTCTCTTAATTCCCAGTAGGATGAACATCATGGGGAGACCTGCAGTCAGCATCTCCATCAGAAGAGGGGGAGACAGATAGAAAACTGGAGTAATTTGTGGTTTGTTTTGAATCTCCAAAAAGATCAGGTTTTTCTCACAAACCTCAGACAGAGAAGACTTCATACAAACTGTGCTTTCCTGCTTGACTAGAGATAAAACACAGGTAATACCAGTGTGAACCCTTTCCTCAACCCGTTCCTCTTACAGCCATTTGCAGGTGATCAGGACCTAGTTCTCCACTCCAGCACATTAATGCTATGACTCTTACTTGCTCCAGGCTTTCAAAAATCCTTTAAATGCCATGGAAAACGTCTGCACACCATTGCTCAGCTTGTGCTGTTGGGTTTCCTTCCCCTGAAAGGTGATTTACTGTTCCTTTGAATATCCTGCTCCTTGGAATATCACTTGGTCTGGAATATAATTTTCTGGAGTTCTTGCTCAATTAAGGTGTCAGGGAGGTAGAGAAGATCACGGCCATCCCATGGGCAAGGCAACGTAAGAAAGATGTGAACAAGGAGCTCTCAAGTCTCCTCAAGGTTTGGCACCAGCTCTGGAGAAGTCAACACATGTTTGCCCAGCTCAGAGGCAGAGGAACTCAGGCCATTATCAGATACTTAATTCTGAATGGGAGCTTCCTTCAGGCATTGATAGCAGAGGAGTGCAGTTCACTGCTATTTTATTTTATTTAACATTTTTATTTCAGACACAGTCACGCACGGCTGCAGGAGAGGGTCTGTTCTGTCCCTGGAAGGTCTTCCCTCCTTCTCAGAGACTTCTTGTAGCTGTTTTTTTCAGGTGCTTTGCCCTCTCTGCCTTCCAGGTGGCAGGTTCCCGTGTGATAAGAACATTTTTTCTTGGGAGGACTCTGTCCCACCCAGGAAAAAACGTGTTTGCTCCAGGCATTTTGCAGCCTCTGACCAGCAGAGGGATCCCCAGCCCTGCGAGAGAGGGGAGAGTCCCCTGCCAGAGCTCTGAAGCAAATGTCGAGAAATTACAGGCAAGGAAACAGCACGTGAAGGCTTAAGTTGGTTCCTGTCAGCACTTGCAGTTGGGTAACTGTGATGAAGCTTTCCCTGTTCACCACATGTGTTGCTGGGTAACTCAGCAACTGTCTTAATGTGGATGAAAATCCTCAGGAATTTGTGAAAGTACAGCGTTTTTTAAAGTGTGTATATATATATGTTTTAATTTATTGTTATTTACCTGTGTTAATTACCTGTTATTTAATTTATTGTTATTTAATAGTGATTTGTTTTTTACATCCAAAATTTTTATACTTGCTTCTTGCTGCTTTTTTCTTAACCAATTTTGTCTTAGTTCTGTCCCCACTCCCATTATGTTTCTTTTAAATTAGTCCTTCACAGGGCAGCAGGATAGGTGAAAGAAAACTAAGGATGGAGGATAAGGTGTTTAGAACCAGCAAGTGGTGGGATTGACAATTTGGTTTGGACAGTTTTGAGACAGGGTGAGGAATAGACTGGACCAGGCTGCCCAGAGAGGTTGTGGAGTCTCCTTCACTGGAGACATTCAAACCCCGCCTGGATGCGTTCCTGTGTGATGGACTCTGGGTGACCCTGCTCTGGCAGGGGGGTTGGACTGGATGATCCTTCGAGATCCCTTCCAACCCTAGAATTCTGTGATTCTGTGAAGTCTGTAGCTTAATACAGTGGTGCCATGCTAAGGAACTGTGCTTGAACCCATCCCCACGGAGATTATTTTGGGGGCAGTTCCTTTAGCTTAGTTGAGAACAATTCCTAGTTGAGCCATGTCCAAAACCTTGGTGGAACAGGAGTAATTAGAATGAAAATGGCACGCCCAGGTTGTCAGCTTGTGAAATAGCTTTGTGTTTCTGCCTTGCAGGAGGGCTCACAAACGGGAGTGGCCGTTACATCTCCGCTGCTCCTGGCGCTGAAGCCAAGTACCGCAGTGCAAGCAGTGCCTCCAGCCTCTTCAGCCCCAGCAGCACGCTCTTCCCTTCGTCCCGCCTGCGCTATGGCATGTCGGATGTGATGCCCTCTGGCAGGAGCAGGCTGCTGGAAGACTTCCGCAATAACCGGTACCCGAACTTACAGCTGAGGGAGATCGCTGGGCACATCATGGAGTTCTCCCAAGATCAGCATGGATCCAGGTGGGGTTGAACACCTTGCGCTCTGGGAGTTTTCTGGGCCAAAAACTGCTCTTGGAGTTGGCATCGTTTGCCATTGTGAAGCAAAGAGGCAGAACAGGGAAAAGGAGGTGTGAAAAGCTAAGGAGTGTAACACTGACCCTGATTTTTGGAGATTGCTTGGGTACAAATGCTGACAGCAGGAGTTCCTCCTCTAAAGAGGAGCTTGCTCACTGTGTAATTTGCTTGCTAGTCCCACTGGCATAGCTTAACTCGTTGTAAAGAACTGCCTGGATGGGAGGCCTGGCTGTATCACTTTATTGAGATCTACTTTGCTTGCAATGAGGAGATATTTGGGGTACTGACAATGACGTGGCCATGGACCTCACAGCTGCGACCACCTCGAGGTTTCAGATTGCTGGGTAGGGCAACTGTGTTGTAAAGATTTATGTTTTCCAAGAGCTTAGTGTGTGAGGTCTTTGCTAACAAATGTGTCGAGGGTGTATGTGCCAGTGGCATCACACCAACCCTGTTTTTCAGGTTTATTCAGCTGAAACTGGAGCGTGCTACCCCGGCAGAACGTCAGCTTGTGTTCAACGAGATCCTCCAGGCAGCTTATCAGTTGATGGTCGACGTATTTGGAAATTATGTCATCCAGAAGTTCTTTGAAGTAAGTCTGCGTTCCCCTGCAAGTCTCACTTAGATGCCTGCTGTCCTGAGGTATTGGACGAGATGGTAGAAGCCCTGCTACAGGGCTAAAACGGTGGATATCTGTCAACACTGATGTCATCTCCTCCCCACAGGCTGTTGCATCGTTCCTGTTTGGGTGACTGAGGTGTGGGACTTGTAAAGATACATCTGAAAAGTAACACTTTGCTTTGAGATGCAAAAGCTATAGGAATAAATAGCAACATATCCAGGAGATGTAGGTCCAACCAGACTCCTCAAGGATGCTGTGCTGAGCTGTCAGTACTCATGCATTTAGGAACAGATGAGAAACTTTTCCAGTGAACAGCATCTGCTGGAAGAAAGAGTTGTGTTTTCATACCAGGAGGTTGGGCAGGCACCCATCTCTCCTTGAAACTGGTCTGTTCCTTCTCCACCAAGCCTTGGTGGTTCTTTTGTCCAGTAGTTTCAGGGGTTGGTGAATGGGCACACAGCACCCTGGTGGCTCCAGCACCTTTGACTCTGGAATATCTGACAGCCACGGAGCAGACATCTGGCTTCTGCCTGCTCACATCCATTGAGGTGTGGTTGGTGGTTCCTTTTCAGTAGTCACACTGTTCCTTGTTTAGCACCTCAGTGTGACAGCACGGGAGGGCTGCTGTGCTGCTTGGCCACGGGAGGGTTCTGTGCTCGTAGTGACTGGTTTTCATCTTCCCAGTTTGGCAGCCTGGAACAGAAGTTAGCCTTGGCAGAACGTATCCGTGGGCACGTTCTGTCCCTGGCTCTGCAGATGTACGGCTGCAGGGTGATCCAGAAGGCCCTTGAGTTTATTCCCCCAGACCAGCAGGTAATTGTAAGTTTCAATTTTAACTTTCTTCTTGATGTTTAACGTTCCTTGCCGTTTGGTGACCTGAACTGCGACCTTCTGTTCCTCTTGTGGCTGGTGTTCTTTTTGGTTTGGTTTGTGGCATGTTTGTTACGTTTCATGTGCATGAGAAATATGTGACACCATTCCTGGGTCTGGTTGTCATCTCCTTGTTCCACTTCACTGGTAATGGTGTTGGTTCTCTGTTAATTCCCTGAAATCAGATTGTGTACGTAGGGGAAACCGAGAATGATGGTGAATTAGAAGGTATTTTTAAATCCCTTGAAGAGAGCAGAATCAGAGTTCTGCCTTTAATATTTGCTGAGGTATCACTGCTTTGATATGTGGGTCAATATTCTGCTTTCCTCCCAGTTCCTGTCGAGCCAGGCCTGGCACTGGGGAGATGTGGATGATAGCTGGAGTCCCACTCAAAGCTCATTAACAAAGAAGTTCCTCTAGGGTGTTACAAACAATGAATTAAGATGAAAAATGCGCTAGGCAAGCTAGCTAATAAAGGTGTTAGGAATAGTAATACAAGAACCTCAATGTAGGTTATGAAGTTAAAAAGCTGCAAGAGGCTTTAGGAATGCTCATTCCCTTTAGGTTGAACCTGAGCTAAGCTGCTGCCTCAGTGTGTCAGCAGGGTGGAGCCCAAGCTCCAGCACTGCTGGTCTGAGCATTTACTAATTGTCTTCCTCCAGAATGGCATTTGTGAGTGTTGTGTGCTCCTGAAATGCCTGGGTTTTGTATCGGTTGCAAAACTGAACTCAGCCAATTTTGTAGTATTGTTAAAATCCCCGAAACTGTCATTCTCTGTTTCCTGATGGTGAAGCTTTTAGCCTGCACGTGTAGTACAGTAGTAGTATCTAAGCTTTGTTTGCTGGGGTTTCTGAATTATTATGCAGTCTATTACCTTTCGGTGTAAAATACCAGCAAGTTCTTATCCCAGTGCTGACCCCATTTTAGTGACATATGAAGCTGATATCCAAAAAGTTTGTGAGATCTGGGCATTTTTGATTTCTTTCTGTTTGGGGGGAGCAGAGGAGGAAATGGGGGGTGCACAGTAAAGTTGTGGATCAGTAAAATTTCTTATATTTGGATACTTAACTTGTAAGAGGACATTCATGTTTATTGAATGGAGTGCTTTATTTCATAGTAGTATTTTTCTTGGTGCTTTCTGTAGCACAGCAAGTTTCATCTCAGCATTTATCCACTGGTAAAATTCCAGTTTGAAATACCTCGGAGCATCCTTCACACCTTTCATATTCTTGACCACATTTAGCAGTGAAAACTTAGCCTTTATCAGCCGGGAATCCTGGTGGTGCTTTCTGTTTGTCTTTCTTGCCCCTAATAGAATGAGATGGTACGGGAGCTGGATGGCCACGTCCTGAAATGTGTGAAAGACCAGAACGGTAATCATGTGGTGCAGAAGTGTATTGAGTGTGTGCAGCCTCAGTCCCTGCAGTTTATCATTGATGCGTTTAAGGGCCAGGTAAGTCCTTGACCAAGATACTGACTCATTCTTTGTATTCTTATGTGATGCTTTGAATAACATGAGAGTGGCTGTAACTTGTCCAACTATTTTGAATTTTAAATTTTAGCAAGAATCGGTTGAAAGGTTTCCACAGCAACGTTAGGGAACCTGGGAACTCTTTGGTCACGTCTCTGTTTCATTTTTGTGCAGGTATATCACAGTAAAGCATCCTTGCAAAAATGTATTTTCCTGGAACATCAAATATTTTTTGGCTGATGGAGGGAAAAACAAGTTTCTCGCTAATCCATCTTCGTAGTAAAGGTGGTGAGCAGAGTTTGGTGATGGGTGTAGGAAACTTCCACTGTGATCCATCTTCTTAGTAAAGGTGGTGAGCAGAGTTTGGTGGTGGGTGTAGGAAATTTCCACTGTGATGCATCTCCATAGTAAAGGTGGTGAGCAGAGTTTGGTGATGGGTGTAGGAAACTTCCACTGTGATGCATCTCCATAGTAAAGGTGGTGAGCAGAGTTTGGTGATGGGTGTAGGAAACTTCCACTATGATCCATCTCCATAGTAAAGGTGGTGAGCAGAGTTTGGTGATGGGTGTAGGAAACTTCCACTGTGATCCCTGTCTGTGAGGGTGGTGTAAAGGACTGCTGTGTCCTGGGGGTCTCAGACCAGGGGAACAACAGGAGTTTCATCTAGAGGAGGACATTTACTTCTGCTTCACTCTCCCAGTTTTTTCTTGGTATCCTCTCCTGAATTGATGTCCTGGATGTTAATGTGTAGCTGGCTTTATTCTGCCTGTAGTCAGCTTGTCTTCATTACAGCAGCGCTGGTTTGGGCATTTCCAGCTGCAACTTAATTGGCTTCAGAGGAGGACTTTGAAGTATTGAGGATTTTGCCACAGGGATGTGAGGATAGCCCAGGGTTATTAGAGCAGGAACCGGGCTTTGAGTAGTTCGGCTGCTCCTGGAACAGCTGCGAAACTGAGGACTTGCTTGGCTGTGTCAAAACAAGCAGGATTCTAGCTGGAAACTTGCTCAGCAGATTTGCTGGTTCAAGTTTAGTTTTGGACTTTCCACTGGGGAATTAAGCGAGGCAGAAATACCTTTGGGATCATGGTTGATGGCACTGACAATTCTTTGACCAAGCATCCCAGTTTCATACAAACTTGTATATGGAAGATTAAACTTATCACATCAAGGGTATTTTTCTGCAGTTAATTGCACTTCAAGGCCTGTTTTCCTGCAGAGTTTACTCAATAGTTATTAAAAATTTGTAATCTGTCCATTTAACTGCAGTGCTTGGATTTGCTGCTTTTGTTAATTTTAAGCTACCAAATCGGACTTTGTGCTTTAGACAGAAAACTGCAGCAATAATGAAATGTGTCATGTTCTTAACAACAGATTCCGTAATCCCTTAGAAATGAGCAAGAAGGTTCTTTGTTGTCACTTCTTCTAAGCACAGTTAAGGCTTTTAAACAAATCCAGATAGTTGAAAATCCTTTGCTGAGCACTTTTTAACCTTTCTGGCTCATACCATTTCTTGCGTAGCTGAAAATACACAGCTGGCAAACAGTGTGCTGGATTTCTGCTTCTGAAGCTGCTCTAACACAGCACTAATAAGGCTTGGCCTGTCCCAGTGGTTTGCTTTTTTTAATTAGTTAAGGGGCTTTGCCATTTGTTTTTCTGTTTCATGAACAGGGAAACAAAGCACAGGTAGGGATGTGATGTGCCTGTGATCACCCAGTTAGTCCCATGGCTGTGGGGAACCAATGTTTCCAGTTCAGTTTAAGCTATGTGGAGCTGCAAGCTGGCATTACCTGCCGTGCCTGGGAAAAACCATCACATGTTCATTTAATTCCAAAAGGTTTCTAGGATTCACAAAGACTAACAGATGTGTTGCTGCCTCTGCTTGCCTGTCTTTGTTGAACGCAGGTTTTTGCGTTGTCTACGCATCCGTATGGCTGTCGTGTGATCCAGAGGATCCTCGAGCACTGTCTTCCTGAGCAGACCCTTCCCATCTTGGAGGAACTTCACCAACACACCGAGCAGCTCGTTCAGGTCGGTGTGGGCAGGGGGAATGTGGGTGCTGGGGGATGTTTCTCAGTTACTGCTTTGGCTGAACACAGGGACTCTGTTCCTGAGGAGGAATGGGGAGGAACATGGCAGACAAGAAATGCATCACCACTCACTGGTTTGGCTATGTGCAAATATCCAGCAGATACCAAAGTTGTGTTTAATTTCCTTTTTGAAAAGGACCTTAAGTATCGAGTGGGTTCATGTCTTAATGCTTCACTCCAGAATCCCAGAATCATTTTGGTTGGAAAAGACCTTTAAGATCATCAAGTCCAACTGTTAACCCAGCACTGCCAAGGTCACCACTAAAGAAGTTACAGTGCAGGTCAGATCTTAAGGGAGCTGATGCAAAGAGCTGATTACTTCTAGGAAAAGAAAGTGCCAAGTAATTTGTTTGGTTTATGCGCACCCCCTTCTTGGCTGCCTTTCCTCTTCCTTGCAGTCCTTCTGAGAACTTGTGTTTCTGGGATTCTGGTGTTGGGGCACGATGGAGGTAACTGCAAATGAACTGTGTCCTGTTTGCTCATGTATTTAGCACATGGAAAGTGGGAAGAGGTTGGGCATGGACATGAAGCATCGGGTCATGCCTTTGTTATTGTGAACTGGGAAAATAGTTATCTTGTGATCTTAATATATACACATTCAGAATAGAAACATGTGTAAGGACAGTCTTCTGTAGCTAGAACCATGGTGCAGCCCTCCAGGACACGTGGTTTGGTATGTTTGAACCTGAAGAAAGCAAAGAAACTTGAAATAAGCAGAGCATTGACATTTCATGTTCAAGGAAATCGTTTTGAGTTTTATAACTGATACAAACACGTAGTATTTTACCTCTAAAATTCATCTTTTTGTAGAAGTAGAAAGTATTTTCATGGTTTATACAGTAGCTATTTTAATTAGTGTTTAGTTTGAGTTTGTAAGTCTTAATGCACATTGGGAACTAGTTTGATATTAATGGTTCCTGTCCACCTTTTGTCACACACTTCTGCTGTCTCTCAAACAGGATCAGTATGGGAACTATGTTATCCAGCATGTACTAGAACATGGTCGGCCTGAGGATAAGAGCAAGATTGTAGCAGAAATTAGAGGCAACGTGCTCGTGTTGAGTCAACATAAATTTGCTAGGTATGAACTTGTTCCTTAAAGTCTCCACGCCCCATGGGAGCATGGACATGTGCTGGAGTTGCAGAGGAGTTAGGGGTGGGGTGTAGGCAGGTGAAAGGAGGTGAAAAGAACTTTTTGCTTAACAACAGAATGTTATTAATAACTGCTTGTAAACTGGAATGAGTGACTGGCAAGGTAAGTTTTTCTTCTAATGAAGGAGGATGAAGATGTGGAGGAGTAGCTCTAATCCAAGTTCCTGAACTTGACCAAGACTTCTTGTGTGTGTTGGGGTTTGGTTTGTTTTGTTTTGGTGGTTTATGTGTCACTATCCCCTGGATAATAACATGCCATGAGAGCATTGCACTGCCTCTGAGATGCTGTGTCAAGCCACAAGGGAGTTTGGGAAATCAATGTAGCAGCAATTCCTTTTCATCCCACTTTTTCAAATCTGGGCTTTTTATGTGCTAAGTCTTGCAGTCCTTTTTGAGACACGTGCATAGTGATGTCCTCTTAGGGCAGCTGCAGCAGTCCGAGGCTGTTAGTCCAGATGCTACAGAGTTACTCATGGGTAGAAGCAAAATCCAGATACCTTAGTGGGTGTCAGGATGAAGTAATACTACCCACATTTGTAAATTCCTTTTGTATCTGTTTCTAGCCATTTGAAGGCTGAGCTCTTCAAAGGCTCAGTATTCCCCCTTCTCATGATGAGTAAAATAGTGCTTTAATACTTATGGGCACAAGGGAAGTGTAACATTAACAAGAATTAGAAGAGCATGGTCTTTAATGTTGTTATTTCAGATTCTTCCTCCCTGACTTGCCTTGCTCTTTTTTCCTAACCTTTCCAGATGGAGTGTTAATTAGTGTAGGATGTCCCCTGAGCTGAGCGCTGGTGGTGGCAAACCACTTGGTGATTTTTGATTCAGGCAGGGATGTAGAAGATCAGACTAGCAAAATTCTCAGTCCCCTTTCATATATCCTATTTAACTTGGCTCTCTGGAGAGCAGAGGCTAGTCATGTAATATATTCAGGAATTTTGGAAGTTCCCTGCCTTTGCTAGGACCTTTTGTTCCTGAATAAGCATTTCCCTGTTGTTCTAACCTTGGACCTTCATTACTGTCGAGCTCCAGTACTGAGAAGACCAGAGAGCAACTCATTTGTTTCTCTCATGGGCACTCTTGAGAACAGACACTGTCTCAAATACAGTGACACTATAGAGATGCACCAGTTTGGGTGAAATAAAGCCTGAACTGGTCTTTTACCCAAATACCCACTCAGATCCCAAGTTCCTTGGACTGCTCTTCTGTTTCACGTGGCTGGATTTCTGTGCCAGCATGTATGTCTCTCCCAAATGGTCTTCTAGAAGCAGAATGCTAGAATGCCCTTACTAGAAGCACAAGAGATCTCCTTGGGGTAGAATGAAAAGCCCAGCAGAGATGTTGTGTGCTCACAGATGGTCCTGCTCTTATTGTTCCAGCAACGTGGTGGAGAAATGCGTTACTCACGCCTCCCGTACGGAGCGTGCCATGCTGATCGACGAGGTGTGCACTATGAATGATGGCCCTCACAGTGCCTTATACACCATGATGAAGGATCAGTACGCCAACTACGTGGTGCAGAAGATGATCGATGTGGCAGAGCCAGCCCAGAGGAAGATTGTCATGCACAAGGTAAGCAACTGCCGTTGATTGATAAGGATGTGAGGCTTCTCTTCCACCCTAGGTGCAGAGAGGAGATAAGGCTGAGATGATTGCTTTTGCCACTAGAATTTCCTGGCGACGGAACTGTTTCAATGTTGAGTATTTCAGTAGTAGCTGAAATGGGAAAATGTGAAATAATGAGATGCCGTTTGGACTTAAAACTAGCTGGTTGCTTCTAGCAATCTCTTCTGACCTAGTAACCCAGTTCTGCATTTGTGGCATAGCAAACGCTGCTAAAAAAAAATGCCAGGAGTTGGAGTGCAGCAGTGCTGTGGGGCTGGTGCCTCCCGGGGGTTCTGGGCAGGTCTGGCCATGACGACACCCTTGCCCTCGCTGAGAACAGTGTTTGCTGAGGAGAGCACTTCTGTGTGCTCAGTGGAGCCGAGCCAGACCTCATCCTACCTGGAGTGTGAGTGTGGACCTGCCGGTTGTGCTTCTGAGGGCTGCCAGTGCTGCCTTGTCACTTGGTGTCCCTGCTTTGCAGCCCTGAGCAGGACAGCCAGGGGGGCTGGGGACACCGTGCTGCTGCAGCCTGGAGCCACTCAGCACCTTCTCCCTTTTGAGTACAGTTTTGATGAGACATTTCCATGGTTTAGCATTGTGCTGCTGTGTTTGAACACAGAGCAATTCCAGGATGTCTTAATTTTTGACAAAATATTACATTTTGGAATTAAACATGCATTGCTGCCAGGCCTGCCTCCCGAGGCTCTATGCCTGCTGCCCAAAGGGCAGGAGCCTCTTAGAAATCGGGTGATGTCTTCATTTTCCTGCTTTTAAAGGTCACATTTGTGGGTCTTTATAACTGTAATGAATGGGAAAAATAGGCTTTTTAGTGTGTAATGGAACCGAGATGATTTTCCTTAGTCAAATGGGCTGAGGGTCTGTTACATTGTGGAAAATACCAGCTAGAGCTAGACCTCTTATTAGAAATAAAATACTGACTCAGACAGGCTTGGAAAACCCTATATTTATTTTTCTTTTAAGAGGAACTGGGAAGAGTGTCAGGTATTCAAATCCCAGTGAAGTCAAGTGTATTTAAGAATCCTTGAGTAAAATGGAGCAAGTGATTTTTTGTTGTAGAAAGAAGTGAGCATTGCCTGTGTGAAGGAGCTGGTTTTTACCTGCATGAGGCAGTTGAGCAGTACATAAACAACATACACAGAGCTGAAATAATCTTAATTCTTAGGTTTAGGAATCATTCAGAGTAGTTCTTTTAAGCCAGAAGCTTTATTAGTGCAAAAGAAATGATAATTAAATAAAGATGTGTGGTAAGGGATATACATGGTTTAACTGTAGCAGAAAGACCTGGAGCTTTCTAATCTAAATATATATATATATTAAAAACATATATATGAATGATCTTTACTGGCATGTTCTTTCTCCTGTCAAGCAAAGTCTTTTGAATAAAATGCTAATTAGGTTATCAGCGTGGTTGTCAAAAATAGCACTGGGATGACAGCTAAATAGGACTGGCTGAACGTGAAGATTTCAGCTACGTTCCCAAGCTGAATGAAAGCCTGGGAAAATGGAGTGTATCGACTGCCTCTGGATGCTGAAAATTGCTATTAGTGCAAACAAGCAGTTTGCATTGTTGTTAAAGACAGCACTTTTATTTAAAAAAAAATAGATTATTGAAAAGTAATGTTAACAGTCAGTTCTGTCAGTTCAAAGAAAAAGTCTTGGGTAATGAGATGAACAAAGAACGAGGCGTTGGACCTAGGGAGCTCTTCTTCTCCTCAACCTTGGAGCAGCAGCCCAACCTTCTTGGAACTGGGGTGTGGGGAGGGCTGAGACATCAATTTCTGGTTATTACAGGATGGGTCCTTGGGCTGGAATAGGAATGCAGGTGGTTAAAGGCTGTCCTAATGGGATGGGATGAGTTTGGGGTGGATTTCCCATGGGGATGTTCCGGTCAGTCCTGGCTGAGGCCGGTGGTGGTGGTGGTGGTGTGTCCCTGAGGAGCAGGGAGGGTTGTAGAATCGTAGAATTATTATATCACATGCTGGCTGCAGCTCCCACCATAGAGCACAAGCCCATGGTAATGGTGTTACTGAGGGAGCGTGCTGGTGGGGGGGTGTTTCTCACCTAGTAACCAACATGAATTGGGTGAAGTTTGCTTCCACAGCCCTCTGCTCTGCTTGAAACAGATCAGTTGTCAGGTTTAGAAATGAAACTGCTGTTGGACCCAGAGCACTGCTTGCCTCTCCCAGGAGCTCTTCCAAATACCCTGCTGAGGTTTGTACCAGCAGCTCTGCAGGGCTTTAGCAGTGTTGAGGTTCTGCCTGTCCCCTGAGGGAGGCAGAAGACCCCTCTGGTGCTCAGCAGAAGCTGCTCAGCCCCTCTAGACCCTCCTGATGCCTTTCCTGTGTTTGTCCCTGGGCTGGGAGCAGTGTCAGGGCACCCTGGGAAGCTCCAGCACACGGGAGCCCTGTCTTCCCAGCCTGTTCTGTTGGGACAGAGCCTTGTACCCATCCATGTGCTTGGATCCAACTGGATTCCAGTTATGTGGCTTGAAGATGATGCCACCTGCTTGACCAGAAGTTCCTCCTAAAAATAACATCAGTGAGTTATGGAACAATGACTCGATTCACAGTAAGTGAGGTGATTACAGCGAATGGCACTTTAATATTTCAGGCATTTTTGTGGACTTCTGGTCTCCTGCTGGTGGCCAGCACTGACCGTACAGTTCCTGGAGCTCTCTTGGGATCTCTGTGGCTCTAAGTCAGGTTCCTCAGCTTCACTCACTCTTCTTTCCTCTCCTAGATCCGGCCTCACATCGCTACCCTGCGTAAATACACCTATGGCAAACACATTTTGGCCAAGCTGGAGAAGTACTACATGAAGAACGGGGTGGACCTTGGGCCCATCTGTGGGCCACCCAACGGTATCATTTGAAGCAGCAAACTGGGGAGGAGCTCACTGGCCATCCGGCACCCACAACCAGCAACCAACAATATTCCAATATACAGCTAGAAAACGTTCTGTGGTTGCTAAACTGCTAAAAAAAAACAAAAACAAAAGAAAAGCCTTTGTAAATTTCTTTAATTTTATTATGCATAACATGTACTAATTATTTTTTTTAATTAACTAATTGCCCTGCTGTTTTACTGGTGTATAGAATACTTGTACATAGGTATCAAATGTACATGGAAGGCCACATTTTTGTTCACTGTTGTATCTATATTCCAAATGTGGAAACTTTCAGGGTAGTTGGTTTGAAGAAAACAAACAAAAAAAACCCCCATTTTTAATTCATCTGCCTTGCAGGCAACTTTTTTGCAGATACCTGGTTGTTTTTTTTTCTCCTTTTAAGTCAAAAATCAGCGAGAAGTTTGAATTTTAGTTAAATGGCACAACCAACGCATTTAACACTGTTTATAAAAAAGAAATTCAACTTGCTAAAGCTTCGGTTTAAAAAGGAAATCAAGTTTTTGAAACTTTTTAATTGCTTTTTTTTTTTTTTTTGGGAGTATAACATGCTAAAGGAGGTGGCTTAGCTGGCGTTTTTGGGAAGAGAAAAACGTACACACCCAGGAAGTTTTTTAAAGCGAGGGGGTGGGGGGTGGGTGTACCTGCTTACTGCCTACTCAGTTTGTTCTGTTAACATGGAGAGACACAATTTGATTATTTAGCATGAGGAAAAAAAAAAATCCAACTCGGCTTTGGTCTTGCTTCTATAAATATATAGTGTATACTTGGTGTAGACTTTACATATATAAAAATTTGTAGTATTTTCTTGTTTTGATGTCTGATCTGTATCTATAATGTACCCTAGTAGTGGAACATACTTCTGACTGTACAATTGTACATTTGTAAACCTCTGTAATGTAAATGTGGAGAAGTTTGAATCGACATAAACCCATTTTTTGGTAAGAAAAAAAAAAAAGAATTAGCAAAACCTGTGCATTTCAGTGTATATTCACACCTTTTATGGTCGTAGCATATAGTGTTGTATATTGTAAATTGTAATTTCAACCAGAAGTAAATTTTTTCTTTTGAAGGAAATGTTCTCTTTATACAGCCTAGTTAATGTTTAAAAGAAGAAATAATAAATGCTTGGTTTTATTTGTCACCTAGTTGAACAGTAGCGATCCTTTCTAAATGTTATACAAAAATGATTCAGTTCAAAATAGTGTTTTTTTGAATCTTAAAAAGTAATGTTTTGCTTATTTTGTGACAGTAAGAAACAAAAAGTGCAAAAGTACAGAATCCCCTAGTTTTCCTTACAATCAGAGTCCCTTTTCACCTTGTAAAGTGTGAATCACCTTCCCTTTTTGTACAGAAGATGAACTGTATTTTGCATTTTGTCTACTTGTAAGTGAATGTAACATACTGTCAATTTTCCTTGTTTGAATATAGAATTGTAACACTACACGGTGTACATTTACAGAGCCTTGTGTATATTTCCAATGAACTTTTTTGCAAGCACACTTGTAACCATATGTGTATAATTAACAAACCTGTGTATGCTTATGCCTGGGCGACTATTTTTTGTAACTCTTGTGTAGATTGTCTCTAAACAACGTGTGATCTTTATTTTGAAAAATACAGAACTTTGGAATCTGGCTTTGTGTTTGCTTTGGACACCTTCAGCCCAGTGCCACCCCTGCAATGTTTTACTTCTTTATTTCGGAGCAGCCATCCAGTGTTGGCCAAGGGTAGCTCCAGAGGGTGACCACGGATCTTCCCCTCCTCTTGAGCTTTGGGATTTTGGCTATTTTCCCCCTCTTTGAGCACATCTCAACCTCTTCAGAGCCTGTATAAATGAGTGGCACCCACAGCCTCCATCCCCTGGCCATAAGTTGGGGGTGAACAACCCCTGGGTGTTTCTCAGTCACTTCAGTCACTCACAGAGAGGGGCAGGAAAGAATCACAGAATCACTGAGGTTGGAAGAGACCTTCAAGATCATCCAGCCCAACCCCTACCTCCATCACCACTCACCCACATCACCCAGCACCACATCCAGACCCCTTTTTTGAACACCTCCAGGGATGGTGACTCCACCACCTCTATGGGCAACCCATTCCAGTGCCCAATCACCCTCACAGGGAAGGAATTGTCCCTGATGTCCAACCTGAATCTCCCCTGCTGCAATTTAAGGCTGTTTCTTCTTATCCTCTCACTATGGGCACAGCAGAAGAGGCCAACCCCCACCTCACCCCAACCTCCTCTCAGGGAGTTCTAGAGAGCCATGAGGTTCCCCCCTGAGCCTTCTCCAGATTGAACACCCCCAGCTCCCTCAGCCATTCCCCATAAGACATATTGTCATCTCATCTTCTGCTCCTGCTTTGCTGCTTTTGTCCTCCCCTCTTTGCAGGCTGGGGTTGGTGGTGCACAGAGGTGATGGTTGTGCAGAAGCTGTTCATATTCTCATCCTTTTCCCTTTTTGGGGTGTGGGGGGAAAGATGCTGGGGGAAGAGTGGGGAGCCACCCCCAGCAGTCACAGTTGGGATGCCCCAGCAATATTCAGGGTTAGTGAAGAACCCTGAATAGAAGGGGTTAGAAGAACAAACCTCCAGCTCATGTTTCCACGGAGCCTTTCCCCAGTCCCAAGCTCTCCTTCCCAGGAGGTGACATTTGGCTTGGAGCCCAATGCTGGATGAGCAAAGTTAGGACTGTGCTGTTCCCCTGCGTCCCACCCCTACCCCAAGTTCATCTCCACTGCCCAGACCATGTTCTTGTGCAGCTTCTCGATCTGCTGTGTCCTTCATGCTCCCAACTCCCTGCCTCGGGGAAGCTCCAGCTCCACATTTCATGACTCTGTGTGACCCTTGGGGAGAAAATTGCCCTTCTCTTACCACCAACTTCATTCCCCAAAGGACCTCCCCTGTCCCTGTTGTGCTGGATTTAAAGACTCCTTTCTGGAGGTCATCAAGATCATTTGGGAAATCCCAATGAGTTTGAACACTTTTGGAAATAGGGTGATGTGTGGTGAAGTGATGGAGGGGAAGAAACTTCCTTCCCAGCTTGGAGGAAATCAGGTTTTTTGGCTCAGGGCATTAAAATGTTTCATTTTGGAATATGTGTGAAATGACCCATCCTGCCCATGCTGCCACTTTCTTCTCACTCCTGAACAAAACCCAATGCCCCTCTGACCCTGCAGTGGTTTTAATGAGTTTTTACACCCTTTGTTGTTAAATTTAGCAGAGGGACCTGACCTGGGCTTTCTGGTGGTTTTTTTGCCCTGGGTTTGAAGCCAGCTTGTGCCTCCATGCAATAACCAGCAGCGGTCACACCAAGCCACGGGGGTTATAGGAGCACTTGGGTTCCATGTCCTGGAGCCTTTGGGGCTCTCACAGCTCCTGTGACTCTCCCAAACCTCATTTAACCCCCAGTGCTGGAGCAGCTTGGCCAGTCAGTAGTGTGACTGCAGATTTGAGGCAGAACGTGGTGAGAACAAGGGATGTGAGGTGTTCAGGAGTGGGTTTAGCTCTCAGCCAGACATGCAAACTCCTGCTCCATGCTCTCCTAGGAGGAAGGACCTGGGTGCTGGCATGGCTGGGGTTGAGCCTGGGCAGCCGTCCCATGGCCAGTGGTGTTGGCCCTGCTGGCGTGAGGAGGGGGCATGGTGGGGGCTTGCTGGGAAGGATATGGCCAGGTTGCTCTGGGCAGGCCCCACTTTGGTTACTCCTAAGCATGGCTGCTGGTTGCTGCTGGGGATGTGAAGGGATACATCACATCAGCCAGGGTCCATCACATCAGCTGGGGTCCAGCATAAAAGCCAGGATCCATCATATCAGACAGGATCTGTCATGTCAGCCAGGGTCCATCACAACACCCAGAACCCATCACATCAGCTGGGGACCCTCACGTCAGCCAGGGTCCATCACAACACCCAGGGTCCATCACATCTGCTGGGGACTCTCACGTCAGCCAGGGTCCATCACAACACCCAGGGTCCATCACAGAGGTCAGACTCCATCATGTCTGCCAGGATCCATCATGACATCCAGGGTCCATCCCATCAGCCAGGTTCCACCCCATCATCCAGGGTCCATCCCATTCACCCTGACCCGAAGGCACAAGATCTCTGGCTTCCAATGGAGTAGAAAAGGACCTGGTGGCAAGAGGACTCCCCCCCCCACCCCCTCCCCGTG
>VZRW01008397.1:0-13660 GCA_013398125.1 Aegotheles bennettii
CGCCTGGACCCCCCCCCGGTCCCCGTAGTGCAGCCGGAGAATGCGCTCCCACACCTGCACTGCCCGTCGCTGGAGCATTTCAGAGACAACTACCTGATCCCACAGAAGCCGGTGGTCTTAGAGGGGATTATTGACCACTGGCCGTGTATGAAGAAGTGGAGGTGAGAAATAAAAGTTTCTTCCCTGTCCTAGAAGGGGCAGGGGTTGTTTTTTTGTGTCGGGTATCTTGAGGCTCTGTAGAGCAGTTGAGACCTTCGCAGCGGACGGGCACACTGGGGGTGACTGTTGGCAGCACCTTCCTGCTGAGGTGTGGTCTTAGCTCTGGAGAAGCTGCTCCATAGGTGAGGGAAGCCCACCAAACCCTCCAGACATTGCTGTGGTGCGCTGGGGACACCCAGTCCCGACCGGGACGCACAGGGACCCCAGCAGCTGCAGCCCCGCTCCGGGGAGCTGCTGACCTGTGTGTCTTGAGCTGGGAAGGAGTGAGGAGCCGGCACTGCTGGCGGTCCAATGAGCTGCTTACATCGTGAAGTGGGTCTGTGCCAGACACGGATAAGTGCTTTTTACATCTGGGACTTGCTGATAATGCAACGCAAAGAGAATTTCAGAGATGAGAATGACAAAACCCATCACGCTCACTCGCACAAGTACAATCATAGAATCATTATGGTTGGAAGGGACCTCCAGGGTCATCAAGTCCAACCTTTATCCCGTCATATTCCTAGCCGTTAGACCATGGCCTCAAGTGCCTCATCAACCTGTTTTTTGAACACCCCCAGGGACGGTGACTCCACCACCTCCCTGGGCAGCCCATTCCAATGCCCAACCACCCTCTCAGTAAAGAACTTCTTCCTGATATCCAACATAAACTTCCCCTGATGTAACTTGAGGCCATTTCCTCTCATCCTATCATTAGCAATTCGGGAGAAGAGACCAACACCAGCCTCACTACAACCTCCCTTTAGGTAGTTGTAGAGGGCAATAAGGTCTCCTCTCAGTCGCCTCTTCTCCAGTCTAAATAACCCCAGTTCCCTCGGCCAGTCTTCATAAGGCTTGTTTGCCAGACCTCTCACCAGCCTCGTTGCCCTTCTGTGGACTCGCTCCAGCACCTCAATGTCCTTCCCATACTGTGGTGCCCAGAACTCAGTACTCAAGGTGCGGTCTCACAAGTGCCGAGTACAGGGGCACCATCACCTCCCTACTCCTGCTGGTCACACCATTTCTGATACAGGCCAGGGTGCCGTTGGCCTTCTTGGCCACCTGGGCACACTGCTGGCTCATGTTCAGCCGGCTGTCAACCAACACCCCCAGGTCCTTTTCCACCAGGCTGCTTTCCAGCCACTCTTCCCCAAGCCTGGAGCGCTGCATGGGGTTGTTGTGGCCGAAGTGCAGGACCCGGCACTTACCCTTGTTAAACCTCATGCAATTGGCCTCAGCCCATGGCTCCAGCCTGGCCAAATCCCCTGCAGAGTCTCCCTACCCTCAGGCAGATCGACACTCCCACTCAATTTCATGTCATCTGCAAATTTACTGAGGGTGCATTCGATCCCCCCATCCAGGTCATCGATAAAGACATTAAACAAGACTGGCCCCAAGACCGAGCCCTGAGGGACACCGTTTGTGACCGGTCTCCATCTGGATTTAACTCCATTCATCACAACTCTGGGCTCGGCCATCCAGCCAGCTTTTAACCCAGCGAAGAGTCCACCTGTCTAGACCATGAGCCACCAGCTTCTGCAGCAGGATGCTGTGGGAGACAGTGTCAAATGTCTTCCTGAAATCCAGGAAGACAACATCCATCGCTTTTCCCTCATCCACTAAGCGGGTCACCTGATCATAGAAGATCAGGTTGGTTAAACAGGACTTGCCCTTCGTGAACCCATGCTGGGTGGACCTGATCCCCCCGTTGTCCTGCACTTGCTGCGTGATCTCCCCCAAGATGAACTCTTCCATAATCTTCCCTGGCACCAAGCTCAGGCTGACAGGCCTGGAGTTCCCCAGATCCTCTTTCCTGCCCTTCTTGTTGATGTGCATCACATTGGCAAGTCACATTGGGCATCACATGGGCAACCACTCATACTCTTCCTTGTTGTGTTTGAGTGTTGAGTTCCAGACACTGCCATTCAGGAATGAGTCATAACATTGTGCTGGTTGTGTAATGTAAGCAACAGAGCCAGCACTTCCAATACTGAGAATTGAGTATTTGTGAGATAAAGTTCATGGTTCCGTAGAAAAAGGGAAAAAACTCACACAGTTTGAACAACTGCTTTTGTTCCACAGCCAGGGGTAAAAGTGACATTAACTGAACACACTTGTTACTTCATAGGGGTTTTACTCTTTTTTGAGGGAAGGTGCTTTGTTCCTTAATGTCAGACACTTAAAAAGATGAACTTCATTTAATGAATATCACTGTCAAGGGGGACCTGACAAAGTAATTCCTCTGACTTTAGGCATGATGGATATTATTGGCACCTGTGTACAGAATTTGGCACTCACAGAGTTGATCTAGCATTAATGATAAAAAGATACGATATTTTATTTAGGAAACGTGGCAGTAGGCAGCAAAGGGATTCACCATCCCTAGGCAAGAGAGACTAACAGCTTAAATCTCCTTAGCTCCTAAGGGAACAATAGGTAACTGAGGTAAACAAGGTTTTAAAACAAAACAGGCATTTGTGGCGTGATACACAAACTTGACTGCTTGTTTCCTTGCTGCTTGCATCCTTTTCTGCTGCCTTTGGTCTCTGGTCAGTTGGCTTTAGAGAGAAGCAGCGCATGGTAGTAGAGTTTTATTACAATAAAAGATTGATTTTGATTGATTGCCTTACACTCAAAATTAATAACAAAAACAATGTAAAAGGATAATGGAACTTTCTTTATTTCAGTGTGGACTATTTTTGTCAAGTCGCAGGGTGCCGCACGGTCCCCGTGGAGCTGGGCTCCCGGTACACAGATGAGGAATGGTCTCAGAAGCTCATGACTGTCAGTGACTTCATCAGCCAGTATATTGTGAATGAGGTCTGTTACTCTCGTTTTGTTTCATCTTCAAATACAGCAGTGTGTTACTTGTACAGATTTTCTGCTTAGAACAAACTTGCTTAGAGGTGATGTCAAGGGCAGGGGATGCTATAAGCACAACTCTGAATTAAAAGGTTTGACATGTTTTCAAGATCTGAAGCTACAAATAGTTATTGCAACAATAGCTAGGTTTTATTTTCATATATAATCCAATGTACAGCAGCTGGAATTTGATGAATAGATAGATACCTTCTGCAGCAAAAGTGTAAAAGGTGAAGTCTAAGGACAAGGAATCCTCAGCCAGTAGTTTTGTTCCTCTCAGTTATTAAACCGCTTAGTGAGATCTAGGATTAAGATCCAAATTCATGTACCACCAGGAAAAAATACAAACAAGTTGATTAGCAATTGCATATCCTTGTACTTTCACAGCTGAGGATCTAAGCCCGCATTTCTGTTTCCTGGTCTTCTGGCAGGAAAGACCATGTGCCATTTCAAATTGGTCTGTGGTGCAGCCTGGAATACAATATCAAGATGCTTACAGGGAGCAAAGGTGAACTAGTCTGTGTACCAGCAGGGTCTGGCTATAAAGATGCAAAGTGTTGTCACAGGATTGACAGCAGAACTGTTGAGACTCCATAGGAATATAGCTAGGCTTCTCATAACTCAAGCTAGATAATCTGTTAATTGTGGGGATATATCTACACTTTTACAGTTTCAGTGTAGTTATTATTTCAGAAGACTCCTTATACTAGACAACTGTTGAAACAAATCTAGTACTCTGAAATAGGACATTGGAAATGGATATTACCTATAAATAAATTAACTGACTGAGAAGTCCTGCCCTATATGTCACTATGCATTTTTTTCTTTCTCTGCTGTAATTTCAGAACAGTGTGGGATACCTTGCCCAGCACCAGCTTTTTGATCAGGTAAAACGGAGTGAATGTTTTTATCTTTCTGCAGTCAAGTGTTCACTTTGTAGCACAAGTCATCTCTGAGGATGTCAACTCTATGAGATGGAAGGGCATAGAGAGAATTCACACTATTCCTTACATTTCTGTTCCCACAATTTGAAGGAATAGAAGGAGGGGTTTGTTCCATTTGGCTAAAAGGTGTGGAAACAAAACCCTTTCAGGGGTGAAGACATTCAATCTTAATGCTGTTTCAGTACAATTTAGCATATACTTATAAGGCTATCACCTGGGAAGCAGCATTTCCCCAAAGAATTTGTTAGAGAAGAGATTTGGACAGGAAACAGTCTTCAGTGGTGGTATGGTCACTATTCTAAAACGTCATTCCAGTTAACCAGAGAGGGTTGATGGAGGACATAAAAAAGAATCTCACAGAGAAGCGAGCTTAGTGTGTAAAAGATTAGCTGCTCCTTTTCTGTGAACAGCAAACCTGCTTGTTCTTGTGGGGTTCTCTGGTTTCTGCTAAAGCAAAGGGAAGAATGAAAAACCCCTTTCTTTCTCCTACCATTCCTTCCAACAGAATCTGCTTGCTAGGACAGACAGTGTGAGGACATTTCCCTCAGATTCCCAGCAGTTCAGCCTTTGCTGGAGAAGCAAGCAGGTCATTTGTTTTCTTTGTGTCAAGCTTTGTTCCTTTGTTCTATGAATTACATATGTTTGGTAAGTCAGCACATCCCTTTTCTAATGTTTATTTCTTCATGGGAGTAGATCCCAGAATTGAAAGAGGATATCCGTATCCCTGACTACTGCTGCCTGGGGGAAGGGGAAGAAGATGACATCACCATTAATGCTTGGTTTGGTCCAGAAGGCACTATCTCACCTCTTCATCAGGATCCCCAACAAAATTTTCTAGTCCAGGTCTGTACTCTACTTGCTTGTCTGTGTAGACATGTTATTATATTAAAAAATTCTCATAGTATGTAATTGTTAGAGACAAGGGTAGCAGACAACTTGATGAACAATTGAAAGATAGAGAATATGCAGGTATTTTCCTATTCTATTGCATAGGTCACCGCAGTCCAGGTAACACCCACCCCCAAAAATACTCAAGGATTCAGAAAATGTGCCATCGGTGCAATAACCAACATTTTCCTTACTTCCATGCATCACCAAAAATATTACTTAACACTTGGTTCTTTAGAGAGCTACTTAATATCCGTAATCCACTAGGGTATGGAAGATATCCTAAAAGCACGTGGACAACCATAGTTATTCAGATCAATGATCTAGTAGTCTAACCAGTGATAGTGAAGAGTAGGACAGGCAGGAATACATCGATACTTGTCCAGCCTTTAGAATACGTTTATGTTATGTGCTGTCCTTGAAGCAACAAACTCTAAACATCTAGCATTACAACTTCAGTATTGATGAGACTTCAGGAAATCCTGTTGTATTATAGAGGAAAAGCAGCTTGGTTAGGAATAGTTTGGTATTTACTGACTGACTCTTTAATTTGATAGTTTCAAACAAACATGATCATGCCTGGACCTTGAAGAAACCTTGGATCTTGGTACAAGGAGCATAGTCACCCTCTGCCTTTTGTGGGCATTCCACTGGTATCAGTGCAGAATCAGTTTTGTCTTGTTTATTCTGCCACTTTGTTCTCGGCACTGACAACTTGCAATTCAGTGTAGTGTTCAGGTCACTCAGTCCACTTTATGAATTCTAGTCTTTCAATTAAGCACTCCAATGAAAGACCTAATCTAATGACAGAAATAAGAGCTAATAAGAGTATATGGAAGCTTAGCGGTCACTGCTGGTACCTCTGCCTGCTGATGTGAACTGCACTGAAGACACAACCTCCTTATTCTCAGTTCTACTTTCTAGCTGTGTAGAACCCAAATAACATTTTATAAATTGGGTGCTTTAAACTTTGGATTTAAAGTAATTTGGTTAAAGGCATTTCCTGGTATTTCAAATTCTTACCTGCTCCAGGGGAAAATGCATTTGCATTTCAATAGTCTGATTTGTTTTAAATTTTATTATAGAAGTGTCTAACAAAGATCATGATGTTTCTTGTAATCAGGTATAATGACAGATGAAAAATATTTATTGTACTATATATACAGGTATTTGGAAGAAAGTATATCCGTCTATACTCACCAGAAGATTCAGAAAACCTTTACCCACATGAAAGCCAAATTCTTCACAACACTAGTCAGGTAAATAGTTGCCTGAAATGTTTATATCAGTAATGTTACTGTATCAAATCACATTTAAGTAAGGACATTCTACTGATGATTGTTTCATTTTTTTATAGGTTGATGTGGAAGATCCTGACTTAGTTAAGTTCCCCAATTTCAGAAAGGCTGCATTTCAGTCCTGTATTCTGATGCCTGGGCAGGTTCTCTTTATTCCAGTTAAATATTGGCACTATGTACGATCGCTTGATATCAGCTTCTCTGTCAGTTTCTGGTGGTCATAGCTCTGAAGTACACATAATGTCTGTTAGCATTGTAAAAGCAATTAAAAATGAGAACAAGTAGCATCTGGTATCTTCTCACAAGAGAATTCTTTTTAAGCCTGAGAATGAGAAGATGGTATGGCCACTTTATTTTTGTGGATGTTTCTAAAATCAACTCCTCATAAAAAGCATCTGTTAGGTCATCATCTTGTATGCATGTGTACATCTGAAACACCTCTATGTGTGGGGACTGCCAGGACTCTGCTTCAAACTGTATTTGGAACATCAGGTTAGTGTTATCTTCTACTTGGATTTAATAACAGTATAAATTGGGAGTTACATAAACAATGAGGGATGGTGCTACCCAAAGGTTCAATACATTAAAAAAACCCAAAAAAGGTAACATGAAGCAAGATGCCAGTCTCCTATATGGAAAAAGTTACTAGTGTTAAGGCCTAGGAACATAATTAATTGTAGTTAATCCACAGTTCAATTGTAGTTAAATAAACTGAAGCTTAATCATACTTTGATTAACCGTTAGCTGAACTGCTGACACAGCCTTCTGCAGACTGTCATAAACTTCTACCAAGGAAAAGATGCTGCCATTCCATTCTGGTACCTGGCAATATCTAGTCCTTGTCTTTTTTTCAAGTCACTCTTAAAGGAAAAAGCATCATTACGTAAAACTGGAGCGTGAAGTGCTAATACTAAAAACTAAAAGAATCTTCAGATGATAATTTTTTCCATGCTTTGCAGACATAAGCTGGCATTGCCTCAAAACTCGTCCTATTCCTTCACAATCGTTTTGATTGCTTGGTAGAGGCAATATTCCCACATAGCTGCTCGTGACCTGACCTTTTATCAGATGTACTCTTCTGCATCTAAAGAAGGGGCAAAAACCAAGCAATAGTGCCAGTGGAAACTGCTGAAACTCTAGCCCTAGATCAGATATTCAGCCAGCCTTCTTAGTGAGACCACAGCTGCTGCATTGACTTTTCACCTACTAGAAGCTCTGCAGGGCTAGTAACAGGTTTAATTTTCAGTTGTGCAACTGCAACTGTACAAATAGGGAGCACCATTGCTAAGAAAGGCATGGATCAGCCTGCAGGACTGACTAAAAACATTTGTATCTTTCATTCCCAAACATGCACTGAGAGTCCCAACCCAAGAATATGGAAAACTTAATACACAAAACAGCTCCCAGGAAAGCTGTGCAGGCATAACTGTAAAAGGAGAACAGAAGGTTAATGACAGTTTTATTGTAAAATTCTTAAAACTTCAGGAAAAAATAAGTACACTGAACAATTAATACAAGTTAACTGTTACTAATGAATATAATACAGCCTGGCTGTTCTGCAAGAGAGGGAAAAAAAGATTTCACTGAAACCAAGTTTTACTTGTATCATCTAGTGCTGAGATTGTGGCTCTTCTCTGCTCTCCCTGTTTTTGATGATGACTGGGAGTCTATCCGACTCATACCTGTAAAGAAAACAAAAGGAAGGTTAATAAATGACACACAGAAAAGGATGATATTGTATAACCTCCAGATTTTCTAAAATGCTTTCTGTGTTCCTGTTTGGAATGTCCACTTTCCCTGGCTAAATAGAGGATCCCAAAGAGACTCTGCTCTTCTTAGAAGCTCAATATTTCCAGAAATTTTAGTGTGGGGTGTTGTGTCTGTCTCCCCTGCTCCCCATTCCCTCCCCAACTCCACACTTTAATGTTGTTAGAAACAATATGCACAGGATCTGTCAGTGATCTTAAAGCACTTTCAGGGCTCAGTGTTGCCCAGGTATGGTTTACTGTCTGAAATGTACAACTGAAGTCAGAAATAACTGGTAACTACAGTTATAAATAATACAGGCTGTCCCACTGAGTATCACAGTCCATTCTCTAGTATTATTGCACTCAATTTTTTTACATAGGTTGGTTGGTACCTGGAATGTCACAAGACCAGAAATCATTACACTGTGGACAGCGTGGTTCAGTCTGAGCTCTAAAGTACTTTCTGACACAAGGTAAATGCATTCCAGTTCCACAGGATTCACATACTTGGCTCTGAAATCAGAAGTGTGAATTAAAAAAAAGTATCCTTCTAACCTGTCCTTTAAGTTTAACATAAAGTTGTTACGAAGGGTAGCAGATATGCAGTGCTTTATTCCAAAGAATGGTTCACACAGTACTGTTGGTGGATACTCAAAAGTCAAAGCTGGTAAATAATAAAAGGAGGTATTTTCCTGGAAACTAGGAGATACCGTTTCCCTATGTGGACAAAATTTAGCTTGAAAGACAACACTGAGCTATTTGGGTCCAATAAATGAGACTGATGGGGCTCAGACAAGTAATATGGCATGATGTTAGTTGGGAAGACAAGAAGATGCAGGGTCATAGAGCAAGAGAATGCAGTTTTGGAATAGGAATTAAGGTTGTAACCACTTACTCAAGACTGAACTGGTAACTTACTAGCTGTCAAAACACAGTGCTTTAGCATGCTTTATATAAACATACAGGTTTGTTCTGAAGTACAAGACACAAGCAATTCCTGAACCAAAATCCCAGAACCAAAGATAGACATATGTCACATGAAGATTGCTATTTGTAAGGTGTGAAGATAAGACCATTAACACTTAAGTGTTATTCCTATTTAAGGGTAAGGGTTCACTGCTAGCCTGCTGGGCTTTGGAAACCAAGACAGCACAGTAATGTTCCTCATAGGGTGGGTTTGCTTTCTCCAAGTTTATACTCAGAGATACTGCTCCAAGAGAAGTTTTTTTTCCAAAGACAGAAGGTAAAATACCTATACTGAAAAAAAGGGGAGATTTTCTTATGTACATGGGCACCATTACAAGACCAGAATTTTTCAGTGCCTGCCTCATACTCAAAAAAAAGTATCATAGACTTCAGCTATGACCACGTAAGTACATCAGCAGGTAACAGATCAAATGGTACCTGGATGGCAAGGCTGTGACAGATGTTGCACTTCCTTGCCACATCATGGTAGTTGCTGAGAATGTATTGTTCCATCTCAATTATGCAGCGAGTATGCAGAGTATATTCTCCACTTCTCTGAGGAAAAAAGTGGCAAGATGAGCAACTTTTAAATTCCTTTTACCTTTTTTGACTTTTCTTACCACCCACTAGCAAGCATCTGACATTTACTTTTTTCTGCCATCATGAAACTAACATAGTGATACTGATAAAATGCAAAGCCAAAATACTTCTGAAGAAGCAGAATTAATTTGTTCAGAAGATCAATAACGATCTCACTAACAGAGATCTAGTTCTTGGAAAGTACAGATGAGCAAGCATGTTATGTTCTTCACAAAGACGTGCAGTTTTGGGACCCTCCATTTGCACATTAGCAGAAATTCTACTGGCTTTCAGCAAAATCTGGGCATTTACTGCTTGACGTATTTTTTTAAAATCTTTGTTAAACCACTCTAACATAAGTACACATGGCAATGGGTTGGAAATCTATGATGCAATGAATCCAGGAGAAAAGGGATTGAGGTCTCACTTGTCTTGGCTAGCAACTGCAGTGGCCACATGGATTCTGTGATTCTGTGATTCTGTATGCTAATCTCAATTGCTCCCTCATGAAGTAAAGGAGATATGAAAATGTGCACAGCAGCCCATCCATTTCTGGTACAGGAGTTTTCAAGATGTTTGGCCTCGCTGCTTTTCAGGATGTATTCCAAATGTAACTCACAGCACTGATTGCCCTTAAGAGCTTTCCCCAGCTCTTCCAAGTTTAAGTACGCCATGCTGTTGTGCACAAGGGGTGTCTGTATGTCACAGTGCAGGGCTGTACACAGCTAGCTCAGCTACAAAAAAGTAAAACCATGTTATCCTGTATAGACCTACTCAAGGACTTTTTCCTTGTAAATGCACTAGCTTTTCTGCAAAAATGACTGGAGCAGCAATAAGCACAGGACCCACAAAACCATTTTTGCCATCGCTCATTAAAGAACAGCGCTACTTTCCACCATCAAGTCCCCAAGAAACTAATAGACCTAGTAAAATGCGAACACTTGAAAAGACAGCAGTTACCTCAGAGAGCCACTTATCATCCACAAAAACTTTCAGCACTTGTTCTGCTTCCTTCTTCTTCATTTTCTTTGTCTTAAGTGTGTCAGCCAAGTTTAAAATATCTGTAGAAGAGGCAAAGCCATTTTCCGATAAAATGATTAGGTCCATCTACAGAAAGAAACATTTTCAACTATTAAAAAACCCCATGCAATTAGACACACAGCAATGTGCAACTTTTTAAGCATCCATACACATGATATACTACAGTATATGGCTTGAACCTGAACTGTAAATAAAGGCCAAAATCTGAAACAATCATTATCAACAGTTTTAATCTTTACCAAGAAAACATTTCCACAAATAGGACTGTGCAGTGCTGCCTCATGCATGGACCCCTGAGCGTACTCAGTTCCTAGCAGCTAGTCCCTGAACCACATCTCCATTAATTTCCATCGCCATTCTTTTTAAGATGGTACCATCAGAAATAATGTGATTTACTAACTAATAACTGGCATACTTACTGTTTTTTTGAACAATTCTAATTCATTTTCTGTGTAGTCAGATGCCATTTTAGTTATTTCAGTTTCTGCCAAATTCACCTACAAAATAAACCAAACTGAAATCAAAGTGCCTTTGTATTTCTATACCATAAATTGCAAAAGATCATCTGGGGTAAAGATTATATCACAATTAACAGAAATGTCATGTCTTTAAGTGGCATGAAAGGTTACTCCTTAAAGATGGCACTCAATGGTAGTCCAGTCCTTTCTTTACAACCCCTGATCTTCCAGCCATGTGTTCTCCACAACAGCTGCTGCCCCCTCCAGGCTCTTAAACAATCCCACCTCCTCCCTGTAGACTAATATAAAATATTAATTCTATATAGTAGAACTAATATATCACACCAAGACACTGTGCTGGATAGTAGTAGTAACTATGTTATAATACACATTTTTGTTTCATTGTGAAAAACAGTTACTGATATTTTATATTCTTATTGCACATGCTACTGCTATTTATTATAAGCTCAACTTAATTGGCAAAATGACCCAGAAAGGTTAAAAGCAGCAGCTAATGTTAGGTTACCTCCTATATGGCCTTTTGAAATTACTACATAAACTTCTCTCTTCAACATGGGCATTTCAGAGCATCTAGGGAAACTTTTTATAGGCTATTCCTTAGCAATGCTTCTATGCTACACTGATTTTTGAGTAAGAGAAAAAGAAAACTAAAGTTGGAGGGCTCTCCATGTTTTCTAACTTCAAAATTCTTCTTAAGAAAGCCTCCTGTGAAAAAGAAATCTCACTTAAGCAGCATTTATGCTAAATAAATCAGATGCTGCCATAGTCCTTGCTGCCATGTTCCGCTCCGCACCCAGGCTGTTTGTTACAGGTCATCCTCCCACTTCCCTCTTCTACAAGTAGCTTCTGCAGCAGCTGTCTGTGGAGCAGCAGAACAGCCCCACAGAAACCATGCGTTGGCAGCACATCACCTACTTACTAATGCATAGTGCGCTCTCCCATCATCTTCCGACATCCCTTTCCGAATCTGCATAAACAAAGGCTGCAGGTGGCTGTTAACAGTGCTGATAAAATCATCCAGTTTATCGTGTGCATAGTAGACTGAAAGTAAATAAGAGAAAAAAACCCAAACAACTACACATCAGGCAGATTTTATGTTTTATCTGCTGAAACACTTTTTTCCTAGGTAAAAGAGCTAAAAGTTAGGCAGAATTCAAACAGGTCTGTTATATTCATCAGACATACAGTTTTGTTGTACTGCTGACTACTAGCCTTTCAGAGAAGCTCAGCTCCTTGAAAGTCAGATTTTAGAGACAGTCCAGACATTCTGTCTTGCTGGATTTTTGTTACACGTGCCATGAAATTCAGGTTGGTATAGAATATATTAAAACTGACCCTAAAGCTATATTAAAACTAACCCTAAAGCTGACCATGTAAGTAGTGAGATGTGACAGATTTACTCAAGATGGGTAACAGCACACACTTTGTATTATATTCCAAAAGAAGTCTTCCAAAATAAGTAGAGGATTCTGGAAATTTCAGTATTATTAGAGTCAAAAAACGAATTTTTTAAAAAAATTTATAACCTATAAAAACCATCTGTGCTAAAATGAAGTGTTCTGTATGAGTCCAACCTGATAAAAACTTAGTTTCCTCACGGCTGTGTCATTTTATCTTTTATGAAAGAGAGAGAACATTCACATCATTAAAGTTTTTAAAACTTTTTTTTTAGATAGTGTATGCTTTTCAGAAAACTAATTATTTGTAAGCTGCACCAGGAAAAAAGATGGTTCTTCCACCTCCCTACTTTTTCTCTGAAAAGGAGACACACCTTTATGGATTTCACAGCAGCGCCTGTGTAATTTCTGAACCTCTGATCCTTCCATTATCCCATGAGACATAAGGACCTGCAAGAACCGTCGATGAGCATCAGTCATCTGAGCTGCCATTGCAGTATTCCACCAGGCTTCAAATGCTGCAAGGGGTGTAAGCTGGAATTAATGTACATGTTCATACCAATTAAAAATATTCAGTCTGAGCATACATAAATTTCAATTAAACTCTGCAACAATGAATCAGGGCAAAAAAGAAGATCCCTCAGTTGTTCTCAGAACACAGACAGTGCCTAACTCCAAGGTTCTAGGAGAAGGATGCAAAAGATAAAGTCCAACAATTTCAGGTACAGAACGAAACAACATAGGGCCCATGTTAGCACAGCCCCAAACTGACCGCAGCAGCGTTGTACCCGTAACAACCAACGGGTTGTGTTAGGTAGGTGCTTCTGCTTATTACACATCCCAATAACTTGTCTAGCCAGAGCGTAGCTTGCTTCGGACAGAAAATCCTCCTCTCAATGTTCTGAAGAACATCAGAACTAAATAAAAGCATTTCAAGAAATTCCTCGACCACTGCAGCCAAACAATCGTTCACAGCTCGCAAGAAAAAAAGGAGCTTCCAGACTCCTCCAAGCCAAAGGACCCGAAAACGGCCCAAGCTGAGGGAGGCTGCTGCCTGCTGGAGATTTGCAAGTCCCGCGCTTCCACTCCGCCCTGGAGCGCAGAGCGGCTCCGACCCACAGCCCCGAGACAATGACCGAGCTCCGGGGCTGGGCCCGGCGCCGGCGCTGTCCGTCGGCGACCCGCGGGGAGCAGGAGCCGCCGGGGCGGGCTCGCTGGGAGACTGGGGCGCGCCGGAGGCTGCTCAAGGGAGCTGCAACC
>VZRW01008397.1:14524-78473 GCA_013398125.1 Aegotheles bennettii
CGCAGCCCCTCGCCGGTTGGGCCTGGCCGCGGCGCGGTGCCGCCGCTGGCGGGGGAGGCTCCTCGGTGAGGAAGGCTCTGCGGCTGGGCGGAGGACGCAGACTCGGGACGTGCGGGGCCGTGTCAGTGTGGACTCAGGTGCTGTGGGCCGGGGTCGCTCCGGTCCGGAGCGAAGCCGGGCGCGGAAAGCCGCCGTGCTGCCTCGACCGGAAGGCGGGCCGGGCCGGGCCGGGCCGGGCCGGGCCAGGTACCTGCGACTGTTTTTCTCTCCCCACCCCCCACAGCCTGAGGGCGGTCTCCTTTCTGCCAGCCGGGCCGGGCCGGGCCGGCGGGGATCCGCTGACCGCTGCGGGATGTCCCCTGGTCGTGTGGGGATCGCGGGCGGGGGCTCGGCGCGAGTCCGGGAACTGCCCCCGGTGCCGCTCGGATCCGGGACCGAACGGGCCTGGGCTGCCGCTGCCGGAGCCCGCGGTCCGGGACACGCGTTGGCATTGGCAGGAGTCCTTCTCCTTCCCGTTGGTTCCGTAGATCAGGCGCTCCTTGGAAACGATTCGAAATAAATCTGGTGTAATTCCCAGGAATTCTTTCTGCTGGGAATCCCGCCTGAGGGGTGCGGCGGGGCGAGGCCCCCGGGAGCCGCATTAGCCGGGGCCGCGGTGAGGGAGCCGCGGGGCTGCCCCTGGCTCGGCCCTCCCGGGAGCCGCCCGTAGGGCCGGTCCGGGCGCGCAGGGCTGAGCTGTCCCGGCCGGACGCGTTGCGGGTTTGGCGTTTGCTACCAGCGCGCCCGAACGCGGCGGTGCTCGCGGTTTCTGTCAGTTCGCAGTGAGAAGGTACCCGAAGTCCCCTCGCTGCGCGGGCTCTGGTTTGCAGTTTGCCAAATCACGCTCCCGGGCCCAAGTGACCCGGTTCTGTGCCCTGTGCTGGCTGCTGCCATCTCAATATCGAAATATGTTGGGATGCAGAAACTTCAGCTTAGGTCATAAATAAAAATTGGACAGTTTCAACTCTTTGAAAGAGAACCTGCTCCTTTAGAGAGGCTCTTCTCGTACTTATTTGAAGAGGCTTGTGCAGGTGTGCCCTGACCTGCTCCAGAAATGCAGGTGTGCTCCAGAAATACCATCATGTGTTGTTCGATGTTGTTGCATAAAATGACATTAACAGTAGATATCGCAAGCTACACGAAGGAGTTTGTGTAATGAGGAACGCATTAAAATATTAGTAAAATTACTCATTTAGAAAGAGTTAAAAAGAATGTCTTGTTCCTTTAAATCACCATTCTGAAGTTAAATTCCTTCTTTAGTGATCGTACAGTGATGCAGGAAATCCTGTGTTAGCTAAGCAATGATATGGGTATTGTGCCCTTGATAAAAATGGGACAAAGCCTCCCCACTAAAGAATCCATAATTTAAAGACCTGGTCATGGATTTGAGTTTCTACCTGCCCAATGCTTTACACTGCAGTGGTCTCAGCAAGAAGAGATAGCATTAACACCATGTGTATTAATTGAATGGAAAAGAAGCATATGGGAATGCTTTACTGTTCCATTTAGATACCACAAAGTGGGAACTATTGCATTTCATCTTTTAGCCCTTTGTTGATCAAAGTTGCATGCTGAATTATTGGAAATGATAAATATCTTCCAGTCTACCATTTGATCTAAACCTCCTTCTTAACGTAGTATACAGGACTCCTTCCTCAGATTCCAAATTCTTGTGAAAACCCACTTTGTCTGAGACGCCTATACTTTGCACCATACATGTACTTGGTGCGGTTGCCTTTGACAGTCACATTGCATGTCAGAGAGTAGGTATTACAATTTATGTTCCTGTAGGTCTGCTATTTTGTATGGGTACTTAGAAAAAAAACCCAATTAAAAACAGCAATTAAAAAATATGGAAATTATTCCCTAACTTTTTTCTTTTCAAATTTTGATACAAAATCAGTTGATGAACTTTTGCTATATACTGGTTATCTCATTTTAGTCTGCAATCACAGCCAATGTTTTAAACCAGAAAGAGTAAGACAAGATGTACTTTGTTTTTTAAAAGAGTTTTAAAATAGGGAGTGGTCCTTTACCTGTACAATTGCAGCAAAGGTAAATTAAGCTGTCTTGTGTAGTAATTACTATTGCTTGTATTTTGGACGTAAGTCACTCTTTAAGCTTAACACTTTTGCAAATTATGCCTGTAGGTTAAATGTGACCCTAATTTATTTAGAAGCCCAGACCAAAAGTTTTTCTTGATAGTAAATGAAATCTTTTCAATCACATCTTTTTTTTTAAAAAAAAAAAGAGACAGAAGTGATAAATTATAAAAGCACATAACTTGTGCCAGTAATCTACTGCTTCTAGCCCCAGTAGAAATTTCTTTCATGATTTTGAGGAAATCACATCCTTTTTACACCTTACTTTCCTCAAATATATTGGGATTACTAAATTTGTTACGATTTTAGTAGTCTCTCTGTGTGTTTTGTGTTTTTTTAAGATTGGTATTTCATTATCTGGTATGCAGAAAAACTTAAGAGCTAACAGAAAGGAAAGCTATTGCAATTTTAAGTTTTTCTCCCTGGATTTATAGTCCACTATTCTTATTTTTTAAAAAAAAAATTTGCTGTTTCATTACAGCTATGGGTTAATTCACTTTTCATCCACATCTTCAGATCTGCTCTCCTATGGGGAAGATATTTGTACTCTGCCATCTGCTGAATGCTACAGGCATATGTGATACAGGGTTCTTGAAACTCCAGTCATGTGACAATACTACTTCAGTGGACTGGAAAGCAAACACTTACTCTCTTGAGAATTCCAGGATAAAGGAGGAAAAGCAGAAGGATTTTTTTTATGCTGGGAAGCTTTGTTCTTTTTTTGTGTGTTTTTTGTGTGTTTTTTTTTCTGAGCAGCAGCAAAGGCACTTGTGTTCTTTAAAAAAAATACGACTGTGCTTAGTTACGTTTTGTCTGTTCCCGACATGTGAAAAGCTCAGCTCTTGAGTAATAGTTTTCTTGAGCATTTATGAGAAATTCATCCTAAAGTATGTCCTTTACAGAAACATCTTCTGGCTCATTTGTATTATCCTTATTCTTTTACTCTTCTCGTTCCATGAGCCAGCTTCACTGGGATCAGGCACTGCAGGGGATCTGAATCCTAACATCTAGCAGAGTCGTGGGAAGAACTGCAGCCTTGCCTTAACTGAGACACTGATGTAAGCTTATTATAATGTTTTCTGTTGGCAGAATTTCAGTACAGCTTGTCCTACTGAACCTGGCCAGTGTCAGTGATGGCAAGGCTCCTGAGTGCTGCCTCTCATACCATGTGGATCCTTTTCTTTTCATTTACAACAAATGAAGGTATGTTTGTCAATGTTTAAAATTATTATACTAAAGTTTTTACTGATAGCATTTTCCTGTGATGAGTAGGCAACACTATTACCATTAATAAACTAATATAAAATGCCTAACTTCAAATGTCAGAAATATCTGTTTACTAGAATAAATTCTCAGATTTTTTATTTTTATTGACCTTTTCATATGGGCAAGAAAAAAATAGGAATTTGCAGGAAGAGAAACTGAGGTTTGGAAAGTCATCTCCCTGCTTCCCTATTATCTAATCTCTATTGAGCACCTTGCTGCAAATAACCCAGGGACACCTCTGTAGAAATCCCTTAAGAGTAGAAAGCACTGGTCTCTCATTCACTTATTTTCATAACTGTGACTGATGTGCAGGACGTTGAGGGAGCTGTGTTCATGAACTGGAGCCTGTAGATCTGCTGTTAAAGGGCATTTGTCAATTTGTGCTCTCTGAAGTGTGCGGAGTTACTAAGTTGGAAACTTTAGCTGATGGGATTTGGACAAATTTTGCAGGCATTTGCTGGGAGACATTACATGCTCTGACTTGTGCCTGTGGAGGGGCAGGTGACTGACATGTGATGTCCTATTTGTTCTTCACTACACCACTCTTCTGGACTGGTAGGATGTGTAGCTGCATTAAGTCTTAATGTTGCTTGTTAGCTAATTAGCTAAGTTAGCTTGTTAGCTAAGTTTTTTCTGAAATTCAGCTGGCAGTAGCTGAGTATAGAAATATTTTTTCCTTGTATCTTTTATAATATTTGATTATAAATACAAGTTAGGTAAATAAAATCATGTTTCCTGACAATGCATTTTTATTCTCTGGAAAATGAATCTTCCATTTTGTTTTCTGCAGTTTTTAAGTAGTTCCACAGTAGTCTACAGGTTTTTTTGTTTGCTTTTCTTTCTTTAAAAGCAAACCAAAATAGTTAAAAGAAAATTAAAAGTAACCTGTCTCTAAAAAAGGAAGTTTTACTAGCTACTTTCTATGTACTATGAAATAGTACAATTTGAATTAATGAGAAGGATTGAGGGTTGCAAGAGTGCGTTGACTGTGTCATCTGATCTAGGTAATCCCACATTTTCTGTAATTGGTCTTTATTAAGGTTTAATTTTACAGATTCTTTTCCGCCACCACCTAGTTAACTACATGTTGTAAGTTTCTTCAGGATGGTGTTCTAGTTGCGGATAAAAAAAGAAATCCAGTATTTCAGTTCCCTTTTTTAACTACACAAACTGAAAACAAACTCTGTACTGTATGTGGTTTCAAAAGGAAATTCTCAAATTGTCTGAGGTTTAAAAAAAATACCGTATACCAGAGACAGAAAAGGAAGTAGGTCACAGGAAAAGAATACAGAAGATAGTTTAGAGTTCTGGAAAGATATGAGGACACAGAAAAGCTGCTAATCATCATAGCTTAACTCAACACAAAGAGCATCATTTAACTGAATTCTTGAAATTGAATTCTTGAAACTGTAAAATCATTAACACATTGAAAAATAATGATGTTCATCTTTAAAGGACTTAAAATGTTAGTACTTCTTTTAAAAGTACATTTTAAAGTGGAAAAAAAACCCTAACAATAAAACTACAAATGGCAACCCAATATAAACCACAGCAACGGGATAAATAGATAATGGCTCTTTTAAAATAAATGAGCAGTATGACTTTTACAGTATTGTAGAAGTTTAATCTTTAACTTGCTGCTCTTCTGATGGTTCTTGGGGTGTTTTTTTGAAGATTCAGGGGCCATGCAGAATAAAAGGGAACTAACTCTGATGCTGCCATCCAGAAGGGATGTAAGAATGACAGTTCTTATCTACAAGATAATTATCTAGTCTTAGTAATAAACTGAAATAAAACATTTTCTAAATATTTGAACGCTAATGAAACCGTGAGCTGCAGTCAGTTCTAGGTTTATAACCAGCCAATGTGCCAGACAATTTAGATTGTGATTTTTATAGAATTTTTAACTGGCTCCTTGACGTTGCTTTACATCCTCATTTGCGTAAGTGAGCCTCACTAAGGTTATTGAGCTTACTCAAGTGATCTAGGACTGCTTGGTAGTCACATTTTGTGGGAGGCCTTTTAGAAAGGCAAATGAAAGTGGTGTGGGATTTCAATGAGGGAGAAAGGCCATACACTGACAGTACTAAACAATGAAGTGTTTCTTTGAGTGAGATTTTTAGTGAAGTACCAGAGGGTCTGGTGGTAGATCCTGTTGTATGCAGTATATCGTGTCCACTAACAGGCATCTGACCATCATGTTTACTGCATTTGCAGATACTGTGCTGTATCAGAGTATGCAGAAGTTATATCAGAATAAATAACACAAGTGGACTACCAAAAAGTAGGGATGTAGGAATTGGGTATTATTGACAATAAAAATTTTTGCTTTGGAGGAATAATCTGAAACTTAGGTACCCATTGGAAAGAATAAGCCTGCGAAGCAACAGTGGCTGAAGGACAAAGACCTTATGGGATGTGAATTGTTGGCAACTTAATCTTGAATTTGCAATGTAAATTATAAGAATGGAGAGTTAATAATGTGTTGGGCCATGTAAGCAAAATTATTTACATACTATAGAGAAATGAACTAATGTCTTTATATGGCACTTGTATAATTGCCACAGGAAACCTTCTAGCAGAATCCCTTAGTAAACCATCAGAAAAATATCAATTAATGGGATTCTAAAATCCAGCCAAGGCTATTCTAAATTTTTACAGGGAATGGAAATGTAGAGCAGGAGAGAAGGATTTAGATCTGTAGAACTTGTGCAAGGAAAGGGAGATATTGTTAATATTTACCAAAAAAAGAGAAATAAGACATCAAAGAAGGCAAAGAGTTTTCTGGGATGATAAAAGTATTAGCTATTTCCTACTGCTTCATTTAGAAATTAACACATTCCAGTACCACGTTTGGCACGTTTATAGTCCTAGTAACATCATGACCTTACTGTTGCATAGTGCCTCCTCTTCTGTTCCTTGTTTCACTCATGTGAAGTGCATTGAAATAATGGAAAATAAGGCTGGAAGAGATACTGAGGATTGTGTATTCCATTTCCTTTTCCAGTTCTAACAAAGATATTTTGACCAATATCTTCTATTCTTAAATACTGCCAGTGAAAGAGATTGTAAATGCAAACAGTGCAGAGACTTTGGGCTTTTCTGTACCCTCTCAATGCCTGGAACAATATGACTAAATCTCACAGAATCACAGAATTCTAGGGTTGGAAGGGACCTCGAAGGATCATCTAGTCCAAGCCCCCATCTCTCCATGTTTCTGAACACTATTATAACAATGAAAATTAGGAGACAGAACAGGAAATACTGAGTGAAATTAAGAAAAGGTGCGTACTATAAGAAAGCCTGTGACAAGAAGATCATCTAGGCAGTGGGGAACTGCTCGGGGGGGGGCAGAAGACATCTGTTTGGAAAGGCTAGAACCATTGTAGATAAAGCTTGAGTACACGCCTGAAGGTAGTGATCTTGATCTGACTGCTGATTTTCTGCTTTTGAACCTTTTGTATTTAATACATAGGATAATGCTGTTTTATGATTAAATGTTGATGTGTTTTACAGAGAGCTATCACAATCAGATTTTCTGTGCTTGGAAGACTGTGTTGGATGAGTTTTGCCTTTCAATTTCAATATTACTACTGCAGACCTTCCTCTCCAAGACCGTAAACGTTGTCCCCAGAAAGGTGGAGACATTTGGTGACATGCATCTCTTTCCATTTACCCAGAACACAAAAAATAACAATGCTTTCACTTAATTTATAGGGGTTGATAGCTCTGTTTAGATGGAAAAGTTAATGTTTCTGCTTAGTCCAATTTACTCTTTTGATTATCTTGCTTCTCATTGTGTGCTGCCTCTCTCTAGTTATGGCTGCAGGCCATGTACAGGAATTTGCATGCTTCACTGACTATGACAAAGAGCTGGTTTGTCACTGGAAGGTGCCTGCACAAACAAATTGCTCCAAAGAATTCCTGGTCTACTACAGGAAGGAATTTTTTTTCCCACAGTAAGTATTTAATAAGATATTACATTTTTATCATTGGAACTTCATATATCCTATAGTCATTGTCAACTTTGATTCCCTCCCTCCACCATGGGTGTCTGGGGCAAAATGTAATCCAGACTATTGTTCTTGCCGAGAGGAAAAGATTGTGGCAATTAACAGCACGCTCTGTTCAGTGGTCTACTCTTCTGCAAACATCTCTGCACTCTTAGCACACAGGAATGATAAAGTCCTACTTGTAGGAGTGTTAGGGCTCTCATAAATTTACCCAAGCTTCATTTCATGCAAAATGTTACCTCCTTCAGGAGAAATCCTACCTGATTTACCAGTCTGTAGTCTGTGTGAAAGGTACTCTCCTCTGGAGCCTAGGTGATTATCATTGCGTACAGTCTAACTCTGGGTCCAAGCACAGACTGTTGACTCTGTTCTGCATCAGGGCCAGTCCTCATCTACAAAGGAAGATACATCTGGGCTTTCCTGTTCCTCTTCATATGATTTCTCCACATAACCTCACTTTGTACACTGTAGTAAACCTGTTCCTGTGCTAGCAAGCTGTCAGTCCACTCCTTCAGAGGTTGAAGAGTGTTAATTTCTCTTCTTGGGATTAATCCTTAGCCTCTCTGTTAAGTTTTTAATTTGTGTGATACAAATATCCAAGTTGTGTTTAAGGAGAGTGGGTTATTTGGGGGAGCTCAGTTTTGGTTTGGATTTGTTTGAGCTAAACATTTCTAGGAACTGAGCTTATTTGTCTCAGATTTGATTGGCTCTACACATTGGGAAGCTTGATTTCACCTTTTCAAGAAATAGTGTACCACACTCTAAACATCACTTAATTTTCTGTCTATTTTTCAGAAATGATGTGTGTATCCCTGAGAATGGAAAAGACAGTTTACAGTGCACTTGCACAATATGTCCGGATTATTTTGTATCAGGCCTTACATATGTTCTAGCTCTACAGTTCAATGGGACTGATATGTGGAATTACAGTGTTACACCAGCCCTGGTTGGTAAGAAACTGTTCACCTTGTCACTAAGACATCTGGTTCCAGGCTTTGCAATCCTAGCTAACTCCTCATTCATGTCACTGGAACAGTTTTTCCTTATCAGAGGTGAAAAGTGCCATGCTGGCTTAAATGCAAAATCCATTTGGCTTAGAAATCTGATTCTGGAGTAGATTCTTAAGGAAAGAGTATAAGTAATGGGGAAAGCAAAGAGTGATTTTTCTTCTAGCTGTACCCTCTCAGCTGCTAGCCAGCATCCGGTTGGGGGCTTAGACATGTGTTTACTGCATTTTACTTGTGGCTATAGAATTCAAGGATGAAGAGGAGTGTGCTACTTCCAGTTTCTAGAAGGACACTAGGCTATCCCTACTGAAAATCCATCCATTCCTGTCTCGGTCATACTCTGATTTTTCATGCTAGTTGAATCATCCCCCAATCAGAGATTTTTACAGTAATTGCTATTGCATTATAGAAGCCAGTGATAAAAAGTTGATGACTCTACCCTTTTCACAGGAGCAGAGATACTGCTTCTGCATCTCTGTAGGCACCTAGTTTAGAACAGTGTGCTTGTTCATAACACTTGTCACCTCAAATGCTCAGAGAAATCATTCACATACCTTAGGCATTCACCTACATCGATGAGCTGGTTCTTTTCAAAGTACTTGATTGTCGCTGCTGCTTATCAGCAGAATAAGCAGGAGCCTTATCATCAGTTTCTAAGAGACGGGTAGCCAGGACAGCCTGGCTGTGCAGTTATCAGCAGCACTGTGCCTACCCCACAGCACAGGATGCTGTTGTAAAGGTACAGGTTGTTCCTGTTTTTCCAGGCTGAAACTGTGCACTGTGCAATCCAGTGCACTAAAAGGTTGAATTTGCAGGTTGTTCAGCCAGTTTAAAGATTCAGTGCTTGTTAATGAATGCTTTGCAGTTGCTCGGTTTTGGCCTTTATAGTCTTGTGCTACTGCATAGTGAAAAGGGCTAAATGTGTTGCCTGCAATGAGTTTCCTGTGAATGTCTGTCTCTGCTTCTCTCCATCAGTCCTTTCTCATTGCCACATTATTCTTAATTGTATTTTTTAATATACAGTTAAGCCAAGGGCCCCCAAAAATCTTGTCATTGAGAAAGCTGAAAATGGTAATTTCAATCTGAGCTGGGAGGAGAGCTACTCTCCTCCATCCATGCTTTCTGGACAGCCGGTCATCTATGAAGTGAAATACTGGAGAAGGCAGCACCCGACAGAGGTAAGAGACATCCAGTCTCTTAATTTTCTGTCTCTCTGCAGCTTTCAGGTTTAAAAAGTCCTCTGAAAAATCTTGAAACTCTTTCATGAATAATGGTGTAAGGGCCAGCAAGGGCAAGTTCCACAATGTTCCTGATCACACACTTGCCACAGGTCACATTGCTCTGAAGTGGTTCAGCTGTGCTTCAAAAGATTGCAACTTTTCTGACTGCCACCCCAGAATGGTCTGCTGCTCACAGTAGACAGGGTAGAGATTGAAAATGCAGTGCTTCTGTTCCCAGAACTTCATTTGCTCCTTAAACAATGAGAAGCTGGAGGCTGTTCATGACTGTGGCACACTTGAAGCATTTCACACGCTCTCCTGAACAGTCTTGAACTTTGGGGCTGGGCTTCTGGTAGGAGAAGAACATGCATGGTGGCATGTCAGAAAGACAACCTGCTCATGACAACAAAGTGCAGTATCACGCACAGCAGATTAGGTATTCAGTCATTCGTTTGCTCATCTGTGAAAGGTCGCTGAAACACATAACACTATTGTTACTTAATTGCTGTCACTAACCCTTCACCTCATGAAGAAATCAAAGTGAACTTTCTTACTTTCTTTTCAGGTTTCTGTAAAAGCAATCAATTACCAGGCAAAAAGCTTTGAAATTACTGCAAGTTCCTTGAGGAGAGGCTATGATTATGTTGCAAGTGTAAGGTGTAACTATACAGACTACCCGGCCTACTGGAGTGAATGGAGTGAAGAAGTTGAATTTCACTATGGTGAGTATTGTCACAAATTGCAGCTTGCTAGAAGGATGGTATAGTTTTATAAACCATATCTTACATGCCCCGCTGCTCTCATCTCAGAGGAGAGTTATGGAATCGTCATCTTCATCCTTTTGAACATATTGTGGATACATCTGTAAAGGCTGCCAAAGAGACTAAATGTAAAAAGACAACTCCTGCCGAAACTAAGGAAGAGAAGACCAAGGGAAGCTAGATTCTTTAGCCTTGTGAAAAAGAGGCTGAAAGGGGATGTGTTTATTCTCTATAAATATTTAATGAAGTAGAGACCAAGGAAAGAGAAGAGTTATTTAAACTAAAGAAAAACATTGACGCAAGAGCAAGTGGGTATAAATGAACAAGAGATATTTAGGCTGCAAATCAAGCGATACTTCAACCATCAGAGGGCTAAGGGTTTATAAAAATCTCTGAAGAGAAACAGAGAGGACAAGAAGCATAGCTGCAATACAGTGGAGATGATAATGCCATTTTAGGGACTGTGTGACAAATTTGTCCCCAAGAGCTGACAAATGGCCTCACAGTCCATGTTGGCTCTCCAAGCTCCTAGTGCTCACAGTAACTGACTGCAGTACCTGCATTGACCTTTCATATGTGCCACACAGCATTGCTGCTGGTAGCTGTGTATGTTCTGTTTTTTATCTGCTGAAGGCTTTATTTTACATTCTCCAAAGGAGCATTTTTTTAAGGTGCAAAAGGAGAGCACTTAATTTGGTATTGTCAGTACTTGTATTTATATGCATGTACACATGTAAATGTATGTGTGTGTTTAACAGATTATCAAGTAACAGCTGAGGACATTCTGCAGATGGCTGTTCCCGTATCCTGCATATTGATCATGGCAGTATCTGTGATTTGTTACTTCTGTTTCACCAAGTATGTATCATACTGTTCACAGGTTTTATAGAGCAGCAGTTTGCACAGACACCAGTATTGCTATTGATCAGCTGAATGTCTAGTAGTACAGGAATCTGATGTTTTGTTTTTCCTCAGCACCTTCCTCTTGCTCTTTGTGAGCAAATTTTTTATAAACACAAATCAGCTGCACTCTGTTATTTTCTGAATAGATAACTGAATAGTCTCTCTTAATCTTACTAGAATGAGCTTGTTACAGAGTCCAAAACAGGCTGAAGTTTTGGGTTTTGTCAGTTTTGGACTCCAGTCTTTGCTGAAATTCCAATAATGGGGGTTAAGTATCTGCATTTCCTTTTAAATTTTTTTAAATGGTAATGTGAAAGTGGGATCTTACCTGTTTCACACATAATTTTAAACATGATTAGAAGAACATGTTACTGTGGTTGTGCAGAGCAGTCATGCACTAAACGTATAAACATCTTTGCACTAGTTTAATGCAAAGCAGCACTTGGTGATGCACAGAGCAAGCGCTTCCTGTTGTTGCAGTGCTGATGACTAAGAGGGAGAGAAGAGCAGAAGAGGGAAGTGTACACTGATGAAGCCAAAATGCAGTCAGAGCAAACTATGTTAATTTTTCCCCTGCAGAGTGAAGAAAGAATGGTGGGATCAAATCCCAAATCCAGCAAAGAGCCATTTGGTTGTAAAAAATGTCAAGGTAATTTAAAGGTTTGCAAAAAGTACCTTTTCCTGATCACCAGAAGTAGAATATATAATAAGTGTTATTGTCTGGCTAGTGCAGGGGATACTAAATACAATTTACATGTGTCCTAAATCTCATTTCTGTCTTTCTTAGTTTTCAGTTTTGTGCTACATCGATGAAATTAAGTTCCCTTTCCATGACTTAAAGCAGAGTCATATGGAAAATCAAATGTAAGTAAGATAAAGGAAAAAAATCCCTCTGCTTTACAGCATAAAATAGTTCCCTATTACATAAACATTAACTGTCCTTTCCTTTTGACTTCCAAAACCAGAAGTTGCTGTCTGGCTCAAAGTTTGTCAAGCCAAAACTTCAAGGAAATAGATAACATCAGAAGTGTTGAGAAATCTTGCAGTTGCCACAAGCCTGGAGAGTGGTTTCCAAAATGCAGCAGTGCAGTTTTAACCCCCGAGACAATTCTGGTTGAAGAGTCTATAGAAATCTGTGGATGTTTAACAGACACTGAGGCTGAGACCCAGGAAGAGACTAGTGACCAGATCACCATGTTTGAGCCTTGTGAGAGCAGTATCGGTGCTTTCAGAGAGCACACTGAACACAATGATGCGCTAGCTAGCATGTTTACTGAGCTCCTGGCAGATGAAAACAACATGCAGGACAATAAAGACCCAGACATCATCACAGGTGAGAATAAAATCTTTGAGAAACTTGAGTCAGAAAAACCATCACACCGAAATCCAAAAGAAAGCACAGCCCAGACTCAGCAACCATGTGATATTTCTCATGCAGTCTCCCTTTTCACCAAAGCCTCTCAAGATCACTACAATTGTAGTACAGCCAGCAAGAAGTCAGAACAATCAGAAGAATCCTTTGAATCTGGCTATCGGAGTTCCAGTATAAATTCTGCTTCTCTGGATGCAAGAGATCTTCAACACACCGTTCATCAAAACCTTTTTTCATGCAGTTTTGAAAGTCAGCATGACTCGTGTGTCCTGATCCAGGACTCTCCAAATAAACTATCCTTTGGGACCAATAAAGACAGAATAAGCAGCCCTACACATAGGGGTTTTAATACCCTTATGTCTCCATCCATGGAGCCCTGTAGTTCTGCCTACAGGAGCTGTGACACCCTTATGTCTCCATCCATGGAGCCCTGTAGTTCTGCCTACAAGAGCTTTGATACTCTTGTGTCTGCTTTTAAGGAACCAAGTAGTTCTACGTATAAGAGCTTTGATACCCTTACATCTCAGTCTGTGGCTAACAGTAGCCTGACTCTGTGTTTTAAAAGTATGTGCTCACCACCTCTGACAGAGTTTTCAGAGACACCAGAACTTAACAGCAGAGATCAAATTTATAGACCCCCTAGCAATCAGAGATGTTATACCAACTACAGATCTCCCTGCACTAAGCTTGATTTCGAAAACACCTGTTTAGAACATACTGATTTTCCATCGTTCTTCACACATGCAAATGACAGTGCTTTAGCTTTCCTACCAGAGGAAGAAATATATAAGCAAATAACATATCAAAATGTTCAAAAGAAAGCCAATGTAATTTCTTTCCCCATTGGACCTCAACCATCTGGTTATCAACCTTTTGATAATTTAGTTAAATGTAATGGTGCATACTGCGGCAATGACCGCAAGGGTATCTCTAGGTCATTATATGAACCTTTCATTCATCTTTTGTACAACAACCTGAGAGAAACACCTCCAGATACCATAATCTGTGAACCTGACCAGAGGATAGATGACCATGTAGGTTTGATTGTACAGGGTTTTGACTGTAGCACTGTCCCAGATTTAGCCTCTGGTGAGAATGTCACACAGACCTGTGATGGCAGCCTTTGGATTATCAACTCTAATGAGCTGTCTAGTGATAGCAAAGATGAAAATACCAGCAGAGACGAACAGCTGCTGCATTTGTTAGAGCTGAATTGCCAAGGTTTTAACAGCAGAGAGAGAACTGTAAAGGGGATAAAACCTTGCAGCTTCAACTGTAAAGGAATGCAAGACAACAGCAGTAATAGACAAAATACTGACTTCCACTGCCACACACACAACTATGTGAGGAAACTTGGAAATGCAGAGGAAAATGAAGAGGTGATAAAGCATGTAGTAGGCAGGTGTGGCTCAGCTAGCTTGCCAGAAGAATCGCTGGACAGCTTTGAGTTAAACTTGGGAAGAAAAACTGCAGAGCCCCTGGAGCTTCTGGTCTCAGGCAAATTGTCACCTCCTCTTTGTGTGGAGAACTCCTATCCTTCTGATTCTCACACCATTCACAGTGAGGGTTCCAGACTGGCACCTGCAGTTAAAAAAAGACCAGTAGAACTATTGAGGGAAAACAACAGGAGGAATAAGAAAAAAATGCAACTTGTACAAGCCCTTGCACAGGAGGACAACTGCTACATGAAGGTAGCCTAGCCACACTGGCCAAGATTGAACCAAACCAGTCTTTGGAAATAAACTGTATAGCAAATCGGAATGTTGTTTGTTCTTCCCACCTTCCCTGAAGTGTGGGCTGCTGCAGTTCAGACGTCGATTCAGTGGGTTGTAGCTCTCAAGCCTGCTTCAGGGCTGGCAACCTGTGCATGTGATGCAGGCCCCTGAGGAGCAGTGGGGTTTGGCACCTAACAAGTGCAGCTACAGCTCTATCAGGGGGGTGAAGCCAGAACTAACATTTCTCTGGCCGTGATTGTTCTCTAAAAGTGAGCAGCAGCTGCATAAAGTAGTAGTTCTTAGTACAGCTCCTGTGGTTATTGCCCTTGCTCTGTGTGTTGCCTGGGAAACACACAAAGGCAATGTGGAAGGTGCTGACACACCCATAAGCAGGACGTGGGTGCAGGTCGAAGGGAAGTGACTGACTTGCACTGACAGCGTGACACAGCTTCCGTAATTTATTTACTGGGGGGGGGGGGGGGGGGGGTGAGGGGGAGGAGGAAGATCCTGCCTAGCCACAATACAGGGTATATATTTCTATACTTGCTCAATCAAGACCTGAAATAAAGATTACTGTTATTGGGCTTAAACAGTGCTATTACTGCTAATATTAGTTTCTTGTTCTGTAGAAGCAAACAGGGTTATTTCCTACTTCTACAGCTGTAAATGGAATCAGAAATTTCTAAGCAGTGTTTTCCCAGGAAGTTTATCCAGTTTATGGTCAGACTCCCTAAACTGATGGATTTTTTTTTTTTTTTGCTTCTTGTTCTTGTCCAGTCAGAATAGGAATTATGCCTGCAGCTTTAAGGCAACGTATACTTCTTGTTGGATAATTGTTCCAAAAGTTTAACTCGTAACTCTGAACCATTCTAGGGCATTATCGTATATTTTGGTTTGGTAAGTTTCACCCTAGTATTTTGGAAGTGCTACAAAATAGTTAAGAACTGTTAAGTAATTTTATGTGTGTTAAAATATATATGTATATTCTCATTATTTAGAAAACCCTATTTGCATTACCATTCATAAGGGAAGAAACCATAATAGTAAGCTGATTTAGCATGTTTTGTAAGTAGCGTTTTTGTATTGCAAATCTGTCTTCAAGGTTCAGGTTGGCCAAGTAGTAGAGGTATCTACACATCAGTTTTGCAGTGGTAAAAAGAGGTATGTAAGCCCTGGAAGGAGACTTGCAGTGAAGTGTGTATATTTAGATGTAATAGTTATTATTTGTATAGGCACTGGTTTGTAGCTCACTTCAACTAAGGCGGTGGTTAGTGAAAGATCTTACTGCTTGTAACTTAGATGCTGATGAACATGTTATTTGTTTGTTTTTACTGAAAATATCAGGTCGAATTTTATTTTCACTCAGGTGAGGTTTAATTCTATCAGAAATACCCTTTCTTTGCATGAGGGCAGTCACTGCTGTGGTTAACATCAGCACAAATTCTGTGAAGTTGGAGGGCTGTGAGGCAGGCGGGCAGACAGACAAATAGGCTTTCCAGGACCTGAGAACCAAACCCACACTGAAATGGTGGAACAGGAAGATGCGTAGAGGCCATGTTCTGCCTCGTGAGTAAGTCAGCTCACTTCCCTAAATCCAAGCAAAGTCAAGTTTAAGCAAAACCAACCCCACAGGTAGTTACTGCAGCTACCCAGAATGGATTACTCACTGTTTACTCTAGTAGCACAGGGCTGTTCAGGTGCTGGGACACCGGTGGTGCTTTCTTCCCTATCTGCTCCTGCACTCTTCCTTGTACTCTTTTTGAAGTCTAGAAGGGTTGTGCTTGGCTGGAGCAGCCAGGAGAGCTCTGCAGGCCAGCATTAGAAAGCTGCTCGCTGCAGCACTTCTCTGCTGAGCTCCAGCTTCATTTGGCCTTTCCCCTGCTTTTTTTCTTCTACACAGCTATGCCTTCCTGTCTGCTCATTTCCATTGGATGGCTTTTTGTGCCTAGGTATTCTTCTTCTTCTCTCCCTTCAGTATTTCTCTGGTGAAATCAAACTGTAGTTCTTTGAGAAAGGGGAGCCTTATTCCTATGCCTTTGCATAACCCAGAACTGGCAATAGACACCAGGGCAGGCTGGCAGCTCCCCCTGTGTCCTGCAATAGGCACAGTGCGTGACTGCAGTGGGAGCTAAGTTCATGTTCCATCTTCCACTGCCTCCACTTTTGCCATCCGGAGCTATTGCCAGGCTATAAAATGCAGTTAGGTTTCAAGTTACAGTGGGAGTTCTGACTTTGGGCTGGCTCCCAGCGAGGTGCACTGGCCTGAGCCGCAGTGCCCGGTGACCAGCCTGTGCCAGCAAAGGCAGCTTACTCTTCCGAGAGAGAAACTTCATTCCTGAAGGCTGATAGCCTCCAAGCATGTCTTTTTTATCTAGTGGAGGGTTTCCTACTGGGACAGAGAATTATCAATGGTAGTAAGTGTATTTTCAGTGTTTTTCAGTTTGTTTTGTAAGATTGCAGTGCAAATGGAGACTTGTGCCAAGTTTTAGCCTAGTGATAATGTGATTTATTACTCTCTCACAAACACTCTACCTCCACGTCTCTCTCACCTGGCTGCCTACCACATACTAGCAACTTGACTCACCATGGGTGAAATGGGTTCTTGAGAAAAGCAGGTGTACTCCCAATTCAGGAAAAACTAGTTCTGATATACTGCTTTTTCTTTGCAGACAATGCCACAGCCTTGCCTTTTTTTCTTTCTCTTCTTTTGAACAGAGTTATCTCCTTGGAAGTATACACCTATACAGAACAGCTGTTGGCAAATTCTTATCAACCACAAGGTTTGTCATTGCCTGTGGAAAACAAACAGTAACCACAAAATGAGGGTGAGACTAGTTGGAACAGGAGCTTTTGAGGATATGGGGTCAAGTTTTTTGAGGTAGGGACAAGTTAATTTAGGGTGAGGGAGGGGTCAGCTTTTTAAATAGCTTGTCTCTGCATCTTGCTTTGGGACCCTGCATTGTTCAGGCAGGGTGCAAGGATGTCTAAGTGCTTATCTATGAGCTACAAACTATCTAAGAAAACAAGTTATTTTAGCTGTTGGGTTCTAGCAGTGACATAGCCAAAGAACAAAGGGTAAGAGAACCCAATGAGGGGATTGTGACTTCCAAAACCCCACTCCCTAGTGTTTACCTCTGACTGAAATTATGTGACAAAACTCCTTAGTGAATAGAGACTGAGTGGACAGTTTCCTTCCATCTAGTCATGTCTTTTCTGTAGAAAACTCCTTAAGGAGCATGATTTGTAAAGTTTGCGTTCTAGCTCTGATGGAGGTGCTGCCAAAGGGTGTAATTTTGCATACAGTTCCTTTCACAAAGAATAGGTTTTGACTTGTTCTCAGGGGAACTGTGCCAGTGCAGTGCACAGGCGCACACACAGACACAGATAATTTCACCTCCTCTGCAGGTTGCTGAGTACAAGATCTGCCCCAGGCTCTCACGTGGTGATGTATCATGATTACACATGACCTGGAATTTTAATTTTTTTCACAACGCTGCTATGTCTGAAGCAGCCATGTCATGCCTCAGCTTTTTGCCAGATATTGCAACCGTGGCACAAAGCCCTCAAGGCCCCTCTAACTACAGTGCAGTGAAGAGGTTGGAAGCCAAGCAATAGTTCAACGTGAACTCCCTGACAACCAGAGCAATGAGAACAGTAAGCCAATCTGATTTTCAGCTACAGGGGTATCGTGTCTCAAAGCAGATAGCTCCAAAGTAAAGGAAAAAAGCAGCTGAGTGAGGAAGAAGACACTTTCCAGACACCTTGCTAACACTTAACCAAAGTTAAAGCTTACTAAATTGCCATGCCTTGGTGTGTTTTCCTAGAGTACCTAATAACAGCCATCAGCAGCACCCGTTGTTTGCAAAATCCTGACTATTCTCATTCCTTTGGCGAGGTGAGGAAGCAGTGTTGAGAGGAACTTTACATCTCTGCTGTACTCTAGCCAAAGGTGCTTTGCTCTGTTTGTCCTCTGTGCTGTCCTGCTTTCATTCTCTCCCTTCTGTGGCTGTCTACAACATACAAATTTCCACACAGCTGCCTTCTACCCCTCCAGCAAGACTGCAAAGTGGAAGAGAAGAAAAACTGGCTACAGCTACAGAGTGAGGAACTGACTGCTGTGGCACATCTAGCTTGCACAGGGGGAGGAGCAGCTGTTTTCTTCCTTTTTGGCTCTTAACCAGGATACTTTCTGTAAAACTCTGACCATCTGTGCAGGAGACCTAAAGTTCTGTATTGTGAATGCAGAGGTGCAATTACAATGGTGAGAGTTGATATGGTACCAGCCTGTGACCCACAGCCTGACTTTGATAGGGGGGTGACTGCACTAGCCCTGCCCGAGTCCATGGAGGGTGGCAGGCCTCCTACGGAGCTCCTGTCCCAGTTCAGTGGTGAATCAGCTGCTTCTGTAGTTCTATATGTGCTTCGTTGTATATGAGCAGGGCATTCACAGCAGTGTGGTGTTTGTCCTTTGCTTGAAGGTTACTGAGTCAGTGACTAACTGATCTCTGGGACTTTCCTACTTGCTGCTGTTTCCCCAGCCCTTAGGCATGGGGGAATTTGCCATAAGCTGGAGGTTTGAGGTTGGCTGCTTCTCCCCAGATCGGCCACTGCTGGTTTCATTTGCAGTGAGCCACCCACACAACAACAAGAATTATAACAGGGTGAGAAAGCACTCAACTGCCTTCCGGGGGTAGAATTTCCACACCTGGCTCAGGATTGTGACCAGTCCTCAGGTTTTTGTCTTGATGCTCTAGAGAGTTGCTGTGAGAACCAGGTCTGCACTGGCCCTGAAGTTAGTGCTCTTGGCCCGTGGTGAGCAGGCGGCAGAGGGCTGGAGGATCTGGCTCTGGCAGGCTCATGCTGTGTGGTGGTCACTAACCAGTGTATGTGTCTGACAGGCTCTGGGCTTGAAGGTTATGCAGGGCAGTTCATTGGTATGTAATCTGCTCCCCCACTGCCTAGCTAGAGGGCTCCAGAAGCACATAGTATGTTCTTTAACAGCATGATGGAGGTAACAGAGCCATTGAGTGCCACAAGGGAAGGAATGAGGATCCATAGCTCAGCATGTGCTACCTATTCACGGCTTTATTCTGAGCTGTGCTGGGCCCTGGCAATGGACACTCATCCAGAAACATCAGGAATCCTCCTCACTTTTGGTCAGGCCACCTTAGCTGTTCTTACGACTTGTCTTAAAAACCTTCAGTGGTGCTCCCCAGTGTGAAGGACCAATACGTTTGACTGCTGTCCATATTGTCTCTATTTTGCATGTTATCTGCCATTGTTGTAGCTTCTTGCTGCTCTTAGCACATCACTTTCCAACTTCTGCACATGCACAGTGGCAGAGTAAGAAGTGTGAAAACTAGGCTAATGCAGAGCTGGTCACAGAACAGCAGCCAGGGGATCCAAGCAGCTTCCTTGTTCAAGCAAGAGCCTCACCACAACCAAAGCCACTGTGGAGCATGGAATCCCCCGGCCCCTACATTTTGTAGGAACCTTCAGGCTTCTCTTCCGACTGCTGTAAATGTTTGCCAGTGCTGATTTGGATGCAGATACACTGATGTGACACAATTTCATCGCCTTAGTCCCTGTGGAGCCAATAACCCCATGTTTTGTCTCTTTTAGCCTCAAACAAAACAAGTTCCTGCCTTCTGCCGCCTTACAATGAACTCTACCAGCATCATCACAAAGCCATAGCTTCACAAAATTTGGGCTGCCCCAAGAAAGTCTCACAAAGACTTTTGGCTTCTCTATGCACAAATGTATTTTCAATTTTTGGAAACATTTGTTACTTTGGAGCAATTTTTTTCTATGAAAATCCTGTTTATCTCCAATGTTGTTAATATGCCCCAACATATTGTGAGGTGAGTCTCATAACTGCCTGTTTGTTCATCCTGCAGCCCCATCCCACCTTTTCTTCTAAAGATACGGTACATCCCTGTCAATGCCATGAGAAGCCACTAATTGTGTTAGGGCTGCATGTTCTGTGGGTTTGGGATGGAGCCAGCAGTGCTGCTGGAGCCTGTGGTACCGTGATCATCTCCTGCAGTTCACTGCTTGCCACGTGGAGGCAGCATGCGGGTGAACCATTAACTTTTGCTTCAAAAGTGCTTCCACAATCAGAGGTTAGTGTGTTTTTCACCCTATTAGAGCTGCCAGAAGCTGTGCAAGGCACATTCAATTGCTGTACCCAGCCCCACATGTGGAAGGCCTACTGTGAAAGCTTTGTGGCCAAGCAGCAGGGATGAGGCATGCTGATTTTTGACAGCTGTGGTAAAACAAAGATCCAAGAGGCTCAGATGAGGCTCTTGCCATAAACAGCCTTGTGCCATCAGAGGGTTCTGGTCATAATGCATCCCTTTGAGCAGCGATCTGGGGAGAAGAGGCTACTGCTTTGTTTGTGAAGCTGCAGGAACCCAGCTGTGGGGCAGGGCTCTAACAAATATACGGAGGGAGCGTACTACCTGTGGGCTACCCAAAGGGCTCTAGGCTCTCAGAGAAGGGTGGTGTGGAGGCTGTCTTAGAGAGAGCATGCTTTCCTGTGGGCTGAATATATACAGTGTAGTGAGCATCTCGGGAGGTACTCTGGGCATATTTTGCATGGTGCAGATGAGGGTGGTGGGTTTGAGCCTGAGCAGCGCTGTAGGTTTCTGTTCCAGATGGTCAGAATGAGTTCACAGGCACAGTCATTCCTGTTTCTGTTTACCAGCATATATCTGGTGATTTCCTGAGAGAAGATACAAGCCTCTGCAATCCCCCTTGTGTGAGCAAGACATACATAGTCACAGCTCTGTAAGGTAAGCACTTTTCCTCTGGTAGGAGCCAAAGTGATGTCCTCCTGCTACAGCCTTCATGCAGAATGGGTTCAGACTTGATGTATATTGGGGAAAACAAGAGGCTGAGCCCAATGTTGGTGGCTACAAAGGGACAAGGGCAAGGGAGGCAGGAGGGCAGGCTGATTTGGTCTCTGTAGGTGACACTCAGCATTCACCAGATGGAAAACAATCCACTCCTTCCTCCTCTGTGCAGCATCCTGTTGTCAGCTCACAGGCTGCCAGCTTTGTTGTTTTTCAATCTGCTGCTTTGCTGACTAACACCCCCACTTTCTGCCTGGCTCATTCATGTTTTACCCCATTTCCTGAGCTTTGAGGCGGTTTCTTCTATTGCTTTCCCTTCCAGCAGAACACTGTTACTCATGTCTCAGCTGTTCTTTTGCCATTTTTGACTCATTACTTATCGTAATGTATTATTATCTTCCTCCTAAATGTCACCAGTCAGTAAAGGCACCTTGGCCCTAGAGTGTTATACCAGGTCTGTATTTTTGACAACGCTGAGGATACTGTTTTAATTCCGTTGTGACAGGAAGAAAATACTGAGGTAGTACTGGGGGGGGGGGGGTTTCCTCACATCATGAACTTGATAAACTCCAAGTGTCACTAATTCTCTCTTCTAGAGAAAGGGTTGGTCAGCTCTGATTGTTATTTCCACTGTATATATTTATTTTTGCTGATAAATACATATAGATGTTGCCCTTCTTCTAGCCATGACAAAACGCTTTTGGGTCATCAATAACTTTAGCAGAATCTACAAAGCTTTCCCTGTGCTCCAGGTGGCAACAGGTATCAGGGTTCCTAGAGATCCTGCATGCGTGTCCCGTATTGTGAGTCTTCCCAGGTTGGATATGATGGATACAGTCCCTCTCAGTCACTGAGATCTGGTGGGTCATGCTGTGCTAGGCTTCCCAGGACTGAAGACCTAGGTGTATGTTAAGCATTTTCTCTGCAGGTGCAAGACTACTTGTTGCTTTTCACATTGCAGCACTTGCACAGGTTCACATGTGCACATGCACACATGTATAGGCACAGTGCTAGATGACAGAAGAGAATCAGTCATTAAGTTTCAACATATCCATGCATGATAAGCTATTCCAGCCTTCAGGCAGGTCCTTAATGCTTCTCTTGGCTTTATGTTTCACCAGCAGTGAGCATCACAGAAGGGAAACTGTACACATCTGAATTCTGGCAATCAGTGAAGGATAAACTTTCTTAAATTAAAATTAACTATCTATCTGAGAAAAAGAAGTTTTAACTGTCACTGATGCCCTCTCCTAGAGCTCATTACCTACCTTCAGTCCTACCTCTCTTTCCTTGTCTCTATACAGTAAACACCTCCATGGCCCTGACTCACTCTGGGAAAAACGGATATTTTGGACCATTCAGGTCAGGGCAGGTGGCTCTTGACCATGCTTGCCACATAGCTGCTGGTAACAGAGCTGGCCTATGTGCTGGCTGTGCACTGTTGTAACATGCATGGAGAAGATCCTGTTGCTTAGCTCAAAAGCATTTTTTGGAGCAGAATCTCTGTAAGAGAGACCAGCTCTTCCTTCTGCATGCTTTGTGGATCACTTATGACCATGGTGTCAGGCCCAAGCTTCTAGGTAAGGCTTGTCTCAGCTGATACTCTCTATGGGTAGTGGAGGTTGTCACTGTTGGGTACAGTGTGGGATAGCACAGGGTCAGTTAGGCTGAGCAGCTAAGCTAGACATTTCCCAGGCAATTAGTAATATCTTCCTCTTGTGAGGACAGCAGACCAGGACAGTGGTGCAGCTTTTGCTCCATGGTTACACAGGATTCTCCAAAGTGTGCTAGCACCGTTATTTGTGCAGAGGAAGGAGGGAAGGGGCAGCATGTGTGATCTGTCCAAAGAGTGAGAGTCTGGCAGGCACAAGCCACGCTACTTTTAAAACATGCAATAATATGCATTTGATATTGTAGAGCTAATTTTTAAAACACGAATACTGGTGGTACTCTGAGACCAACTGCTTTATAAATTTAAACATATTGCACCTAAATGTCTGTTTTTCTCAAACTTAACTCAAAAATGAAAAATCACTTGTTGCCCTGATATTTTCTGTATAGCTCTTAGACTGCAATTATTCTGTATTATTACCATTTTGTTGTATATTAACTAAACACCCTGCTAGCTTTTCTAATAGTTTTGTTTTAGACCTGCAGGTCTGCTTCATAGCCTAGAATACCCTACTTCCTTTTATAAAAATGCTGTCATGTTGTTATCACTCTTCCAATCTCCTGGGAACATCCTCTGACATAGTGACACCTTACCTTGTTGCTGGCTATGCATCAGCATAGAAATAGAAGCTGCTCCCTTTTGCACTGTTATTAGGAGTTTCCCCCCATAGCTGTGTTATTCATTGCTCCAGACTGGGATCATCAGCCTTTTAAGTCTGAATTTCTCACTTTCAAACAGATTTTGTGTGTGCTGGAAGTAGTAAGCTCCTGATTATTTTTTAAATATCTTACTAGTACATGAGAGAGAGACAGCTGCTGCTGCTGAGTATGGAACAGGGACCTTCTGTCTTGAGCATCTTCTGACAATCTTATGCCTTCTGTCCTTGTCTCCGTGATGGATGGGATTTATTTTGTTCTGTAACTACTATAAAAAATGTATTTTACTTAGACTGACCAGCCATGACTCTCTCATATCTGTAATTTCCCCTGTGCCAGTCTGGGGAGCCCTGAGGTCTGAGTAAACGCTGACCCTTGCTGGCTGTGCACCTGCTGGGTTGTGCTAGGTTGTGCCAAGTCTTTGCTGGTCCCAGGGGGCATTCTGGGAATGCGTGGAAGCAAAGCATAGGGGTGCTTGCCTGTCTTCTATGTGGCACACACTGTACTATATAGTTAGGCATAACCATTTAATGCCTTGACACTGATGCCTCCCCACTGCAAGGCTCTAGCTCTACCAGCCCCACTATGACCTTTTAGATCTGAAGCTTGTGTGCTTTTGTCTGCTCTCCCACCTTTTTCTCATGTAAGAGAAGGAGAGGAGAGCAATACAGTAATAAATGTTGTGTGGGTGTTTGGACCCAAATTCATTGCCTCCTCTGCTCACCACATCCTTCTATCAGCACAGTAATACTGATACAGTGGTGACGTCAACCACCATTTATCACTCTGTATTACAATACACTCTTGGTCGTGCACAAGTAGGCTTTACTCTTACTCAGTGCTGATGAGGTCTACCTGCTTTCCAGCTCTCACGACAGGCAGTCACAGTAATGATTTAGCCAGGCCAGCTGTGGAAGTGTTGGAGAGCTGAAATGAACAGCTGAAAGGACAGGGCAAGGTAATGACCATGTTTCCACCAATTTTCCCTGCTGCCAGTTTGTTACTGCTTTGTGTCTGTGACTTCACTGTAAATCTTTCCTGTAGCTGAAGTGGCCCTTGTGCCCCTGCTGTCGCTGTTGACCTCTGCTGAACAGCTAATGAATCCTTTTGTCTCCCTGTTACTTTAGCTTTGTGATAGCAGTGTACATTCATAACTTTTTTTTTTCAAGAAAAAAGCTTGGTTTTGCACGTAACTGATGGACTGAGAGACTTCCACTTTTTTTTTGCTTGAATGTAGCTATGACATTTATTTTCTTATGCTTGGAAATACCAGAATTTTTTTGTTTATTTTACTTAAACTGAGTTCTTAACTAGGGTTTTTTGAATTTTTTGTTTGTGGGTTAGTTGGGTTTTGTTTGGGTTTGGTTTTTTTTATGTTTGTTGGGGTTTTTTTGTGGAAGTTTTGTAAGTGCATGCGTTTCCTGGAGACACTTCAAATTATGAGCTTAGACTGCATCCTTCTTTGACAACTTATAGCACCATATTTTCAGATCCTTAACAAAAATAATACTCGTAAATGTCTCTGTCTGTATTGCTCCTATTTCCTATTCTCTGGTATATTAAAACTTTGTAGCATCATTTACATGTGTTTATCTATATGAGTGGCTAATCAACTTCATTACTGTACCCTCACAAACTGTTCCTTAGGATACTACAGAGTTTGCAGCAGTGATGCTTAGCAGCTGTACAATGCTTGACATTTTCTAAGAATTAAGTAACCGGTTTTCAAGGATACATGAAGCTATCTCAGAGTCAACATTTCACATAGAAATTGAAATGAGGTGATAGAAAGGACTTTTATAATGCCAGACAGTTCCCTCCAAGAGAACAATCACAAGAACAGGGTACTGCCTGAAGCTAATGGGAAAGATGTAACAAATTGAGGGATGTGGGAAAGATGGGGGTCTTAATCATAGACTGGGATTGAGGCTTGCAGAGGGCCTGACTAGAGGAAACTTCAGAACAGGGGGTGCTATACATCTCTGTGAAGCCATGAGGTCTTCCAGTCATCAAAGACCTGAGAGATACAGGTGCATCTTTCTCAGCTCTACAGCACACACATCTATGTCTTGTTATCACAACCTGGAGCACAGCCAGGAGGTCAGACACATATAGCACTGACACTTTCTATGATGCTCTCAGAGATATCAGTCCTTCCCCACCACACTGAGGTAGAAAAGCTGTAAAAAATGAAGGAGATAAGTGTTGGACTAATCTGAGAGCACTGGCAAGGGTAAGAGATTGGACAGTGGAGTCCCAAGCGAGAAAGTGTTGTCTCCTTGCTTCACCTGTGTAGTTTTTGCTGTCGTGCTCTTATTCAGGAAGCTTCCTTCTAGACTACAACCTTGTGTGTTAACCTCTCTCCAGCGTGTAATGTCAACCTCTGATATCTCCATAAGACATCTTCCCAATGAGCTACTTGGGTTTGTTGCTTTGACTTTTTCCTGTTCAGTCCTTTCTGTCCCATTGGGTTGATGGTACTATTCTCTAAGCAGAGGAACAGAAATAGGGAGGGTGCTTTAAAGAAACCATAGTCCAGTAGCCAAAAGCAGCAAAGACTTCCCTTGCATTGCTCTGTCCATTTAGGCAGGAATGGAGGTAAAATGAGGGAGCTGCAGAAATATGAGCATGAAACACTGCGGGCACTGCCAGCTGGATTCTGAAGCAAGCAGTGGATCTGCAGAGCTCTCTGAGGGCCCAGCCCTTCCTTCCTCTGCTGAAGAAGAGGCAGCAAGTTGCCTTTCTTGCCCTTACAAGGTGTCTGAGACTGTGGAGTGTGACACTCACATAGCAAAGTGATGTTGAGATGGGGTTCTGCAGCAGGGTGCTGTATGATATGGCACTAGCCTGTCCCACAGCCCCAAGCATTTGCTGGGTTACAGTCCACGAGAGGGCATGAAGGCCTGAGGAAGAGCAGCAGCAGCTCTGGGGACTGTGTGCTCTCTCAGGGTGGGAACGGGCCTGTTTGGGCAGAGTGTTGATGTCCTAAGCTTGGGGAGCACTAAATATCCTGAGCCCAGCAACAATAGGTTCTAGGTATTTCTCAGGGAGAAGAATGATTTTAAAAGGCAGTGGACAATCACATGTATCATGTCTCTAGGGCTAGTGACCTCTAGGCCTCAGTGGCCAGCTCATTTGACACAGCTCTTCTATTCAATATGCTGCAAGGAACAGAGCCCTTGATGCTGGCAGGTCAGGAGCAGATGCTGCATCAGTATCAGGAGACTGTCCATCTTGAGGGCATCTGTTTTCATGGTGCAGCCAGTCCTAGCAGGACCGGGGTTTCAGGATAACAGCATGCCTTCCTCAAATGAATGAGAATTTGGAGAAAAACAGTGGAAGGATGAGTGGGAGCACAAGGTGGGATTAGACAGTGGGCTGTGTCTCAGTAATCAGGGACTGCACCACCAGTAGTGGTAATGACAATAGTTATTATACAGTGAAAACTTGGAGAACTGGGACTAGAGGGGTCAAGCAAAGGTGTTTCCTCAAGGAAATGTATGATGCAGAAAGAAGGTCTGGAGTGTGGGGAAAGGGGGATTCTGTCCTGCCACTCACAGCAGGTGAGGAAGGCTAGCAGGCTGCCTGAGGCTCATTGCTGAGCTGGAGCATGTGCTTCATCTGCAGGATGTGTTCAGCAGGAAAGGAGGGGGCAGCCACAGTGTGGCTGCTCCCACCGCAGGGCTGAGGTGCTGCAGCCATGAGGTGTTTGTGATACCTCCTGAGTGAGCCTTGCTGATCTCATCTGGACAGTGTGGTGCCTTGAGGGCAAGTCTCAGCTCACGCAGGGCTGCAGGGGCTTTTTGATGACTGCTAAATTTATTTTGCTTTCATTATTTGAGTAAACCTGGGAAATTTTTTAACACCACAAATGTTCCCCAAGTGGAAGAGGCTTCACTGCTATTGTTTCTGCTGAGACTGTCTGGGTGTTTGCTGCTGGTGGTGGGGGAGGCACAGGCACCCTAGGAACTGGGTCCTACACCTGGGTTCCTGTGCCTCCCCCACAACCAGAGCAGAGCAGAGGGGCAGAATCCCCTCCCTCAACCTGCTGGTCACTATCCTTTTGATGCAGCCCAGGACAGAGCTGGCTTTCTGGGCTGTAAGTGCACATTGCCAGCTCATGTCCAGCTTTTCATCCATCACCACCTCCAGGTCCTTCTTGGCAGGGCTGCTTTCTATCCCTTCATCCCCCAAGCCTGTATTAATACTGGGGGTTGCCCCTCTGCTCTGCTCTGCTCTCATGAGACTCCACCTGGAGTATTGTGTCCAGTTGTGAGGTCCTCAGCACAGGAAAGTCATGGACCTGTTGTGACAGGTCCAGAGGAGGGCCATGAAAATAATCAGAGAGATGGAACCCCTCTGCTATGAAGAAAGGCTGAGAGAGTTGGGATTGTTCAGAGGAGGCTTCAGGGAGATGCTATTACAGCCTTTCAATACTTAAAGGAGACTTATAAAAAAGATGGGGACAGACTTTTTAGTAGAATCATAGAATCATTATGGTTGGAAGGGACCTCCAGGGTCATCAAGTCCAACCTTTATCCCATCATATTCCTAACCATTAGACGATGGGCCTATTGTGATAGGACAAGAGGTAATGGTTTTAAACTAAAAGAAGGTAAATTCAGACTAGATAGAAGGAAGACCGTTTTTTATGTTGATGGTGGTTAAACAGTGGAACATGTTGCCCAGAGGGGTGGTACATGCCCCATCCCTGGAGGTTTGGTGGGGCTCTGAGCAACGTGATCTAGTTGAAGGTGTCCCTGCTGATTGCAGGGAAGTTGGACTAGATGACCTTTAAAGATCCCTTCCAACCCAAACCATTCTATGACCTGCACCTAGCCCTGCCAGGAGTTCTGGGTACCTTCTGGTGGCTGCAGCTTGCTGCCCAGTCTTCATCCATATCACTTTCACAGGTGCCTCTGTGCAATCTGGTGCAGGGGGTTTTGCAGAGCTCTGGGGCTCTGCAGAGACATTCCTGTGTGTTCAGTCACTGACAATGTTGCTGCTCTGTGACAGGGCATGTGGGCCCTCCCTGCTGCAGTGCATCCTCGCAACTTACTGCTGACAGAAGTATGTCCCAATAATAATACAGGTTACTTCTCCAAAGTCTTGTCTGCAGGCAGCCTAGTCCATTTCAGAATAGCTTGAGAAAACAGTGCTGAAATCTGTACCACGTATCAAGTCAATACTCTGCAGGAAGCTAATTTTAAGTCTTTTTGTGCACAGCTGTGTGTTTCTGTAAATTTTAAACACTGTGAAAACACAGCCTTAATGTGTTATGTAGCTTGAGGGCCTGGTCTTGCAGACCCATGGGCTAAACAGTCATTTGTATAAGGAAGCTCTTTCCTCATATTGTTGTAAACATCCTGCTGACCTCTTCTCTGAAGACTTTCTTGTAGGTTCTCTTCACCAAAACAGCCTTCCCCTGAAGTGAGTACTGTACATAATTCTCTTCTGTGCCATATGGGAGGCTGTTAGTTTTTGTCTGCTCTGTCTTCCTGGAGTCCTTTAACTAGATATTCCATGCTTATTTAACCATGGGTAGGCCAAATCAATGACTTCTCACAAGCCTTGTTCATACAGACCCACAGTGACATTCAGACTCTATTTGACTAATTCACTGTACAGATGTCTAAGCCACAGCAATGTCACTTCTAGCTGCAAGCCATTTCTAATTGCAGGAAACTGATGAAGAAGTAATGGGTTAGCACTTAACCCAAGTGCCTTCCTGTTGCGTGGAGGGACTGAAGCTGCAGTCACTTGGCTGCTCTCTCTGTGCACATGCTTCTGGCAAGGAGCAGAGATTTCACTGGCCTGGTTTATGGCCAGTTGGCAGGGCTGTTGGACTTACCCCCTCAGCCCATGGAGTAGATACATACAGGAAAGCTGAGATGACTTGCTTAAATGAGGCACTTTTGTTTTCATTTAAATATATAAATAAATTAATTCCACCTCAACTTTCAACATATGAGTAGATTGCTGAGCTGAACTTCTAATTGTTTGGGTTTTAGGGTTTTGTTTTTGTTTTGTTTTTTTTTCCAGGATATCCAGTCAGAACCAACATGAGGAACAAACTGTGGCTCCAGAGTATTTTCTTCTTCGTTTTATTCCAGTACAGTAAGTTCCCAGATATCTCTTCCGGGCTGTACACCCACGGGATTTGTCTTGGTGTCTGTTGACGCAGGCTCTGCTGAGATGTACATGACACAAGGTTGCGGGGGGACAGCAAGCACAAGATAGGATACTAGGGGGGAGGGTTCCATGGGATAACAAGTTATGGAAGAGGCTCCATGGGCAAGGACAGACACAAGAAGGTGCACAGCTGGTCAGAGGTCAAACAGACTGCATACCGCTCCCAGGAGCAGCGCCAGGGGGATAGTGCAGAGGTAGTGTCTGCCTTGCATTGAAATATCTCCTGTTGATATTAAAGTAGGATTTCTCCCCCCAAAAAACCCCTTTGCCATAAGATTCTGGTGGCCAAGACCAGGATATCCCCAGGGCTCCTGGTGGCAGGCCAGGCAGGGACAGTGGAGTGAACTTCACCTGATCTGAGCTCCTTTGCTCAGGACTGCACTGTGCAGTCATTCTCCTTTTCTTGCTGGTTCCTAACCACTGTGCAAGCTTTGGCTGACTCAGAGCTGAGTTTCTGAACAGGTCAGCTGGACAGAAAAAGGCAGCGACGATGTCTGTGGGGCACAGGTGCAAGTTTAGCATTTTACATGCCACTTCTAAGCAGAGCACTGGACCTGCTCCAAGCCTAAATTAGCAGAAAAGATGAATTCAGGTTATATCTTCCTGCCATACAGGATGATTATGATGTCTGTACTGAATTTTGTGTAACACAAGCCAGGGAATTACCCTGAACTAATTTCAGTTTGGACTCTTAAAAGTAGTTGATCTTACTGTTAAAAGTAGTTGTTTTTTGTTTCTGAAGCTGCCAGGGATGGACAGTTCATCTTAGATCTAACTAGGTTTAGGACACCTAATTATTTCCTTTGCAGTAAAAAGCTGTCCTCTTCTTAATTTTTTTAACAGATTTTTGCCCAAAGATATGCTTACAGCTTACCAGCTACCTAGGAATAGTAGTCCATTTGACTGATTAGCGTAATAGCATAGAAGAATGCTAATTAGCAATACTTGTTAGCTTATTAATACTTGCTGCCCTCTCTAAAGGAAAACAAGAGTTTTATAACCCTGTCTTTGTAGGAGAGTAGAGTTAGGCTAAGGGAGAAAAAGCATGTTGTTCAGGTCTCTGGAATGAACTGTTCTTGTACCAGGGCCTTCTGAAGAGCTTATTGAGAGCTCAAAATTAAAAGTTGAAACTTAATGAAAATTTTAGAACAAAATTCTGAAGTCAGTGTAAAATTAAAAAGTCAAAATGAAACAAAGTGACAGCCACATAATTTGAATAACTTGCAGTTTAATAAAGCACATGTACACCCTTGGGGCCAGTCCATCTCAAGTATCACCAAATTTTTTCTGTTGCCATCCTGACTCTTTGGGGAGGGTCATGTACACAAGTCTGTGTGCTGTCCAGAGCTCTCGCAGGGAAAGCAGCGTGTGCTCTGATGCAACAGGACTGGGAAGAAACTTCTATGAATTCACTGGGAAAAGTTGGACTTCATTTTCCTTTGAACTTACTTTGGCCTAGAATTAGGCTGCACCCTCAATTGGATGTGACTGATGGGCATTGTGGCTGTAAATGCAGCGACAACTCGGTTGAGAGGATTGTCTTTTGATCTGAAAGGTGGAACAGATGCTTCTGGTCCATCGGTGCACACATTGCCTGCATTCCATGGTGATTGTTCTCTGCATACAGCATTCTCTTAAGCTGTAAAAGTGGGCATCATGGTTGTTGTGCATATCATGTAGGCCTGCATTCATCTTAGGCAAAGAACTCTTCTGAACAAAAAGCATGTTTAACAAAAGGAAGGTAGGCAGCAGAGTGTGCAGCTTCTCTAACCAGGCAAGCAGCAGAATGAAAAAGGGAGGTGAGCTCATGGTTAGGATGAGAGGATTTGGATGCCTGATGGCTCCAAAGTAATATATTCCTATCAGTGGCGGTAGTCCTGATGGCAGGGGAGGAGCTATGCTTGATTTAAGCATGGATTTAACAACCTTGAGATCTTCCCCTACATGATGACCATTTTATTCCCATCAAAAAAAGATGATACAGCGAAGAGATGAGTAGTCACTGTAGTAGGCATGGTTTGCACCAGCATGGCGTGCTGCATCTCCTTCAGGCCTTTCCTCACTCAGTTATTCCTAGTGCAGTAGTGGTGGCTCTTGTCAGCCCAAGATGCTATCAGGAGACAACTCACTAATGCTGACATTTCTCACATATCCCAGGAAGAGAACTTAAGTGTGTTCTGCATAGGACGACAGTGCTTTCGTACAGCACATATCAGATATTGATACTTGAGCAGAGTTCCTGCAGAACAATTGGAAGAGCATAAATGCTGCTTTGTGACTGCTTTCAAAATAGCTGATTTCCTTACTGACCAGCGTAAATTCCTCTCAATTACCTCTCAAGTTCTCTTTAGAAGTCTGTTTCAGTTTAATTGATTAATAAATTGTGCCTATCGCTTTAGCATGAGAATGATTTATGGAGATTATAGTAACTACAAATTTGAGATTTTTATTTTTTTTTTTTCCCAAAATTCCATGAAAAGCATATTCTGAGCCTCTGGAGCTGGACATGAAAAGTATTGATGTCGCATATCTCAAGCTGTAGAAAATAGTAAGCAGAGAGAATGGTAAAGAAAGAATTACTAAAATACCACTTTTTCTAAATGTGCAAAGTGTCATGTAGATGTTGTAAAACAAAAGCTAGACTAGCAGAGAACAATACTCAATTTAGGAAGAGTATCATTAAAAAGTTTGAATATGCTACTGCTTCCAATTGGGTAATCATGCCTCTTTTATATGCTACATAAGCTAGGACTCTTGCAGAAATAGTATGTGACTCTGCTGTAGTGACTGTACAAGAGGGGACAGAGAGAAGTTTGAAAATTTAAACACAATTTGGGCATTTCCTGGTAGTTTGGTATGCCATTGCTCCCACAGCATTTTTGATGGATTTTTGTTTGTTGCTTGTTCTCAATAACTTGCCTCTCTGTAGAGATGGAACACATCTTATTGCTCCAAGACTGAAGACTTTTTTGGGGGCTGACACAGAGTGGTATGTTCCCTTCAGATTTAGTGAGAGCCCTGAGGACGCTGTATGTTGACATAAAGTTCTGCTTGCTTCATAATGGAAGTTGATATTGTATTTTCTCTTTACGAACCTACAGCTTCGTGTTGTGAAAACCTCACTTGTTTTGTGGACTATGTACAGACCCTGTCCTGTATCCTGAGAAATGACTTGGGTGCCAGTTCATATAACCTCACTGCAACATGGTAAGTCTCAGTAGGATGAGCAGAATGCAGTTGCCATAGCACAATGGTGTCCCTCTGTCTTCTTTGTTAGGTAGAATTCTTGTTCTTGCTGCCATGCTGGTTTTCACTTGGTACTTCACACACGCTCCAGCTATCAACTGGCTTCTCCCATAACAAAGGATCTCTGATTCCTGTGTCCACTGCTTGCCACTGACTCTGGCTTCCTTGGCATTGTTTTTTCTCCTGCCCTGGGAATACCTTGCCCTTTGCTGCTGTTAGCAGTGGACTTTCACTGTGTGTGCTGGCAGGGTTCACACAGCTTGTCTAAGCCCTGTATAGCTGCTGTTCTGCCCCAGTTAGGAAGTGGATACAGTCCTGGGCTGTACAGCCCTGGTGAGCACCTTTCCTTTCCACAAACACTTCGGCATCGCTTTCCTACTTCTCTCAAAGAGGCTAAGCTGAGCAAATAGAAGGAAAAAAAATCTAAGTTCAAAGAGAAAAAAGAAGCAACGTGTTCAAATAAAACATTTTCTTATTAATTTATATGTCTGGTGTTTCAGCAACAAATTAGTCTAACTACAGCATGTGGTAGATGTGGACTTGTTTGTTTGTTTTGTTGGTTTTAGGGTTCCTGAGGAAGATCCAGAAAATACTGTGGCTGCCTGCAGTCTCCTGCAGTTGTCCAAGAACACCAGTCACACACAGTACATGTGCATTGTGGATATGGCTGACCTCCTGGCAAATTTCAAAGTCCAGGTGGATGTTACAAAGATAGCTGATAGGCAGCACGTGATTTCCAAAGACTTTTATATGGCAGACAACAGTAAGTATAAAAATGGTGGATTTGGTAAATACTGTCTGACCTTATATCTATCTGCTAGGATAGTCTGAGCAAGGAGTGAGCATGGCAGCCAGTGGCTGGGGGCTATGTTTGGTGTGCGATTATCCACACAGAGCACTGTGCTCTTATTGTTGCTATTGTAAACTACAGAAACATTTATGTTTGAGGCTGAGCTTAGAGCTGGCTTGGCCATAGCCTTTTCATGAAGAAATTCCTTTTCCCTGTGAAGCAGTAGGTGATAAATTTCCAACTTAGACCAGTCTCATATCGACTATGCAAGTGTTTGTTCCTGGCTAGAATCTAAAGGGAGGGAGGAATTGCTTTATTTGCAAGTGCCGCAAATGTCCTCCCAGGAGTCCCAGAAGGCTCTTGCAGTAGACACCTGAACCAACATGACATTATTGTGGGTGGCACAAGGTGTCCCAGACATAACGGAGGTGGCGCTTCCAATTTCTGGGGCAATTTGTAACTATGTCTTCTACACAACAGGAAGGTTAGGTGCAATCACCTAGCTGACTTGGTGAAATGCTGGTGTGTTCTGAGTTGTGCAGTGAACTGTGAACTAAAGGGTGGTTAGCCAGGCAGACAGGTACCATGCAGGCTTATGAAAAATGATTTTTCTACTTGGATTCTTCTGAAATTAAATTTTACATGAGAAATGTTACAGCATTTGTCAGAAAGATAACATTTCCCACTGTACCTGGCACTGATGAGGCTGCACCTCGAGTACTGTGTTCAGTTTTGGGCCCCTCACTTCAAAAAAAACATTAAGGCACTGAAACATGTCCAGAGAAGGGCAACGAAGCTGGTGAAGGGACTAGAAAACATGTCTTGTGGGGAACGACTGAGGGAGCTGGGATTGCTCAGTCTGGAGAAGAGAAGGCTCAGGGGGGACCTTATTGCTCTCTACAACTCCCTGAAAGGAAGTTGGGGTGAGGGGGGGGTTGGTCTCTTCTGCCATGCCCACAGTGAAAGGACAAGAGGAAATGGCTTTAAATTGCAGCAGGGGAGATTCAGATTGGACATCAGGAAAAATTTTTCACTGTAAGGGCAGTTGGGTATTGGAGTAGGTTGCCCAGGGAGGTGGTGGAGTCACCATCCCTGGAGGGGTTCAAGAGGTGGCTGGATGTGCCGCTGGGTGTTATGGTTTAGTGGTGATGTAGGTAGGCAGTTGGACTGGTTGATCTTGAAGGTCTCTTCCAACCTTGATGATTCTGTGATTTCAGGAAAGTCCCTTGCCCCTGCTGGCAGACTACTGATTGGAATAATGGTGCTTTGCATGTCTCCTACATGCCCCCATACAGAGGCATCATAGCTCAGAGACAGATCCTGTAGTCTAGTGCTGGAGTTTGTGCACTACTGCTTTTCAGTATATGAAAACACCTTGTGGGGAATACAAAAGCTTGCCTTTTAGACACTTGTGACACAGGGATTTGCACTGGGTTTATGCAGTGTCCACTAGCCTCAGCTTTTCCTGATATCTCTGTTACATCAAGGGGTATTTCCCTAACTGCGCAAGTGACTGTGACTCCACAGAGTCCTCCTATGTCATGTGAATAAGGTGCTCTACTCTCTACATCTCCCAGGAGGTATCAGCCCCTTGTGCTATCTTCTCGCACTCCTTAGGTGATGAGAAGGTTTAGAGACAGGCAGAAGGCACATTCAGAGAAGTGTGGGCCCAGCTTCACTATGCTGCTGAGGTGTGAGGTTCTGTGCATGGCTCAGGCCTGCTCAGCCTGAGAGGCAGGAATGTTGTGGATGTTGTCCTGTGTGAGGGCCCACCCCTGCCAGGGCAGTTTTACTCCCTAGTCACTCTGCATTGCTGATACCATACTGGGCCACCTCTTGTCTGCAGCAATGTTAGAAGGGCTAACACCATCCTGTTTTCCAGTCAAACCACAGCCTCCGTTCAATCTGACTGCTGTGTTCTCAGAGGGTTACAATGTTTCTTGGGAAACCATCTACCAGAACCCTCGTTTCTACTTTTTGGATGAGGAGCTGGAATATGAGCTGCGTTATAAGAGAAGGACTGACACCTGGGAGGTGAGTGAGATGTCAGTTTACCATCAAGTAGGGTGTACAAGCACAAAGGAGGCCAGCACAACCAGGACAGGAGCTCTGGTGTGGAAGAAGGGTTTTCGTGGTTTAGAAGAGGTGCCTCTTTGGAGTCTTTCTTAGAATGAAAACAGGCAAAACTGAAAAACTAATTGAGAAGCAGAAGCTGTTTGAGAAGTACTAGATCCTGTGGGGAAGGCTTATAGTTCATTTGCTTCTTATGCTGTCCTGAATGGAAGGGTCCCCCAGGGTCCCATGCAGCTACTGACCAGCCAGAGCATGGCCTTGCAGAAACAACATGAAAGCAGAGGAGATTACCTTGCAGGGCTCCTCACTTGTGCAGCAATGAGGGTAAGGTGGGAGCAGTCACTCCTGAGTGTTTTGGTGTTCTATCATTCACAGACTCAGAAGACTAAAGCTGTCCATGAAGATAAACGGACACTGGTGATCCTGCCATGGGAGCTCCAAGCTAACACTGAGTATGAGTTTCAAGTGAGAGCCAGACCCCGAGAAGATACTAGCTTCCATGGTTTCTGGAGTGAATGGAGTCCTCTGCTGACATTGAAAACCAGCCCTGCCGGTACATCCTGCCAGCTCTCCTTGCCCTTCCAGTTACTCCAATGTCAGAGAATGATTCCAGAACTCTAATCAAATATAATTAATTAGAACAAATTCTAAATAGTCTAGTAAAGACAGGCATGTTTGGCTTGCTTATTGAGTACATGAACCTCAGCCCTGGGCTGATATGTGCTGTCTCTTTTGACCTTCTCACTGTGCTGCAAAGCCAACCTTACAGCATGGCCCATGGGAAGAGGGTTTGGTGGGGTTGGCTGTGGGTTTGCATGCCTCTAGCTTCCTTTGCAGTGTCAAACATCCAGACTCCTGCTTGCAGGTTTCGGAAATGGGGGAGATCTAGTATAGTGCCTCCACTACTGGGGCTTAGTATTGCCTTCTGCTGAGGGGAGAGGGGAGCCTGCTCTCAGGGCTAAGTTATATGTCTGGACTCTGGTGTTTGGTTGTGCTGGGCACGAGTCTTTCATTTGATAGCCATCACTCCCAAAGAGTGCACAGTACCTTATGCACAGAAATACACTGGTGCTTGTCATGGTGGAACAGAGGCTGTGAAAACAGGGGGACTTTGTTCAAATAGAGCAGGACAGGATGGCTGTGCTTAATGTCAGCAGCATGTGCTGAGCTTCCCTGCTGTCACTGGTCTGCAGCTCAAACTAGAGTATTACATGGTGCTGTAGCAGCAGGGCCAGGTTTCATTTGCTAAGAGTTATCAGAGTCCTGGGTCTCAGAGGTGCTCCTTTCCATCACAGGCAGAGAGCAGCCAACAAGCATGCATCTAGACTACACCTTTTCTTCACATGGCCAGCTTCACTCTCTTTTCACTTCATGGATCATCTGTGGAGATGTCCCTAAATCAAGAGGAGTCAGAAACACCAGGGGTGCTGTCCTGCCCCTAGCATGTTGCCTGTTGGTCTGTGGTGCAGCCAGGCCATAGGGCAGCTAGTGCACTGTTCCTTTCACTGATGCAGTCTTCTCTGAGCATCCTCATTTAGACCTCATGTCTGGAGTGCATGATCCCAGGTGACAGCCTCAGTGTCCCTATGAGAAAGTCTGGGGTAGAAAGTGAGGGTGTCTCCTCACCATCTTCTGCTTATTGACCAGGGTAGAAATGGAAGGTGAACTTGAATGACCTTGTCTCTTTCTCCAGCAGTGACACAGACAGAAAGCATGGGATGGCTGGTGCTGTTTGGTGGTGTTGTGGTAATTACTGCCTCAATCACAACCTTTCTGGCCAAACAGCGGAGGTAAGAATGCTTCAGGAAGCTGGAGTAAATGCTCGTGTTCTGTCTGGTTAAAGATGGGGTGTTCACATGCAACCTTCTTTGCATCTTGTATATCCATTCACAGACACAGCTATGGGCCTGTGGGGGCCAGCAAAGTATGGTCTCCAGACAGTGTACTGCCAAGAGCACCTTGCTTTTCTTTGGGGCTCTGCTGCCATTCAGCTGGCTGGGACAAGGCAATGGCACAAGGGTAATGAGCAGGGGCCACCCAGCCTCCTGGGCTGTTCTCCTGGTCCTGTCTGTGCTTTGCAGTTGCTGGATGGAAGCAGTAGCCAGGTCTGGCCTACTCCTTTCCAAAGCTGACACAGGCCCCTCAAAGCTGGCTAGGGGCCTCTCTCCTTTTTGGAGGGCCACATGACTTTGCAGCCTGAGTCAAAAATGCATTTCCAGTGTTTGATGCTTTTGCAGGAAGAAAAAGAATTGGAACATCTTTACTTGGCATGACTACTGTATGCACAAGTCCTGAGGACTGAGGCCTCACCTCCTGAGGGTCATAAGAAAGGCCATTAGATGGCTCTGACAGCACAAGACATCCTTGGATCCTCAGCCACTTGCTAATTTGTGAGGCCGTTGTGACTGGGCGTGTGATTTCAGCTGCTTGAATTGGATCTGGAGATGCCTTGCTTTGCATTTGAAATGTGTGCTTAACCCCAAAGCCTTTCTATTTTCTATTTTCTCTTCCAGCTTGTGGCAGAAGATGACTTGCATCCCAGACCCTGCTTCCTTTTTCAAACCTCTTTACCTGGTGCATAATGGAGATTTCAAGGTATAAATGGGCTACATAAGCAAGTGGAGCATACGACAAAGTTAAACTAAAAGGCCTGTCATACTATCCTGGGCAAGAGATTCTTATTAGGGCAGTGGGAGGGAGAATCTGTCTCAAGGGGTTGCCAAACAGCTCCAGATATAAAGACCAGAGCTCTCCAGTATCTATTCTGTGCCATGAAGGCCTTTGTCACTTCTGTGCTGCTTATTCCCCACAGGTGCTGTCTCAGTGGGTAAGTTTAGCTCGTGTGTGATATGTGAAGACTGGGAACCTGAAGGGATACTAGGACAGTAACTGGGATTTTTCCAAAGGTCCAGTCCCATGCTTTCATCAAGACCATGGAGCAGACTTCATTGCAGAGACAGATCTTCCCCTCCAGCCTCTGCAGTGACAAGAGCTCAGCATTAAACCTTGTAGTCCTCTCTGAAGAGTCACTTATACAGACAATAGCTATGCATATCTTCCTGAGAAGATGGCTAGAGCTTTGGGGGCAAATAACCACTGTGTTATAGTACAGTGCAGCTGCCTCCAAGTGTCTTTGAATAACTTTGCTTAGTCCTCCCAAATTCTGTTAATTTAATACCAACCAAACTTGCTTATGTGACAAAATAGTTCACAAAGACTGAAGAGTTTGCTGGAGTTCTCAGGATACAAAAGTAAAAGAACATTAAGCATCCATAAATAATGGTTGTATTAAGTTGAAGAGCATGGCTGATGTTTGCAATTAGGTTAAGCAAATAGTCTTTGATGGATGCTATTCATGCTGAAGCCTGTAGTGACTGTCTCATTTCCTTTCTGCCTTCCTCTTTTCAGCCCTGTTATGGCTTTCTGTATCTGCACCAGAGGGATACTTGCATCCTCTTGTAAGGCAGGTGACATTGGTTGCTCTCAGGGAAAGGAACTAAGACCAGGTGGATTCAGTGTGGGAATTCCTGAGTGTCACTGGCTGGTGCTCACAGTGGCAATGAAAGCACCCTGCTTGCCAAGAGCCACGTTTCTCAGGGCAAAACGTGGGGCTCTCTGTTCTATGTGAATTACATTCTTGCTGGTTTCTAGTTAGGCTGTTCAGTGCTGCTGGGAAGGGAATGACCTTCAGTTGCTAAAGCTGAGTTACTTCTAAATAAATTTTCAGATTAAAGCAGCAGTTGCCCACACAGCCATAGCACAAGATGTGTAGGCAGAGGATGACAAGAGGATGTGGTGACATCACTAATGTGTGAACAGACACGTCATTTTCGGCTGGCAAGAAATCAGTTGATGTAGGGCTCAGTCAACTACATCCTGCCTGCATCAAAGCAAGTGCTTAGATTATGTCTGTGAATAATGATCAGCAAATTACAACAGCAGTGCTTTGCAGATAACAGTCCTGGATGGGGTAGGAAGGAGCAAAAATATTAGAGAAAAAGTTACGACATAAAAAGAGAAGGAAAGGCAGAGCAAAATTGTTTACTCTTGCATGTACATGGGTCCTTAGATTCGTGTTGGGTGGGAATTTGCAAAGAACTGTCAAGAGGGAATAGGAAGTATTCTTCCTGGTCAATTCTAAGAAAGTGATTTCCTGCTGTTTCTTCAAATAACCTTTTGCACCCTAGGTGCCTTTCTGTCCATTACACCTTTAATAATATTTGTAGCTTAGGTTAAAAATAAAATAGACTTGGTGCTCCCTGCTGTAATGGAGATTTTCCCATGCTCTGTGTCAGAAGGTAATGAGCTGTGTCAAGCTGTTCTCTTCCCAAATACTTTGCTCATGTCTAGTTATGCTGAGTGCGGTTTGGGACAGGAGGCTGATATGATTAAGGTAGTCTGACAGCTGTGGCAACTCCCAGCTCTCATGCAGCACTCTGTCAGAAGCCTTCACAGTGTTTATGAAGCTCAGCATTGTTAACTATTTTATACACAGCAGAAAGTGGTGCACTTGGAAGAGCCTTGACACAGCTCAGCCATTAGGCAAGTGTCAGACAGGGAGCAGAACCAAGTCTTGAGTCTGTGCTGTGCCCACCCTCTGGACTGCAAAATCCTCTAGTAGGATTCACTGACACTTGTTAGTGGCACATGCCAAAAGTTTGCTGTGATCTGAGCGTCCAATTTGCTGACTTCAAAAAGAACAGAAATTTTTACTTTGTTCTTAGATCAGAGAAACACTGAGGTGTATTTACTCCCAGATGTGACTGAATGGACTTGATCTTAAAGGTCTTTTCCAACCAAAACAAATCTATGATTTGATGAATGCCAGGGGCTCATGAACTAGACGTAATGCATGGCACGGGGCAGAATGTAATACTAATGGTGATACAGGGGGCAAGATTCAATATGTGGCACTCCTTAATCATCTGAGTAAGTGTTATCTGCAGCAGACAGTGGCTACAGCTCTTTGAGGTCGCCATCCCCTGCCTACCCCTGCTTCCTACTTGTCACTGTGAAACACTGGTCTGGGGTGTAGTTGCATACAGAAGATCGAGAGAAGCCTTGCCCTGACCTCCTTCCCAGGGAACTGAGATGAGGGAAGTGACAGAGCAGGGCTATGTGTGTGTTGGGTGCAGATGCAGAATGTCCTTCCTGAGAGAAGCAGGGTCGAGGACAAGAGGGCAGGAGAGACTGTTGCTTGGGAGGTGACCTCTGGCTGATGCACAAAGGAATGCTGCTATGGGAAGTGGCATTCTTTGCAGCATAGAGAAAACTGAAAAGCCATGCAAACCTCTTGGAGCAAATTGTTTTCAATTACTTGAGTCAGTTCTGCAGCTGCCTGTGTCTGATCATAATAGCATCTCATATCCTGCTATTTTGGAGGAGTCAGTGATTTTTAGAGTATGACTTTGCCTCTAAAAGCGTAAGAACTTTGGTCATTTCTGTGGAACCTCAAACCTGATGATACTACCACTCTCTCTTCTTCTCTCCCTGTATGTCATTTTATGCAGAAGTGGGTTGGTGCATCCTGTACAAAAGTGACCTTCGATTTCTTTGAATGGGGAATTGTCCTTCCAGAAGTTCTAGAAGTTTATACCATGCATTCTTCCAACAGCACCTCACAGGAGGAGCTGCATGAGTTAAGAAAAGATCTGCCTTGCAAGCCCTGTGGCTCTTGCCTGACTGCCCCAGGTCAGGATAGACAGTCCCTGCTGTCCAGTGTGAGCAGCAGCAGTGGGACCCAGGACCAGTCATATGGGCATTTGTCCATTGATACTGTGACTGTGGCTGATGAATTTACACCTTGTAACTGCCAGTGCAACTGTAACCGTGTGTACAGGGGTCACGAGCATACCAGAGAGGAAGATGGTAGTGCTGAAGAAACTGGTTACCCCAAGCTTAACGTTGATGATGAAGACGGAAAGAAATCCAGTGACTTGCATCTGGCTGACCTGAGCATGCAGGACAAAATACTTGCTTCAGGCTCTGTGTCCACAGGCCACCTGAGGAGTACCAGTGTCCCAGCCGGCCAGCAAGCAGAAAGGGCTTTGGAAGGAGGGAGGGAGAGCATCCTAGAAGCCCTTTGCTCACAGCCTAATCAGTGGGATTTGGAAAATCCAATTTCTCTACCTTCTCCTGATGGTGAAAGTGTTTCCTACAGTGAAGGCTCCTGTGACTTCTTTTCTCATATTGCAAGGCCTGGTGGCAGTTACCCTATGATCTGCATAGATTTGGACACTATGGACAGTGGCTTTGTGGACTCGGACTGTGGGAGTCCAGTTGACTGTGAATTTGAGCAAAACAGTCAGACCAACTGTGGGTCTATCCCTCTTGAGCGGGAGGGGGAGGAATTTCCACGGAGCTATGTCAAGCAGTGGGTCTCCTGTTGGTCTGACAGTCCTGCCACTGGGACACAGACAAACTAAGGACTTGATGTTGCCTTGAAGAGTGTAGGACCTTTTGCATTCTGTGCCAGGAGCGAAGTATTAGCAAAGTTCAGAAGAGAAACAAAGTTTACTTTGTATAAGCTCTGTTGCATGCATTTGAAAACTGTTAGGTCCATAGAAATATAAGCCTATTTCTATTGCCATTTATCCTGTTAATGCTTAAAACATGATGTGATTTTTTTTCCCCTTTTTTTTTTTTTTAAGAATCCTAGGTCAAACCCCCTTATAATAGCAGAAAAAGCAGCTGTACTCTAAAAATTACCCTTTAGCTTATATAGATGTAGGAATTTTTTTGATGGTAACCTTATAAAGAGTGCAAAACTTTAAATTATTTTCCCTGGTATTCTCGTATGACTTGAGAGTTTGGGTGTACATGGAATCTTAGAAGCATGGCAAGCATGTTTATTACACTAAAGTTCCCCTACCCTTTACAAACAACACAGGTGGTATTACTTTTCCTGCTAATATCTTTGGCTCTTTTTACCCAATTGTAATAGTTTGTTAATTATGGTGGGTCCCAGCCCTATCCATGGGGTATGATCAAAACAAATTCTCATATATTCATCACAGAACGGTCTGTCCAAAAGACATAATTCAGGTTTCAGAAAGACTTTGCCTTTCGAGGTGAAGTTTGCAAATGAAAAGTCTTCAAAATGCATATAATTCCAAACAAACTCTTGCTACTAGGGCTTTCTACTGAATCTGCATCTCTCCCAGAATTTTCCAAGTATATTAGCTGAAACACTGAGCAGCTTTTAGAACTATGCAGAAATTTCAGAAATGTCCTACCTGGATGTACCTGCAACTCCATTTTCTGCCTTGGACCTGGTCTGCTGCAGTTAACAGGTCAGTAGCACAAAGTTTGAGCAATTTCTACTAGCTAATAAAGCCAAACATGAAACTACTATTTGCACTGTAACTGTGACTCTTTCCCTCTGACATCTCTGTATCTCTGTATTCTCTGTTTAGGATAATTATCTTTAAAAGTTACTGTAATACTGATATAAAATGTGAAGACCTACATCTTACATAGGCAAAGTGCTCCTAACCCATGGGCTGCTTGGCTTCAGAAGATCTTACACTGAGAGAACCTTTGTGGTGAATGCTGTATGTTTCCAGTGCAGTTATAATCTGTTGTTGCTGTGATACCAATAAACTCTCTTCCATCTCCCCCATCTCTTTTACCCAAGACTTTAGCCAACCCTATAGCTCCCTAAATAAGAGGGAGCACTGTAATGAAGAGAAGATTTCACCTTTCACAGGTGAGTACTGGCAGGGTTTTCCTATGCATCTGCATTCCTGGTTTGATTGTTAGGAACAGCCATTATCTCTGCTACGTTTATTTTGAACCTACAGGACTTAGCTTTGCCCATGTTGTTACTACTTCCTTAGTATATCCCTAGCTCAGGGGCTTCCTGGGCATTGCTCCAAGAAATCAGGTTTTCTGGTTCCTTCCCGCCTTATTTTCCATTTTTCTTGTCGTATTTTGAGAAGTCGTGGAAGGTATTGTCATGGCATGCTTGTCCATCCTCCCTGCTGTGCTGCAAGTACTCTGCATGTCCTCCACGAGGCAGCAGAGAATCGAGACAACACCACTTCCTTGTACATGAGCTGAGTCTGTTCCGCACTGTCCTACAAACTCTGCTTGCATTGTGCTTATGTCTATGCGAATGTGTACCGGGCAGAAGCACCGCTGATGGTCTGTAACATGGTCTTCTGCAGCTTCATCTTGCAGCTACTTGCACTTCAGAAATTACATTGTGGTAACTGCCCCACACACCCCTCCACACTCTCCCGCCCCCTTTCCGGCTGCTTAAGGGAGATGTGGAAACTTGACTATCTTTCTAGGGCCCTTTTACATCTCAGTTCTGCATGCTCCTTGTTTCTGTTAGTAGCATTTGCCCCAGAACTGCTGAAGGAGCTGTTTCTGTCATTGCTACATTATCTAGCTGCATATCTGGTAGAAGGTGGTGGTTTGCTGCTATGTTGGTCTAGAAGTTGCCTCTGGTCATCCTAGGAGGCAGACTTCACGGACAAAGAGTTTGCTTTGGTATGTGGCATAAGCATATTTTAAAAAGGGAGACTATTCCCTTTGAAGCAAGCTATAACAACAAAGCTTTTTGCTAAGGAGTTGTTGATGTGGATGTAGAGAATCACAGAATCACAGAATTCTAGGGTTGGAAGGGACCTCAAAGGATCATCTAGTCCAACCCCCCTGCCGGAGCAGGTTCACCTACAGTACATCACACAGGAATGCATCCAGGTGGGGTTTGAATGTCTCCAGTGAAGGAGACTCCACAACCTCTCTGGGCAGCCTGGCCCAGTGCTCCGCCACTCGCACAGTGAAAAAGTTTTTCCTGATATTCACATGGAACCTCCTATGCTCCAGTTTGCATCCATTGCCCCTTGTCCTATCATTGGACGTCACTGTAAAAAGCTTGGCTCCATCATCCTGACCCTCACCCTTTACATATTTGTAACCATGGATGAGGTCACCCCTCAGTCTCCTTTTCTCCAAGCTAAAGAGCCCCAGCTCCCTCAGCCTTTCCTCATAAGGGAGATGTTCCACTCCCTTAATCATCTTAGTGGCTCTGCGCTGAACTCTCTCAAGCAGTTCCATGTCCTTCCTGAACTGTGGGGCCCAGAACTGGACACAATACTCCAGATGTGGCCTCACTAGGGCAGAATAGAGGGGGAGGAGAACCTCTCTCGACCTACTAACCACCCCCCTTCTAATGCACCCCAGGATGCCATTGGCCTTCTTGGCCACAAGGGCACATTGCTGGCTCATGGTCATCCTCCTGTCCACCAGGACCCCCAGGTCCCTTTCTCCTACACTGCTCTCCAGCAGGTCAGCCCCCAGCCTGTACTGGTGCATGGGGTTGTTCTTCCCCAGATGCAAAACTCTGCACTTGCCCTTGTTGAATTTCATTAAGTTTCTCCCCGCCCAACTCTCCAGCCTATCAAGGTCTCGCTGAATGGCAGCACAACCCTCTGGTGTGTCAGCCACTCCTCCCAGCTTAGTGTCATCAGCAAACTTGCTGAGGATACATTCTGTACCCTCATCCAGGTCGTTGATGAAGATATTGAACAACACCGGTCCCAGTACCGACCCCTGAGGGACTCCACTAGTTACTGACCTCCAACTAGATTCTGTCCCATTGACTACAACTCTGTGACTTCTTCCCTTTAACCGGTTCTTGATCCAAGGGGATTTGAGATGTTTTTTTCCTGTTGCTCCTAGCAGCAAAGTGCAAATATCCCTGACCTAGCAATATCTAATTTGGAAAAAATGTGTTTCCCCAGGAATGCTAGGGCCATTGGTAACATTGCAAGCCCATGTTGCGTTGGTTTTTGGAGGCTTCCTCTGCTCTCAAACAAGTTGTCTCTAAAAAGTCTCACTCCACACTTCTGTGACCTCAGTAACCCCACAGTGGCAGATTCCTGAACAGCAGTATGAAGCACAGGAAGGAGTTATGGTAATAGTGTGGTAAAAGCATTTGATGTTTAAGTGCTTGGCCAAGCAGGCCTGCTTATAAAAAGGGTTTGCAATAGGCTGCCTAAGACCTTCACTGCAGGGGAATCTGCTTAGCCACTCCTGCCATACCCAGGTAACCAGGTGATCTAACTTGCAAAGGTGGGGTTAGTCATACACTGAGCAGTGGAATGAGGTAGTAAGAAGATGCCAGCAGCACCACCCATGTAGACAAAAGCCTCTAGATAGCTGTGGTCTGCTGCACTATGTACAGTATTCACAACATTCAGGGACAGGATAGCGGACAGACCAGAGCAGTGTTCTTTTACTGGGGCACGTGATGAGCAGAGAGAAGGAAGAAGGTCAAATATCAAAGATTCTTGAGTGACAGCCAGATTGGGATACAGAAATGGTCCTGGTCTATAGTACTGACCATCTACTCTGATAGACTAATGGTGTGTTCACTAGCCAAGCACAGAAGCAGGTAAACACACAAATCCCAGCCTATATGAGTCTATCTGAGGCTATCTCTGTCTCAAAGATGTGTATTATTGTACAAGCCAAGGTATGGAGCACACAGAACAAATGCTGTGTGTCCCAGTAGGTTCCACTGTAATGAGTTGCTTCTCCTATGTACTATGTTTGCCTCTATAGTGATACAAAACCAGAAGAGATAGCAAAACATACACATTTGGTACTGTGTTGACAGTAGACAAACAGTGGGTGTCTATCCAAATGGAGCACTTTGAACAACAACAACAAAAAAAAAGAACTTCAAAGTAGATGCAGCTTAAAACAAATAGCCCGGTGAGAAACACTGTTCACCTGGTGGAAGCTAATTGTGAGACAGGTGTAAATGGGTCCTAGAAAACATGAAAGAAGGGTCTGAGTGGCTTTTGGAGAGCAGGAGTTTAGTTAATGGTCTTTGGGCTGAGTGGCACTTGAGGTATGGGGAAGTATGAAAAAAGGCAACTTACAGAGAGCTGTGATGTTCTTGTCAGAAATGCAGCTCTGTACTTCGGAATAGTAATATGTAAGGTAACTGGGAAAAGAAGTTTGTGCTTTGCTGTTTGAGCCAAACCGCTGCTGAACTCCTGTACTGGTTTTTCTGTCTGCCCTGTAGGCAGAATATGGTAAAAGCTCTGTGTCTTACACAGCTGTAGCATCTTTATGGTGACCTGTGGCAGTAGGCTGGGAAGATGCAGGGATGTAATTTGTCTCTAGAAGACACAAGATGTTTTCTACTGCATCAAGCGAACTGCAGGCATCTGGATAGTTCTGAGGCAGCAGGTGTTATTTGCTTAGATGACACTCTGAAGGCTGCCTGCATTTTAGGAGCTTTCTTTTTCTGCTCCTGTTCAGGTCTGTTGTAACTATAAAAAGTGTAATATACATTTAGATGGGTAACCATGGGGCTTTATGGGAGTTGGCAGGAGTCTTACTGGGTAGGGAAGGCCCAAAACCAGGTATTGGGAAAAGCACCATTATTCAGTCTGTAGTACCAATTTGGAAATGCCTGTCTCCATTTCTGCGTGGCCCCTGTCTTCCTGTGTCTTGGACCCTAGATCTAACACTGGCAGACTGTTACTCAGTTTGTGCTTTGCCTGCTTCTCTCTTCCCTTTCTCTAAACCCATGTACATGACTCACTTGATGAATCATTTCTGTAACACTGCCACTGCAGCTGGGTATGGAAGATCTGTTTCTTATACACTCTAGGTTTGGACATGGAAGCACTGCAATGCTTGTTTGCCTTTGCTTTCTGAGTTGTCTCTTTGAGCACAGTGCAGCAATAGACTGTGGAGGAGGTACAGGACAGGGTAGCTCAGGGATGCCTCAGGTGTCTGAGCATAGTTGGGTGGAAGCAGTCTCACCTCACATTCAAACCAGGCTAGGAAATGGCTTTAGGTCACTTAGAGAGCTCTTCTGTTGGCCTTTTTTGTATAAATGTTGCAAGAAGGTACTTTAATATTCTGCAAATAACTCGGCCTTTTAAATAGTAACCATTTAACAGATATTCCTCAGTTTCTCCGTCATTAATGAGTAATTGCAGATGCAGCTACTTTAACTCAATCTGATAATCTGAGCAGTTTTTCATTGGTTCTTGAGATTATCTTTAAAATCGGGTACAGTAAGCTCTGCTTTATTATGCCACTGCTGCTACTGCCTGATCATCAAACCACACAGCCTGTAATCAAGGGACAGAAGCAGTGCAAAAAGTGAAGTTTCCTTTGAGCTGGTAAGACAGTTTAACATATTTCTGAGCTATGCATACTGGTAAATAATGATAGGACATATCTTCTGAGCTAAGATACTGAAAAATAATTTCTTTACCTAAACATATAATTCTATATTGTTTCTTTTACTAGGAATCTAGAACAATAAAATGACCAGAAGGGTCTTTGCACTTTTGTTCTGCTAGATTGCTGAGCACAAAACCACACTATTGCATTAATTCTCATATGGACTGTGATAGAAAGAAGCACTATCTTAAACAAATGATTTTTAGGTACTCCTCTGGCTGGAACAGATGAATGTAAATGAATCCAGTCAAAATAGCCCTCAGAATTTGGGACTATTGCAGAAAAAAACATGCTTTTTAAAATGTATGTATGTATACACATATGTATATATATGTGTGTGTGCATGAATATTGCTTTATTGCAGTAGTGATCCTTTGTAACAGCTTCTTTTCAGCCTCTGGGATCCAAGTCTGTCAAATCTAAAAGTACATAGTAGTTCGTGACCATCAAATTATGGAAAAATGCTCTCCAAAGATGAAGGGAGAAAAAGACTGCTTATATGGGCGTTCTTTCTGATAATCTGTGCAGATGAGGAAATCCTACTACTTCTTCCTTATTCTCCAGCAGTTTGCATGCTGAATATGTGAGTCTACTATGTGCGCTTGATGTGCTTCTGTCAGATATGTGCTTAGGGCCCTAGGTATTCAGGAGGTAGATAATCTGTCAATTTTTCGTAAAGGACCTACAAAATACTTTTTTTGAGGCAGTGATAATTGAAGGAGCCCCCATGAAAAATAATCACACTTAGTAGCACAATGGATAGCTCTAGAGAATGTGCACTTGGGACTAACCTTGATGAATGAAGCACAGGACATAGGGTATGTCAATGAGATGGATTTTTTTATTATTATATTTTTTAAGATACCTAACCAAGATTTATAGACTACAGTTTAGCAAATTAGTAGCAATTACTTGTAAATATTCTGTCCTGGTTTAGTTATCTTGACCTATGTTTGTTTGTTTGTATGCCTGAACAAATTCTTGTAAGCACATGTATAATTCTACTTAATGCAGCTCGCTCTTTTTCATATTTAATCAGTCTTACTGTGCTTATCACAGGGATCGTATGCAACCCTGATTAGAATGATAAGCAGGAGAGACTTCATGCCTCCCAGCCTCTCTCAGCTAAAATCAGGCTAATGGTGACACTTCCTTTCAACAACCCCCACTCTGAAGAAGGTCTGCAGCAAAACAGGATACTTATGAAAAACCCATACATGGTGAAGCAAAGGCCAGAGAGATTCCTTTGCTTTTGACTGGTTTCTGAAATGTTATAATTATTTTACTATTTAATGCAGAAAAGGGACACCATAAGCAGGCATAATTACAGGAAAGAGGTTGATATATGGCTGCTGCTGTCTAGCTTCGTAAAATCTGGGACTGGAGTGATACTCCTGGTCATGGAGTCCAGCTTCTGCTACTGTAGCCATCAGATCATTTAATCTCTTCAGTAAAAAAATCCCAATTGAAATGGCACAATCCTTGCTAAGCATAGGCTCATTCTCACTCATGCTTATTCAAGACTACTTCAGACCCTTTGTTGGTTAAGCAACTACAATCTTATGCTATAGCCAGGCTATATACATTTGGTCTTGTACTAATGCTCTACTTAGTGTTTCTCCTATTCTGACACTTCTCTCTCCCTTTTCCCCAGCTTCTTCTGAAAGAGTGATCATAACCCCTGGCAAATGTTGGTTGTTTTTTTTCTTTTTTGCAATAACTAAGCCAAGCTCTTTCAAGACAGAACATTCCCACAGCCCCTCTTTACCTCAGCCCTAGAGTTCAGTTCAGTGCCCATGCTGGGCAAGCAGTGCAAACAGTGCTCCTCCAATGTTTATTTTAATTTTTCAAGTACCTGGTTTTGTCTGTACTTTTTAATGGTCTCTGTTTACAAATTCACTCCATGTTTTCTGGGTTCCAGGCTCAGTCATGAGTTCCTTATAGCAGCACGCTACCTGCAGAGGTGCGAGGCTTGTTTGATGCATTAAGGTGATGGCAAATATTGCAAACTGGAAGCATCTTTAAAAAAACACCATATATTGCCGAGTAGATCAGGTCAGGATTCTTCATATTAAACTTTGCTTTAAAAATCATCAAATCAGAAACTTTTAATTAAAAAGTACCATTTTTAATGAAAATTCATCAGGAAAGCATCCACAAATTAGAAATTCTGGTTAAAAAGAAAGAGAAGGAGTCCAGCATAACCTTGTAAAGAGATAGTGTTCCATGTTGCAAAAGATACACTTCAAATATCCTTACACAATCCTTCAGTAAATTTGAGTAATGACTAGGCCCTAAGTATTCTATATCTCTGATGAATGCTTTGATCAGGAGCATATCAGCTGTTCTCTCTGTTTCCAGCTTTTGGAGTTTTCTTTTACAGCAAGGAAATACGGGGAGAAAATATGATCCAAACATTCCCACACTGCAGATGAGCAACTTGGTTATCTGCCTGGAATTGTAGCTCCTTGTGTTTGTATGTCTGAGAGAGAGAAAACTATGATAGGTCTTAGTTTTGTTCAGATATGAAATGGGTGAATTTCTAAAACAAAAAATCTGTAGGCTAGAACACCCGCTTCTACCCCAGCTTTTGTTCTTGACCTCAACTCCTTCCACACTAGCTCAGGACAACTCCAAGTGGCTTGAAGAAAGGCTCCCTTAAAAGTTTTGTGGCACTAGCAGGTCAAGCAAGCATTTACCTAGTGAAGAGAAAGGGGAGGTGCAGAAGATCAGTTACTCAACTCCCTGAAGGAAAAAAAGAACCATCATTAAAAGGCAGGCAGCAATGTTTGTGGAGTAGATGGCTTTCAGCAGGTGATTACTGCTGATGGATGAGTTCATGAGAGAAAAATCTATTGAAAGCTTTAATAGGCAGAAATTATGTCTCTTCTAGGAGGCACCTGAGCTGCAAATATCTGGAGGCTGAGAATCTTCTCAGAGAAGAAAGAACATCTATGCTTCCTCTATTGCTATGGTTTTCTCTAAGGTTCTGGTTTTGGTTACTGTCAGAAACAGGATATGGAGAAACATGAACATTTGTTCTAACCCACTGCCGCTCTCTGCTGCTCTTAAATTGTTATAAACCAGATGCCAAAAAATTCAGGAAGAAGGAAAGATGGAACAGCAAGTTTGCTGATGACACTAAGCTGGGAGGAGTGGCTGACACACCAGAAGGTTGTGCTGCCATTCAGCGAGACCTTGATAGGCTGGAGAGTTGGGCGGGGAGAAACTTAATGAAATTCAACAAGGGCAAGTGCAGAGTTTTGCATCTGGGGAAGAACAACCCCATGCACCAGTACAGGCTGGGGGCTGACCTGCTGGAGAGCAGTGTAGGAGAAAGGGACCTGGGGGTCCTGGTGGACAGGAGGATGACCATGAGCCAGCAATGTGCCCTTGTGGCCAAGAAGGCAAATGGCATCCTGGGGTGCATTAGAAGGGGGGTGGTTAGTAGGTCGAGAGAGGTTCTCCTCCCCCTCTATTCTGCCCTAGTGAGGCCACATCTGGAGTATTGTGTCCAGTTCTGGGCCCCACAGTTCAGGAAGGACATGGAACTGCTTGAGAGAGTCCAGCGCAGAGCCACTAAGATGATTAAGGGAGTGGAACATCTCCCTTATGAGGAAAGGCTGAGGAAGCTGGGTCTCTTTAGCTTGGAGAAAAGGAGACTGAGGGGTGACCTCATCCATGGTTACAAATATGTAAAGGGTGAAGGTCAGGATGATGGAGCCAAGCTTTTTGCAGTGACGTCCAATGATAGGACAAGGGGCAATGGATGCAAACTGGAGCATAGGAGGTTCCATGTGAATATCAGGAAAAACTTTTTCACTGTGCGAGTGACGGAGCACTGGAACAGGCTGCCCAGAGAGGTTGTGGAGTCTCCTTCACTGGAGACATTCAAAACCCGCCTGGATGCGTTCCTGTGTGATGTACTCTAGGTGACCCTGCTCTGGCAGGGGGGTTGGACTAGATGATCCTTCGAGGTCCCTTCCAACCCTAGAATTCTGTGTGATTCTGTGAACACCACACACACACACACCTCTGATTAAATGGCAGGAATTAGGTTTCCTTTCAGGGAGCTGGTACTTTAGATTACTGCCATGAGAAGAATAGTTCCTACAGAAGAAATGATACAGCTGAGTTGGTACCTTGTCTGACAGGGTCAAGGTCAGCTGTGTTAGAGCTGGCAGAAGCATATAGCTAAAGCTTCAACCTGCTGGTACAAATACTGACAAAACTGTTTCTAACAGTTGTTCTGTTTTAGATACTGTCTGGAATGGGAGGAAATGTGTGGCAGCTGGGCCTCCAGTTGTGCATTACTGCTGTGCTGCTCTTTGGTGGAGGACGAGGGAGAGGTAAGAGAAGATCTGGAATAGGTCCACTGTGGGAAAAGAGGCACATGCATGTGCTCATTTTTCATTCGCAGACACAAAAGCATGCCACACAAGATCTTGTGACTGCCCTTTTCCAGGTCCCAGGAACTGGTGTAGATGGCTGGCAATGTCAGGCCTAGGGAACTGAGCATATACTGGGACAAGCTGGGCAGCAGAAAAAACATATCTGCTGCCCAAGGTTCCTGTCCTAATATCTTACACTCATCTCATGCAGTGAAGTGCTGTACAAGAGAGGAAGAACATCATGAGGAAAGATAGGTGAGGTCTCAGTAAAGGAAGCACTAGCAAGTTATGCTGTTTGATGTACCAAGCAAGGCCTCATCAGGTGATACACAAATGCAGCTCTGGTCTCCTTCCTCTGCAGAGTTCCCTGGTAGCATGAGCTGCCTGAATAACTATGTGACTACTGTGAGCTGCATGTGGGCAACAGAGGAGCCCGTGGGCGATGGACCTTTCAACCTGCATTTCACCAAGTAAGAGCTGCACAGTGAGAGCTGTCTGTGGCAGCCCTGGCCTGGGCAGGACAGCACAAGAGGAACAGAGATGGGGCTTGGCCATGGGCTTCGCTCCCTCCACAGCAGGAGACTTATAGCACAGCTAGTTCTGCCACCAAATCACCTGACACAAAAGCTGCTCCCTTCACACCCTTTTGTGGGCCCATGGCCGCAGGGTGTTCAGCACACACGGCTGCATGATCTCATGCCAGCTCATGGCAGTCCACCTGTCTGTCCAGTGTTCCCTTCAGGCAAGAGCCTCTGAGCGCGGAGCCTTCCCATCTCAGCCTCTGCTCCCCATAACCTGGGTACTTCTAGAGCCCATCCTACATGAAGCTGCCTAATCAGTTTCTAATCATTTCTTGTCTTGTTGCCTAGAAATGAAATCCCCTAGTAGTTTAATCTAAATTGGTTCATATATATATATATTTTTCATATATGTAATGCAAAAGGATTTTGAAAGTCTAGTGAGTTATATGCTTTAATAACAGATTTAGACTATTATGTGAATAATTTTTCCTCTAACAGAAGAAATCGGGTGAATAGTTTGCTATGTGATAAGATAATAAGCATTGTGATATGCTAATTTGAGATGAATGTGTTTAGATTATGTCATACCATTGGCTTGACTACCAATAACTAGTGAACTATTACATGAGGGTAAACCACACTGACATTAGATTCTTCTTATATTCTGGTAAGGTTAAGTCAAAAATAGCCTAACTCCTAACAATACTGGATATTAAATCTATGAAAAAAATCCCAAGATGATAAACTGTGGTATCCCAGTTTATTGTGGGGTCACATGCAACAAGAAAAATTTGCTAATAAATAGTTACATTAGATAATTTAATAATAGAAGACTCTTCTTTGGAGCTATTTCCCCAAGATTACGTTTTCTGTCATTCATTCTGCTATGCTGTGCTGAAGTTTGTGAATATTGAAAAAAAAAACAAACCAAACAACAACAACCAACCTCAGACATATTTGCTGTCAATACTGGTTTATTCATAATGAAAGAGTCTTTAATTTACAACTTGTTAGCTCTGTGTTGTGCACTTGTAACTAACTGTCCACTCACTTCTACCCCCCCTATGCCAGCTGCTTTCCTGACAGCAACACGGAACAGCCCTCTCACTTCAGAGGGAGCGGGGGGCAGGTACTGGGCTCTGTGCAGCTGCTGGGAGGTTTGGTGCTCTGAACAGTAAGGTTATGAAGGTGTCTCCTTCTGCAGCCCTGCCATCCAGGCAGCTTTAGCATTGCCTTCTCTGCTGTCTGCACTAAAAAGGCTCATGTTCTTCCAGAATGGGGTGCTGCGCTAAGCTGCCACCCACCTTTCATAAACTGAAAAGCACTTAATCATATGACTTATAAGAAACTTTCAGCCCTTTTATTCTTCTAGCCTCTGGTCAAAGGGCCACAACGCCAGTTGCAAACTGAATGCCAGAGAGAGAATGCAGAATCGGTACCACTGCACAATCCATTTAGCCAGCCAGATCTTGGAAACAGACGGTTATCGAGTCTCTCTCCAAGGCAACTTCTTTGGACATAATCACACATACATTATTTTTCCAGAGTACAATCCCCGCAAGCACAGTAAGTATGAACCAGGACTACACCTGGGGGCTATTTAAGTTACCATTATTTTATGTCAGTTCCGTAGCTGTTCTGACCTACCCTGTAAGCTAATTTAGTCTACTGCTGGTCTTAGTACTCTTAGATCCAGTTTTATCTTCCAAGACTTTAGTCAGCCTAGTATCATGCATCTCTTTCTGTGGTTTTCATGTCCCAAATACTGTGAAAAAACCTACCCCTCTCTCTTTGCAGTAAAACTTGATCCGCCTTTGAAAATCCAGAGCAACGTCACTGCCAGCAAATGTCAGATATGGTGGAGTGTGCCTTGGTACCTTGTTGAAATTCTTCAATATGAGTTGCAGTATAAGGAGTACAGCATGTCCTGGGAGGTAACCAGATGAGACATACACTGATACTGCCTTTCTCTTTGGGGGTGATGGCCCTTCCACTCAGCTCAGGGCCTTCTGGCAGCTGTCTCTTTTAAGCTGGCTTTCTGGTTTCCCACACCAAGACTGAAAGATTTTAGATAAAACATCAATACTGAAGATCAATAGGTCTCCTGAGCCTTGCATTCAGAAGTCATTCATCATCATGCAGGCCCTCTTCTTGCATCCAGGAAAAGAGGATTTGGAAAAGAGGGACCCCAAAAAAAAGTATTTAAAGGACCATCCCTTTGCCCAACTTTGTTAACAGAAATTCTTTGTAATACTTTGCAGATTGCATTGAACAAGACACCACCCAGCTCACTGCCACACATAGAAATTGAAGCTGCAGAGCTTCACAGTGGCATTGCTTACATTGCACGAGTTCGCTGCAAAATTTCTGAAAATGAGGATTCGTACCATAGTCAATGGAGTGAGTGGAGCCAGACAACAGTGTTTCAAAGAGCAGGTACAAAGAATGTTGTTTTTATCTTAATTAGTATCTTTTCATATCCATGTTCCAAAAAAAGGAAGATACCTCACAAAATGAAACTTTTCAAGTCAGAACTAGCTTCCTTCAAGTTTTCATAGGCAAATCACTTTCCTTGAGGTCTTTAGCCTGTTTTGTTTGCGTCGCTTGGTTATTTGGGGTTCTATCTTCACTTCCAGAATTTTATTAATTATTTTTGTGCTGATTCTTTTCCTAGGTGTACAAATTATTTCTGGAAAGATCCTAAATACCAGAACGATGCAGTTCTTGTTCATTCCTCTAAGTTTTGGCACTCTACTCTATTTATTTTGGAACTGTAAGCTTTCCTCCAGGTATGTTATACTTTTTCATTAAGCTCCCCTTGATCTTTATAGCCCGAGGAAGATAAATCAAGTGTCCTTATATCCTTTTTGCTTCCTGTTTCTGCTGCACAGACTCAACATTTTCAAAATCTCTTTTGACGGTCTTGGGGCATGACATGTTCCTTGGCTGATGATAGTTAATGACCTACTACACAATCCTTAAAGAGACCAAAGTGCCTTTGTGGCACCCAAAATCAGCTAAAGCTCAAGGTTGAGGGTCTCTTAGAGTTAAAGAAATTTAAACCCATGGAATTTTTTGTTAGGTTTCATGCAGATAAATTAAAAGTGCACGTAAATGCAATCCACAAAGGTGATTAAACTGATGTCAATGTTAAGCTACTTGTGACATACCTGGCAGTAGTGAGCATGTAAAAGACCAATATAGGTAAACTATACTGACTCAGATTCAGTGTTTCTTAGGTTCTGGGACCAAGCTGTACAGAGAAGAAAGTGTCTCTAGAACCTTGGTTCAACCATCCTCTGCAATTTTTTATGCTGGCAGAGCAAAGGGTAAATCTCTCCTACCTCTTCCTTTTCTGCCTTGACATATATTATTATGCTCCATATATGTGTCACTCTTACGGAAACAGAATACATGATGTGCATATGATCAAATATTTTTACAGGACAGACTCTAGTAAAGGGACTAGGATGTCTGGCAGAATGTCTCTGTCTAAATGTAACAAAAATAAAACTCTCTAAAACCCTTGCAGAAATAGTGGTTTAGATCAGATAAGTTTCTAGATAAATGCATAAATAGCTCAGTTCATATAATGAGTAACAGGCTAGTATTGAGTTTGAGGCAAATAACACTCCTCAGAAAGTTTTAAGACTGTGCTTCAGGCTAGACACATTAAATGCATGCACAGGAGGCAGACAAGCACTTGCACGAGATGTCAGAAACCATATGAAATAGGCTTCTTGTGCAATCTTTCTAACATGAGTGCAGAGCTTTCATCTAACCGGTGTGCTATATCATCCAGAGAGAATAGAGAAAAAATGTCTGGGTTTTTTTTTTATTATTTATTTTAAGTGTTGTTTTCTCACTTCAGGGCAAAAAGCCTCTCCTGCTTTAACATTCCCACGCCAGCTGCTTTCTTTCAGCCACTCTATAATTTTCACAATGGGAATTTTAAGGTAAGAAATCAGTTTCATTTCTTTCTTATGACCCTCAGTTCATGAGGGGAGAGTTATTTTTTTTTCTGGAATTAATCATTCTAGAGCCTGAGCAGAGTTACTGACACATGCTTCTAGTCTTCCTGGGAGTTTATAGTTCCTCAGTTTCCTGTCTCCACATACTAGTGACAGCACCAATGCTTCTGTATAGCTTCCCTTTCCTTAGGAATAAAACCCCTCCAGTCACTCACTCTCTATCCATGCTGAACATGAAAGGTACACCCTGCCTTTTCAAAGCCAAAGCAATACAAGCAGCTTGCAGTATATTCCAGAAGTGAAATCTTGGAAATTTCTTGTGAAATCTTGTGAAATTAGCAGCTAGATTCTTTACCCTACTACTCTAACTTTGCCCAATAGATTTGTACTAAATTTCTGGATTATTGTGTCAAGGACATATAGAAAGAACAGTTATTTTGCAAATTCCAACTCTAAGTAAAATGTCTTGTACTTGTTGATCCTTTCACTAGGACTGGGTTGGACCTAATGAGGCTTGTAGCCAACTCAGAAGAGAAGAGGCCAGCAACTCAAACAAAGAAGCTGCAGATGCAGTTTCTGATCTAAACTCCCAAGAACTGATTTCCCAGATTTCCTTGAAACCTCTGGAAAGCACAAATCTGGTTGCTGCAGAAGAAAACTTTGTATTTATCTCAGGTTCAAGTCAGCAGTATGTTCCCAGCAGGTATGTAAGAGCAGAAGAGACAGAAGTGAGACTGGGACCATTGTTTGCACAAAACCATGCTGATGGTACAGTTGGCCTGAAAATCTCTGAAATAATTAAAGCCAACCTTGAAAGCCCTAGCCTGGGGAGGAACTATCCCTCTCACTCACAGCATGGGAAGGGTGACTTCCTTATGCTTCAGGAATCTTTGGAGATAGCAAATGTGTCCTTCAGCAGTAGTGACTATTGTACCTTGTGTGACAACAATACCACAGGAGGTTTGATTCCTGCTGAACTACTGAAGCTCTCCAACAGTAACAGTCTTGTCAAACATCAGAATGATCAGAGTGATCTTCCTTGAGGAATACTGTCTGCAAAGATCTTTGTGCTGTCCTCTCACTTCCTAACACTGTCTTTCCAAGTGGGTTAAATGGTGACTGTGCAGACAATTACAAACATAATTTTTAGGTAAACCCTTGATTTCTGTAGTTCAAATTAAAATTGTGACCAACTTGTCTGGCTAGCAAATACTACCCCTGTAGGCATAGAAAGGCCTGATTCCAGCAACATCTGCTTTATCAGGAGACACAAGACTATGCTCTTCCCTAAATTAACCTCCTAGCAGCAGCAGAAATCCGGCAACCCCCCAGTCTAAGGAAGCAGCAGCAGAACTGCTGCTTTTCCTCAGGAGGAGCTATTGGAATTGTGTGCCTCTCCCTGCCCTGCAAGATGATGCTTTCCAAATCTCCTTCTGAAACAAAAGCTCTGCACTGCTCTCAGTAGATAGTTCTTTCCTCACTGCAAATTAGATTAACTCAACATTTACTCTATCCTGAATGTTAGTACCTGCTGGTCTGAGAAGCAGCAATATTTGCAACGTGCTATACCGTGATTTAAACTCCATTGTTATTTTAAAACTATGTACAATTCTTTATAAAACCATGACAAACAAATTTTGCTAAAGAGAGTAATTTTGCTTCTTAATATGATCTTTAGGATTTCAAATGGTTCCTGATTTAATCAGAATTTATAACAGCACTAGTTAAAGTTAATCAGGCAGTGGGCCTTGTTCTTTATTATCCTGAATGGCTGTAACTTTTTATTTTGCAGTAACTAAGCCCCATGTACTACTTTGATTTTGACAAAAATTTATGCCAAGGTTAAGTGGCTGATCTGATCTAATGGAGAAAGGTGAAAAGCAAGAACTAACACTGTATGAGTATTCAGAAGTAAATAAAGCAGAGGAATTAATGCAAATTTTAATTTTTCAGAATTGTGTCTAAGAGCTTTGGAAAGAACTTTAATTTAGAAAACATCCAACTGTATGAATCATTAGTAAAAGTTGGTTTGAAAACATCATAGAATAAGTGGGAGAGGGAAGAACTCTATGCTCTCCGTAGTTTGCAGACCAAAGCACTAAACTGCTGCTGCTACCACTATCAACAGAAAAGGGGTTAAAAAAACTCCTGAGTGAAGATGTGTTTTACAGCTCATAAAGCCAAGGGTGACCAGCATGATGAGCTATCTCACAGTGTCTAGCGTATGAGCATCAGTATAGTTCTGCTAGTGCCCACCCAATAGCTACACCTCTGGTGAAGTATTGGTGTTCCCAGTAATGAGTGATAGAAACTGTATCTATATCAGACATTATTCTGTTTAGTCATCTGCATGCTCATTTCAAGAGGGTTAAGAAGATCAGACATGTTTCTCAACAGTATGGGTATCACAGCACTGACACAAACTCATTTTGAAAAAAGCAGCAAACAAGTCACAGACATTAAGACACAGCGCTCAACCTGTTGTGCCCTCTCAGGATGACTTGTCTTTACAGTGTGGCTTCTAATGCATCAAAGCAAAACACAAGTGTCAAATAGTGGTGTTTGGCATGCTGAAACATTCCTTGCAGCACTGAACTTCAGGGCTTAAGAACATTGATCTGCAAACTCCTGCTCAAAGGTGCAGAAACCTAGCCTGTGAAAGCAATCTTTTTTCCTGAGACTGCCACTAGTCAATGGCCAAACAAAGCCAAAAATCTCTTCCTGGTTAAGTAAGCAGATAGGAGAGTAATTCCAAAAACAAGAGAAATAAGCTTGCTCTTTTTAGTTTGCTTTTGTTAATTTTGATCATTGTTTAAACAAAGGACAAAGACTGTTGGTTAGGCTCAGAGCAGCACCATCTCAAAAACTGCCCCACATGAACTCTGTCCTTTCCAGCTCCACAGCCCTACCACTCCATCTTCCGTGTGTTGCTGTGCTGCTGTGAGTCATGAATCCTGTGCTGCAGAAGTCTTTCTCAATCACCAGAGGCCTTTCCAGAGAAGCATAGTCCCTTGAATCTTCCAAAATCCTTCAGCAGAGCATATGCTCTTTCACAGAGACATCCACATGTTCACTCATCTAGCCAGTAAAAACATCAAAACCTAAAAATAGTCCATTTAATCTTCAGTAATCTAACCTGAAGATCTGTTCCTGCTAGAGGCACAGCAATTCTGAAGACAGAGATGTTAGAGGTGTTAATCAAGTACAGAGATCTAAACTATACATTCTAAAGCAAGAACCATAATATCTGACCAGTGATCAACACTGGAAAAGAGGAGGTGATGTTCTTTTTATGCTGGGAAAGGGGATGAACACACAGGGGGTATTGTTTGTTTGTTTTTAACAAGATGCAAGCCAAGGATTAAGTTGCAGCACAAAGCTACAGCACCTGGACTGATTCTTCCTTAATGCTAATGGGCCAAGTTAATTGACAGTCCAAAATCCCAGTGTAGAATCTTACCATTTTAGCACTATTTTCAGTGCATACTGGAGTGCAACACAGAAACCGCTGTGACAGCATCAGCTCTATGTGCATGTACAGTGGCCTAGTAGTATGTGGTATTTCCCTCTGTCTAGAAGTAGTATATTTCTATTCACATGGTACTGCAGGCCCCACACAATATGGCTTTTTAAGCCAAGCTGATTTACATGAAGCCTAATATAAGCAGTGTTGAGAGCACAGAAGGAACAGTCATTACAGTTTGAATGCAAGTAATGAGTTATCTTTAGTATTATCTTTTTCTATCATGGTTTGCCAAATGCTGAAAAAGTTGTAAGCCATAGGCAAGTCTAAATCAAGCATTGGTTTAAGAAAGGAATCAGGGCATCAATGTGGACAACGCAGTGAAGGCTTTTTCCTAACATACTTCTGCATTCAAAAACAGACAACAGACGCACTCAGAATGAAATTCACAGTACTAGAGAAAAAAATTAAGAATGCTTTCACATAAATCAATAGCATGTCTCACGTGGTATCATTGTGCAGAACTAGTTACTCCATCTTTATAATGAGATTACGGTTTTCAATAGCTTGCACAGTGGTTCCCAAAGCTCAGTATATTCCAGAAGGTGGTGCACTAGTGACAAACACATAGGCAATACAACCTCTTAACTCCTAATATGAGTTTCTTCTTTATACAGTTAAAGATCATATTTAAAGATGACTGATCCCTCTCATCATCTTCCCTTACCTTCCTTCCCTGAAATCAGCACTGCTGTTACCATGAAACTGAGGGGTTTTTGTCTGCTGGAGATAAGGATGAAGTTAGTTGTTTAATCAGCATTCTGTGAGAGAGAGAAGACAGCATGCATTCTTCCCTGGCTGGGAAATCTTGGACCAGCTCTGAGCAAACAAACACAGTCAGCTCAGCAATATTTCTGGGGCTAGATAGTCCAGTGACACGGAAGTCACCTGCCAATCTGAATGAAACTTGTGTACATGAACTGAGGAAAAGCCTAGGGTTGGTTTATAATATGCCTGCCTCAGATATTCTAACATTTGTTATAGTCAAAGATTTTCCACTGATGCAATATAATTGCTTGCATTTGAAAACTGTGTATTAAACATTAATTTATCTCTCTGCATCTACTGCCCAGATACATATGATTTTGCACCTGTACAGTCAGTTATAGAAATGCTTTCCATAGCTGTATGACTCAGTGTCATGGCCTAAAGTGCACCAACAGGCCTTAACTGGCCTGACCAGTCTCACCTGAGACTCCCACCCATATTCTCTGCCCAGGGCCTGGGAGCTTCATTTAGGTCCGAGTGACATGATTTGTCTTCAGTTCTGTCTCTGTCATTTCCTGGATGGCCCCTGGACCTAGGCTTTGGGTAGGCTGTATTTTGGATGGACCCCTTGGGTGGATGTTGTAGCTTGTCTCCAGTTCTCTCTCTGTCCCTGAGTCCTGGCTGGACTCTCGACCTTTGTTGCAGCCTTGTTTCCAGCCCTACCTCCTAGGGAGACCTTGGACCTATACTAGATTTTCATCTTCAGGCCCACTGAAGCTTCCCTGCTGCTCCTGGACTCCCCGGTTGGACCCTGGACCTGATCCTACCGCGTCCGGAGGTCAATGAACGCTCTTACCGCCATAAGGCTCTGACCACTTCCTTCGGAGCCTGTGGAACCGCCCTCTGGGCGGGGAGGGACTGCCCGAGGCGGACTCCCCGGCCGCCCCCCCGTCCTCCCTCCCCTCGCCCCGGCGCGGGGTCGACCTCTCTGCCCCGGCAGGGGCCAAACCCCTCGGCACGGTCCTCCCCGTTCGGGTGTCGGTGCCGCGGGCCGCCATCGCCACCTGCTGGGAGCCCTGCGCGCCCGGGAACTCCCGCCCGCCGAGTCGAACAACGAGACCCCGCCAGCGCTTCTGAAATGCCTCTGTCGGTCCACCCTTATCTACTAGATTACTTCTACGTTTTCCCTCGGCTTGGTAATTAAATGTACCTCACCAGGTGAATAGCAAAGATACACACAATTTCTAAAAGATCTCCACTGCGACTCACTCAGCAGGGTCGGGGAGGTGCAGTTCACCTCTCCGAATACTGCAGTAAAATATCCTACCCAAAACAACACGTTATTTCCTCTAGGAAAGGACTTCTTTCTCATATATGCATTTTTCTGCAATACTGTGTATTCAAAAAATCTAGTCAACCGTGTTCAGGAAATTAACTAAGGCTGCAATAGGTTCTGGAAGAGGGGAGATGTGACTGCTTTTAACACTGTTAAGAAATTAGGAGCAGTAGAGCTACTTGAAGAGAATTACAGGTTTAGAAGTTTAAATGTGGTCATTGTGTAAACTTCAAATTAGTCACATGCCACCATATACTAAATACGTATCTCAGAAAGACACAGAACATGTCTTCCATAAATTAAGATTAGACTTAACGTAGATGAATGCTCCTGATCAAACACAGAAATTAGGTTCTCAACATTTTGTATGAAAAGCAGCTGGAGCAAAACATCTAAGCAGCTTCAAAATGTGCATTAGTGTATGAAAGGAATTCTATCTCCACAATGACATTTAGGGACCATGGAAATGTGTACCATAATATAAATAAGGAATTAACAGTGAGATGTCACTGAAAACAGACAAATACTATTATAGCACATAATAAGAGGCCTGTAATTTGAGAATGGTTGCAAGAGCTTGTTTCATTCTACTTGCTGCAAGTGAGGCTGCAGCTGAACAGTATATCCAAGTGTAAGCATGATACCTTCAGAAAGATACACATCAGCTGGAAAGAACACGGGAAAGAGAACACTGTCTATGAGAGAGGCCAAGAATTTGGATACAGTCTGAAAAAGAGTGAAGGTACACTGACACCCCCTTGCCCTCCCATGCCCAACCTAGCAGAAGATTCTGATCAGTTGTTCTATTCTGCTGAAGAAAAGGAAGAGAAAATGACAGTACAGGAAAGTTGATGTAGGCTGGGTATTACAAAAATCTTTATAGACGAAGTAGTTTAACCCCGTCTCCCGTTTGAAACCAAATATTTGTATCTTGTAGATTCTGATGCAGTTCGCTAAACCAGATGGTCCTGCCCTGCATCATCCTTTTGAGTAACCCTCACAATTCAATAATCCCTGGACAAAGTAAAACTGTTTGCTACAAAGTGTCACGCACCACTGCCCCAGCCCTGCCAGCTGCTGCAGCAGGGGCTGGCGCTGGACCTGGCACTGAGCTCAGGCAGGCAGAGCACGCCCGCACCCCCTGGAGGGGTTCGTCACGAGGGGAAAAAACGATTCAGTTCCCAGAGGGCAAAGGAAAGCCCCGTCCTGAGGCCCGCCTGCCGGAGCCGGTGCGCTCAGCCTGGGGCGCACAGGGAACGTGCATTCTCCCCACAGGAGGCAGATCTTTAGCAGTGAACATCTGTACTGAAACTGCAGTTATGACGCACCCGAGCGGGTGCTCGGCGGCCGCGCTCCCGGCGAGCAGCCGGCACGCAAGGGGGCCGGGCGGAACCGG
>VZRW01008397.1:79227-110071 GCA_013398125.1 Aegotheles bennettii
CCAGGCGCCGGCGGGGCCCCGAGGCGAGGGGCGAGCGCGGTGGTGGGCGTCCCGAGCTCGGCCCGTCGCCGGGAGGAAGCGAGGCTGGGGCCGAGGCTGAGGCGGCCGCCCCGCCGCCTCTCGTGGAGCTTCGCTCTCGGTTCCGGGTGCGGGCTGTTGGCGTGGCCGTGCCGTGCCATCCCCCGCCGGGAGAGCCGGTGTTGCTGCCTCGGGGGAGCCACCTGCTGCTGCAATCGGTGTCTCTGCATGGGAACAGACGCATGAGCAGGACCGCGAGGGTCGTGTCGGATGCCGCCGTTTCAAAGACGGTTGTTTACGTTAGTCTGACAGTGTAAAATTCTGAACGTTTTGTGGGCAATGACTAATACAAGATGGAATCGTAGCTGATGTGCAGAAGTGGTAATGGTAAATCTTAGTTTGCATTTAGATTAAACAATTTAGTTAGTGTATAAATTCTCTTATGAAAGAGTGTTTTCTACAAAAATAACTACTAGCTTTCATTGATGTTGGTGTAACTAACCAGCACTGATACATTCCTTATCCTTATGTTCATGCTTAAGTGCTTTTGGGTCTTGTATTCTTTATGTTGGTTGTAACCTGCCAAGCTCCACTCTACAGCACTTAAAACTATTTCATAAGTTGGAATCGATGAAGGAGAGTCTTCTGCATGGAGCCTGGCATAGCTGTGTTGAGCCTTGAGGTCCTGTTTCAGTGTGCTATCTGTGCTTGTTACTTTTTTTATCGAGGTGTTGCACAAAATAATATTTATTGACTGATGATGAGAATTACTATGTGGAATAGCCCTGCAGGGGAGGACATGAAATACTGCCTCAAGAATTATGAAATAAAGCAATGTTAGTTTTGCTTTCCTGCCACTTGATAGAGCTCTGTATGGCTGCTTCTCCGCATCAGAGGTGACTTCTGTTTACTTGGACTCTTTTAAACTGGGAGTATGCTTCCCTTTGTGCTTCTGTCCTTGCTTGTTGCCACGCTTTCCAGGTTTCTCTGCACAAAATACTTCCATTTCTGTTCCTTTTATATATACAGTTAAGGTCCCTACCTGTAAGAGAAACATACAGAGTGAGAATGAATGATGGGTAAAGCTATCAACCATTTTTTGTTAAAACTAGAGTATTTTTCAGGATAACTTACTTTTAATTCCTTCTCTTTTATCTTGTATAATATTTCTCTGGTCAGGAGAGTGTACCAACTGTCAGTAGCAGATAGATTCAGATAACTGTTTTTGTAATTCACATTATATCAAATATGGGAAATCCAGTATTTCTGAAACTCTGAGCAAGATACTGTTAATATTTATGTGATGGAATTAATTACGTTAATTAGTTCTGTGATTATTTTACTATAAATGCAAGAGACTGGGGGGGAATAGAGCACAGCTTTGAAAGGAATATTCCAGGATTCCTCTGCCAAAACAGTTAATTTTTGTATTAGTGTACGTGGGGACAATTCCTAAAACATTTCCTGAAGGCATGGTACTGAGGAGAGAATTGCACTTTTAAGTAGGAAGCAACTTCAGTGCTACTTTAGTTGCAGGTGTCATTGTTTGTTGTCTTAGTTATCTGTTGTTAATGTCTTCAATGTAAGCATATTTGGTCTGATATCAGGCGGGCTCTTCCTCTCAAAATGGAGAGTCTGAAAGAATGGTTATTTACGTATTTATTTTCAGCAACATCTTCACTGAAAGGTGTAGATGCTCTAGCGATTAATAGATTCTTACCAGTGTTTCTGACCTGATAAAACCTGTAGCATTGCCATGGTTATGTCTGAACAAAACTGCTAGCTTTTTTTTTTCCCTGTAGAACTAATATAAACTATACTTTTCAAAGAACTGGGTTCTTAGTAGAGTAAGTTCTGTATCTATGCTAGGAATTAGACTAGGCTGTGGCAAGAGTTCTCTTTGTAGATATTTGTAGGTATTAAACTTTCAGACAGGCTTGAGGGGTTTGCTCTACATGCCTATCTGATTAATATTCTCTTCTCTTGGGTTTTCAGCATAAGGCTATGACTAGTCTTTGTCACTCATACATAGACTTCTAACTGCGATAAATTTTCTGTAAATCTCTTACCAAAGCAGACTGCAGGAATAGAAAATAGTAAAAGATGCAAATGTTGAGATGGTACTTAAAGGCAAAAAAAATAGAAGAAACTTAAGCGCAGCAATCTTTTATGCATACGTATTTCTAACACAAGTAGTGCTGGTAGCTAGTGGAAAGGAGACAATCCAGAGAATAATCTGGATATAATAGCAATGTTCAACTAAACAGTGTACTGTGTAAGTAATATTTTTTTAAAAGCAAATTATTATTTGGGTTATCAGTCTATTACAGTGCTAGAAGTAATACCTGTTTCACATAGCTCTTGAAACTCTGCAAGTAGATTGCTGTAGGTGGACATTGTAAGACACCCTGCAGACTCAGATGCTTCCCTAAAGCAGATCAGTTGGAAGGCATTGCAGGAAAAACTTGAAAAGAGCTGCTGACTGTTGAAGTGCTTGTAGCAGTTTTGGTACAGAAGACCTGAAACTAGGAGCGCAGTCACTTCATTAGACTGAAAAAAGTAATAAACTGGCAAAGTTATAAAAATAGGTTTGATTTATGAAGATGTGAAATATTTTAGTAATTCCTGGTTTTTAGCAGTAAACTTGTATTTTATCTTTTTTTTTTTCCTAGGAAAGCTGTATGAATTGTAGAACTAGCACATTTATGGCATCAGAAAATATGCAAGTGAGAAATCAACTTAGCAAATTCTTCTGAAAAGAAAATATTAAATTTGATATTTGGTTCTTTAGTAATCCTGCAGAAACCTAATTTACTGTGCTGTCCAACATTTGTACACTCCATCTACGTACTGTCACCTCTGTGTGGCCACTTTTCTTCATCCAAAACTGTTCTCTTTGCCTCCAACAATTGCTAGCAAGGACCCTACTACAGGAAGTCCTTTTGTGTTTCTTAGCATGAGCTCCCATCCATGCTGCACAACACCTCTTAATTTGGTGTGATGGTGTAGAATGTGATCTAGACTATTGCGATTACAGATGGCTTTTGTTTTTTTGTGAGCTGGCCTGGATCTGTTTGTGTGAAATGAATTTTCAATGACTTGTTTACATATATAGCTATTTGGGCCATAGGCTGAGCCTGACTTTAGGTTCTTAGAGATTTTTGTGGTTTCCTGTTTCTGATCTGTTTTGAGGCATGGGAGTGGGGGTGGAGTGAGGCCTTAAATAGTCTCTGCCCCTGAAGGTGCTTGGAACTTAAATGCTTTGCTTAGTGGTAGAGGAGGTTAGAGGGTAACCAGCTGATATGTTCTTACAAATCCTTTCATTAACTTTAATCCCAACCTGACTTGGGAATTAGAATCCTGGAAATCAATAGCAGGAAATATCACCATATGTGTAAGGTTGTCAAATGTAAGGAACCGTTGGTAGGTGATCAGTTCAGTTATGAAGGAGGTAGAGTGTCAAGCTGAGTTTCGTTTTTCATATTTTGATATTATTTTATATGAACAATATAGTATGTCTCCCCAAACTTTAACACACTTCTTCATATACCATGAACTTTGAGAGTGTACATCCAGAAAGCTTAAGAAAAACCTGTTAATTTTGATTCTTCTTCATAGTTAGTCTTCTTGATTATGTTTTGAAGATAGGACTTGTATGTTCCAAAATTGATTTTGAACATGAGGCAAACAACTGCCAACTAGATACTAGAGTCTTTTTTAGCAACCCACTTATCCCTTACATTAATGCAAAGAAAAGTCCCTGAAAAAAAAAACAATTTTACTAATCAAATTCTCAAAGTTTATTAGAACATGGCATTATGTCAGACTTAGCCAGGGCTTTATATATATCTCCACTGAAATAATAACTATCTTTTGATGATTTTCAGTATTACCTTCATATTACTGTATTTTTTCTTTAAATGGTATTAGAGCTGTTAATACATCAAGCAGACTATATCAACTTGAATTCTTTTCATACTTCTGTTTCCCACTGTTGCAGAGGTTCCAGCTGTAGAATAGTCATTGAAGAGTTATCTACTTCAAGCTTTCTTCTTCCATTAACACTTAAAATTGTTAATCTTGAAATGTATTACCAGGACAATATTTTGAAAGAAGTCATCTTTTCTTTTAAATGATGGTCATTTCTATTAAGTACTTTGTTAAGAGATTTTTCTTGGGAAGGGAACATTTTTATGTAGTACTTCAATGAATGCTCACCTTGAGAGGTTTCAAATGACACTGCACATGAAGGTGAGCATAGTTGTTGTGGTGGGTCAGGGCCTAGACTTCTTTAATCACAGAATCACAGAATCTAAGGGGTTGGAAGGGACCTCGAAAGATCATCTAGTCCACCCCCCCTGCCAGAGCAGGGTCATCTAGAGTCCATCACACAGGAACGCATCCAGGCGGGTTTTGAATGTCTCCAGTGAAGGAGACTCCACAACCTCCCTGGGTAGCCTGTTCCAGTGCTCTGTCACTCTCACAGTGAAAAAGTTTTTCCTGATATTTACATGGAACCTCCTATGCTCCAGTTTAAAACCATTGCCCCTTGTCCTATCATTAGTCATTACTGACAAAAGCTTGGCTCCATCATCCTGACACTCACCCTTTACATATTTGTAAACATGGATGAGGTCACCCCTCAGCCTCCTTTTCTCCAAGCTAAAGAGACCCAGCTCCCTCAGCCTCTCCTCATAAGGGAGATGTTCCATTCCCTTAATCATCTTAGTGGCTCTGCGCTGGACTCTCTTAATCAGTTAGCACGACAGTCTGTTTATCAACAAAAAAACCCTCCTCCTTTTATCCAACAGAATGCTTTTGAAATTTGCGTGGTTTGTTAATTAATAAAAAATAAACAACAGATTTTGCATGTGGCAATATTTGAGATCAAAAAATGTTACTCCTGTTAGATGTATGACTTCAGATTTTTTTTCAAAACAAAGTTGTGTTAAAATAGGTTTTATATTTGAAATATGAGATTTCAATCTGTTTTTTAAAATGTAATAATCAGTAACCATTTATGAATTTTGATCACAGTATAGATCTTGATAAATTGTTTGGCTTCAGGCTGTTTTGCTGACTGCAACAGTCAGTTTCTTAAAGACATGGAGTTGATGGACAGTTTGTTGGGTTATGAGCTAGATGTTAAGTTCTCTACAGTAATCTTCGCATACCATTTGACGATGAGGTTTGAAAGAATGCTGATGCAGCTTTATACAACGTAAACACAAACCACTGTGCTACAGAAGATTAATGATTGATGTTAATGCTTTTTTAATATCTGCAAGTAACTATACTTGGAGTAGGACTTTTTTACTGCAGTTTGAAGAAAATCACTTACTACGATCTTCAAAGAACTTTTCCGTAGAAAAAAAAAACAAACAACATCCTGTTGTCCAGGGAAAATATCTTTGGTGTCTTTGTAACCTAGTAGAGTTTTTGATAAGTGCCTCATTTGGGTTTTTTTGGAGAGGAGTGTTTGTTCTTAGAAATGCTTGTTCACTTTATTTGTTATGATTTGTTTGAATTATCTTCCTTAAGAAATGTTGAACAAGATCTGTCATTTCAATATAAACTTCTTGTGATAGTTGAAGAGTAACCAGCTTGTCTGTTTTGTATAGTACCTAAAACCAGGATTTTTTTTTCTGCCTTATCAGCATCACCCCTTTTGATAATATTTTTTTTTACTAGGTTTTTGAACGTTATATTTTGCACTCTCTGCTGCACAGAGATAAATCATTAAAGTATGAATTAATCTTTTCACCCCAGAGAAGAATAGCTATATGACAATGTAGTATTCAGTTACAATTTTTAAAAAAAATATTCCTTCTTTTCAATGAATGAACATTGAGTGTGATTCTTTAAAGCCTGTAAAGGATATGAAGTATGAGAATTGATGTTTACTGTAGTATATGGAAGCACACCATCTATTATTGTTCTGGGTTGCCTTCAATCATGACAATCATTCTGGTGTAGCAGCATAGAGTTTGAGAGGAAAACTGGTGTTGAATATTGATAGGGATCACATGATAATCATTATACTTCCTGCAAACCACTCCTGGATAGGATTGGTGTATAATGGGAAGTGCTATCTCTACTACTGTGCTCTCTGCACTGGAGGGTGAGACTTTTAGTTGGATTTTGTTATTTTCAATCAGTGTTTCTGTGTATTTTAACTTGTGTTTATTGTAGCTGTACTACCCTGCTTTTGCATGCATTCACTTTTAGATACTATGAGAAATAGTTTGAGGACATATATTCAGAGCTATCTTAGTGTCTGACCTGATGAGTTGCTTTTTTTCTTTTGGAATATGCTGGAACTTCCAGGGTGTGTTGCACTCTAGCCTTTGAAGTGGAGACTGTCACAAATAGATGTAGGAAAGCATGGAGAAGGTAAACATTTTCATTGTGGGATGTAAGGGGGAGAAGACCAACGGGAAAGCTGTCCATAATATCTGTTAATTGTCCCTTCTTATGCTCTTTTCTGGATACAAGATGTGTATCGGATGCAGTTGCTGCATCTTTGTCAACCCTCTGAAACACGAGTGTGCGATGAAAAGAATATGTTAAATATAACTACCTAGCTGTTAATTTTTTCCCTTTGTATTTTGCAGGTAAATCCTTAGGAGACCCCAGATGGTAGATAATTAAATTATAAGCAATACAAAATAAATTTCATAGTTTTTGGCTTGTATGACAATATCAAAATAATTTACAAAACCTCTCAGGCCAAGCCCATCTAACCTAAACTATCTTTAGCAGAGTATCAGTATTAATAAATAGTAGCAAGTTAGCTTTAGCTCTAAAACTACAAAACAGCTGTCCAGTGAAAGCAATTACCTTCTCTGAATGTGGAATAAAAGCTTTTATTCCTCCTTAATTACACAGATAAATAGATGGACTTCATATTTTTACTTGAAGACAAGTGTATTATTTTGTATGTTGAATTTTAGATTCATAGAGTTTGAAAGAACTTTCTGTATCAAAGGCAAAGATGTAAAAGCTGATTGGATACTGTGACAGATGAGGAGGGTATCTTATACTGTAACATGTAGTATCTGTTTTGAAAGCCTCTCAAATTCCATTTTCAAGTGAAAAGATTCATTCATAGATATCCTAGAGTGCTGCTATGTTGCTTTCCAAATCCTGTAATTTCTTAAGCAGTGTTTGATGTAGGGCATACATGTTTGTGAACTTCTTGTCATAATTTAGTCTAACACTTATAAGAATTACCTAGTGGTGTACGTCATAATGTGTAAGACTCATGTTGAATTTCTGGTGATCCTAGTTTTTGGAGTTGTCTATTCTCTGATTCCACAAGGCTGAAACAGTCAGATTCTTTAATAAACACAGATTTCAGGAGCTTAATCTAGTCAGATGATTAAATGTTTTTCCAGGCGTTGTCTTGATTTTCTCCTGAAACTGGTTTGTTCTGGTTTTCTCCTAAATGTTTGCACAGTACTAGTGGCAGTAAGACTTTTCTTTTCTTAGTTGATGCTTTCTAGTTCTGCATATTCAGATACAAAGTAGCTTAAGTTCTCTGACCACTTGTTTCCCACCATTATGCCTAAGTTCTTGTACAGTATTTGTAGTAAAGTTTTGGTGGAAACAAAAGTGAGGTCTCATTGTCTAATTTACCAAAAGCTGTAAGTTGCTTTAAGTAAGAGATGCACTCTTTTGCCAAATGGTGTGTGGGTGGTTGTTTTTGTTTTGTGTCTTTTGTTTGTTTTTGTTTTTTTCCCCTCAGTCTTTGAATTTGTGCAATTATTCTTATTCTTTCATCTGTTTGGGCTTGAGAGTCAATCCAGATGTAAACTGAAAGAGATCCTTGTTTGGAGATGACTATTAATTATAAGTTGTTTAAGAATTATGGATGTCTGTCTGCATTATTTCATTTAGTAAACCTGTAATACAATTTACTATAAAAAACATTTGTAAGAGGGTGGTGCCAATGTTGTAGCTTATACAGTTCCATCAACATTATTTATAATCAAAACAAATGTACCAGTTGAGGCATAAAGCTTATGCTGTTTTGTGTAAATAATACTTTGTCAGCAAGGTCTGCTCCCCAAAAAATTATCAGTAAGTGGATGGCAGAGCTTTTCTGATCATGTCTGCCCCTTAATGCAGTGAGAGATTCAGTAATACAGTCAGCAGTTAGACTCAGTGTTATCAGACAAGTGATAGGTTCGGACCTTATTCACACTGACTTTCTTTGTAACAGAAATAAGATTTTGCTAGTAGAGTTCCACTGGTAGAAAAGGTATTCACAGTCATCTTCAGGGTTCAGTATCATGTCAGTTAGGATGGAAGTAAAAGTACTGGAATCCTCTGAAGGCCCAGTCTCTACTAGTGTTTTTTGTTCCTGTTACAGTGTTGCTAGAACTGTATCAACAAAGCAGTGTTGAAGATTTTGCGGTGGGAACAGCTAGAAGGGTTGCAGTTGTTGTCATACTTGCTTTTGAGCAGGGGGGTTGGAACTAGATCCTTAAGGTCCCCTCCAACCCAAACCATTTGATGATTCTGTGATTTGTTTGATGTGTATTATGTGCTTAGATATATTAAAAATTGCAGTGGTAGTGCTCTTGTCAAAATGCTGAATTGCAAAAAGGATTCCAAAAGGTATAGGTCCTTTTAGGTAGTTTGGGAGCTTTGCCTGTGGCTGGCTTTTCATACAAAGAGGAGTGACAAAAGTATAAAGGGATGAATGTAGTGATATCTAGTGGGCTTTTTGCATTGATTTGAGTTTTCTTCTCTTAAAATTTATTTCTACTGTTTGCAGGCAAGAGGGGAAAAGAACAATATAAGGACTTACTTCACATGGCATGTAAATAAAAAGAAGCCTGTTTCTAGTGATTCAGTGAAAATTAATGAAGATTTTGTCTGTTGATCTATAATTCCACTTACCTTCAACAGATTAGTTTTCTTCCTTAAGTTTTCAAACTCGCAATATGTTGCATTAAGAATGAAACAATTTCTATATGGAAGTAAGTTGGGAACAACACCCTTAAGAGCTTGGGCAGGTATGTAGTGTTAGAGGCTAGATTTTAAAAGCAGAGATAGAATTATTAGATAAGTGGTTATTGGTGTGGTCCATGGTCATCTGTGACAAGCAATACTAAAGTCTGTTTTCTCTATGTGAGAGTCTGTGCTTTCACTGGCTTGCCAGCTGAGAAATGTTGATAATTGCTGGAAGGAGAACATCCTCGAACTTCTGAGAGCTGCATTTTAGAAGGTTTTTAAATTCTGCAGTGATTGACTTTGTACCTCACTAAGTAAGTCTGTAGCAGAAGTGGAATCTTAAATTTGATTTTTGTAAAAGAATGGCTGTATGAAGTCAGACTGGATGAGCTAATCTGTATTCTGTCTCTGTCATATGAGAAGACATATATGTAGAAACATGTATAATCTCTGCAGACAAGTTTTTGAATTTTTCAAAATAAAACCGAGAAGGTAAATAGTAAACAACACAAAATACTAAAGAATATTTGGAGTGTGGAAAGGCAAGTGTAGGAGTTGCATAATCAGGTACAACATAACTAGTTGCATAGTTCTGTCATTTCTTAGATTACTGATACTTTAAATTTATTGCATCATCTTATGTCCTCCTTGTTCTCAATCTTGACTTCCCTTTGAGAAAGTCAGGGGACTAATTGACATTATACCTTGGCTGAAAATAACCTCTTCCTGGAAAGTCCTTTACTGCTGTCTTCTTCCCTTAGGACGTTTCATTCTTGATATTCATTGTGACCTGGTTTCAGGTACTGTTCAAGGAAATAATTGCAGTATTAACATTGTTTCCCCCCTTTTTTTTCGCAGTACTCTTTGGTGCTTTTGTGATGTTTTTTTCTTGTTTGTTTTTTCAAGGTGATCTTGCTAGCTGTAGAATCTAATCAGATCCCCCGTCATGCTGCTGTGTTATTTACCTGTAAACCCTCAGTTGCTCTAGAATAGCCTGACTGGAGCCAGTTCATCATTTAAATCCTGATATTTAGTCTGTGTGCATGTGTTTTTTATTTACTATATTTCAATTAATGGGATGTTTCTTATATTGTCATCGCCTCAGTTGTTGAGCAGTTGTGCTTGGGTCATCTTTGCTGCACTCTTGACAGGAAAGAATACAATCTGTTTTTAATTCTAGCTAGTGTGTATCTTTATACATGCTGCTGTTTGAGCAGCTGTCTGAAAGAAAGGTGGTTCAGCTGGGTTACGAGAATGTTAGGGACAGTAACTAGCCCAGGGAAGGTGTCAGGTAAAATACCTGCATAGAAGGCATAAAAGGAACTGTGACTACAGCACACATACTTTAATGTGTGTGTGCTGTTTTCATAATAGCAGCATCAACATACTTTCTTCACTTCAAAGGGTGGAATGCTGAATATCTGATCCTGAGGAGGGGCATATATTGCTCTCTGGGGGAGTCGGTGAACTTTTCGAAAAGCAAAATCTGTCTCCAAGTCTTCCTGCACCCTCACTACCCTTTTGTCCTCACAAAAGCTGTACAAAATGTGGCAAATAACTATAATTATAGGCTGATTCCTCATCAGTCTCTGGTGTATCACAATGCTCAGACAAAGGTCTAATAAAAGGAGCTGTTACCTGTTACTATCAGTGTAGTCACAGTTCTTGGAAAAAGCCCTAAGGAGCAATAGAGATCCTGAAGCAAGTAGGCTGCACTCAGATTGGAGAGGGAATCTTCCCTTATGTTTCTTGGAAGATACTGTTTGCGATAGTTGTTTAATAATATTTAGTTTTCAATATTGTGGGAATTGAATGAAGAGTTTTATCTGTACACTCTTTGACTTCGTTACCTTGGGCTCAATTTAGGAAGTATACACCTGCATGCTTAGAAATACAATTGTGTCATTGTTCTGTAATGCTGCCAAATGTGTGAGTAAAGTGTATTCCTGAATTGTATCTTATTTTTGAAAGAAGTTTAGCAATAAATAAGGGCTGCTTTTCCCTACTGCATAGAGCACAGCCAAGTGAGTAATTGCTAATATAAGAGGTAAGTGCTTAAAGCCCATATGCATGATTGAATGAAAGTCCAGGACCCTTCTAAAGAAGTTTCTGATAGAAATGTGGAAAATTGTTCTGAATCAAGTTAAAATTAATGAGATAAAAATTTCTTTTTGTCAGAAATAATGTTAATTTGAATATCAGCATGAGGTATGTTACAGACTAGGTCAGGTTGTATAATATATCTGCTTTGAAGTTAGGAGTTTCTCATTAAGTCCTAGTTTCACTCTGCTGGATGTATGTTAGAATACTGAGATGAAAAAATAATGTTCGGGCATGTTGTTAATTTTCTTAAATATTCTGTCTGTTTGCATAGCATTTTGGTTTTTACTGTCAGAAGCAGTTCAGCAGAGCTCTCCTATTGTCTCTGTTTTCTGGCCAGTTTAAAGTAAAACATTTGAAGCAGATATCTGACAGACTAATGGAGGTATATAACAAACAGAGGAAAAGCAGCTTGACCAGTTTGCTTCGTCTTACTTGGAAAAATTGATAAAAGGGTGCCAAATGGTGATTTGCTTTGTATATTACAAGAATCAGTATTTGGAGTGTATCATCTTGTACTTTCTGTTTACTGGGCTATATCTGGTTCGTTATTTTGGAATTGGGATGTCTTTATGTGACTATATGTACAATTTAAATAGTGTGATCTCCCTTGTTTTAAAAGGTCATGCACCAGAGCATTATTTAAAAAAAGTATTAGATATTGCTGATTATTAAACCCTCCAGCTGATCTGTGTTTTGTATGTTGTTCTCTTTTCTTCCTGTCCTTCGATAACGTGTATTAAAGAGAAATACTGTTGGAGAAAGTGAAATTCCAAATAAAAATACAAGAATGTCTCCTTTGTCTCCATTAAAGTTCTGATGCTTTACTTGTTCATTTACAGTTCATTGTAACTTGGATCCCTAAACTAATGCTTCTTGCAAATACAGGTATTTGTTGCATAACTAGGTAATTCTTGTAGTTTCAGGAAAACCACTTGTTAAGTTTGGATGGATGGCTCTGTCTATATGCATGAAATAAAGTTTAAAGATCATCTCATTCGTAAGAGAATACGCCATGAAATTTGATACGCTGGTGCATTTGGTACCTTAGGGAACATTTTTGAGTTTGAAAAGAAGCACTCTTGCATTAAAGCGTTCAGACTTTTCACTTATGGCTATAAGTATGTGCATAGCATGACCTAAACAGAGTTGTTTAAGAAATTAAGAGATGCCATTTCCAACATAAATACTAATATGGCCTCCCAGAGACATTTTAATGATAACCCTTTCAAATAGGACTGTATATAATGCTCATATGGAAATAAAGTGTAGATGTGTTTGGTAATTATTTGAAGGTATGAAAATAGTAAGTGTTTCACTTCTCTTTTCAGTATGATGCTGTTCCAATCCAGCCTAGCGTGGTGTTATGCTCCTGTTCATCCCCATCAATGGTGAGGAACCAAGCAGATTCCAGCACTCCATCTGTCATTTCCACCTGTGGCAGCAGGCAGGGATCTAACATGGAGGGCACTGCAGCTGAATCAAGATCTAGTTCAAACTCCTTGCAGCAACATACAGGACAGCAGCCTTCACAGCCTCGAAAGAAACGACCTGATGACTTCAAATTTGGGAAAATTCTGGGTGAAGGATCTTTTTCAACGGTAACCTTACTTTTTATAAGTGCCAAATATCTTAAATAAACTTCAGAATTTGTTGTGCAAGTGATGTTGCTGAGATTTAGGTTTGGAGAGAACAACTTGAAGAGTAAATGAGTGGGTCATAGTGGTTTTAAGTTTAACTATTAAAATTAAATGTTGCTCTAAATATGAGTACTGATTTTTCAAGTACCTTTTAAACTCATCAGAAGTTCCATTGTATCCTGGTGGCTTTGATGCTTGGATTTTTAGGAAATACTGCTTTCTGGTTTGATAGCATAATGGGTTATGTTAGTTTTATGAGATAAAGTATTGGAACTGGGCTAGGAGTTTGTCACAGTAAGAACTTATGTGCAATGTTCTGTCTGTGACAGGAGCTACAGCTGCATTCCTAGGGAAGAAAGTAAGAACAGTGATACTTCTCCAATGTTCTTAGCCTCTAGTGTCATGGCCCTCAAGGACTTAATGAGCCACAGTTAGTATCTTGGTATTCGGTAGCTTTGAATGGACTGTTTCTAACCTAATTGTCAACATTTGTGACATTGCACAAGAGTAAGTTATGGAGGTGTTATCTTAAAGAACCCATGAAGCAATTAATACTTTCATTTGATACTTTTGTAGTTGAGACAAGGTATATTTTCATCTGTGTCAGTTGATCACTTCTGCCATCTGACTATGGTCTCTGTGTGTATATATGTAGGCAAGATTGCTTGTTGTATTTTTGTTTTACTGATGACACTGAAGTGTTTTATGAAAATGTAAATCAAGTACCAATTTCCAAAATGCAGAAAGTTAGCCCTGTATATCTGGGTATTTATTTAACAACTGACTTTATGACTGCTTTCAGCAGCTTTAATGGTAGACTGAATTGATTAAGCCTGACAACAAAAATCAGAAAAGTTAAGAACTCTTTCATTTGATTGCACAGCTTTAAATAATGTTAATTGTGTATACAGAAGGGTCTCAAAGATCCCCTATGCAGAGATGCAGTTTGTTACAAACTGATTGTTTCTAGTGGAAATTTTTGTTGATCAAATACTGTGAACTTCAGTGTGTTTGTAGAAGATGGAACTTTTTTAGAAAATTAAAGGTGCCTCTTACTACTGAACTGGGATTTCAGTTTTCTAATACTGAAAGAGTGCAACTGCATGCACTTCTTTCACTTGAAAAAGTGCCTTATTTGGAAGCTTATTTTCTTAAATGCCTAACATTTAGTATCAGGTGTAAGTAATAATATTTTGGAGTACTCTGTTATAACTGATTTTGCAAGGGGGTTAGAAGATAATGAGAACTGGATTAGAAACAAGCGTGGTGAAGTGATTTTTTTTTTTAAAGAGTATAATGTCGAGATTCTAGCAAGATATTGGAATGGATATAAACTTAAAACAAGAAACACAAACTGTAGTCATCTATTGTTACAAGACTATTGCTCAGATTCATGCAAGAGGACTTTTTAGATTGTCTTAAAAGTTGTCTCTTATAGAAGTTATTTCTTGAAGATGCGCTTTGGTCTGTATTTCTCCAAAAGCTTGTTTTTTTAAAAAAATTTAGAACTACTTGCTTGAAGCTTTATCCTTTGCTTCTACTAATTGGAAATATCTCATTCTTTTTCTTTAAATCTTTTCCCTAACAAGCTTCCTTTAAGAAGATTTGGTGATTTACAAAGACTTGTATTACAATCTTGAGAATTCTTNACCCAAACAGATGTATAAATCTTAGCAAAAAAAGCATTGTTATACTGAACTGTATGAACGCATGCTTAAATTTACTGATTGCTGTTGTGGTAGCTTATTTTGGACAATCAGTATTGTGATACCTCCTGGAAGATCAAAATCAATGTTAGTGTGTGTCTTTATTGAATGGTTACAATGTATTTTCTCTCATCTGGCAACAGGTTGTCTTGGCTCGAGAATTGGCAAGTTCTAGAGAATATGCCAGTAAGTACTGACTCCTTCAACATGAACTTTTAAAAAATACAGTATCAATGTACTCCTGTTACAAAACACCTGTTCAAAATACAGAATTAGTGGTTTTATGATAATTTTATCTAACAAAAAAAATCCCCAACTAAATCACTTGGATGGACTTTAGTTGGTTGTACCTTCTGTATTTTTCACTCTGTCTGTTTTCATTAAGTTAAAATACTAGAAAAACGTCATATCATAAAAGAAAACAAGGTGCCGTATGTGACACGAGAGAGAGATGTAATGTCCCGCCTGGATCACCCTTTTTTTGTGAAACTCTATTTCACCTTTCAGGATGATGAAAAGCTATGTATCCTTTGCATTTTAAAACTTGTAATACTTTCTTAAATGTATCAATCCTCAGTTTTGGTTCCTTTGAAACATTATCTAACAGGAATTACGAAAATAACTTTAAGATTTTAAATATTTTAATGTCTGTGATGCAATTTTTGCAGTAATGCTTCTAATAGAAATTAAGCAAATAGAATGAGTGTGCCCCCTCAAAGAGAAGAGTGGATGACTTGCAGGACAGGGGAGGTGAATAAAACGATAACTTATATTTGCTGTGTGGTAAATGTTGAAGAGTGACTTGCAACAATCTAAGTTTAAAATAATTTTTTAAAAATGATGATGATATGAGAAATGTTTTAGAAATGTTTGATTTCTGATATATACATTAAGTCACTACAATTACTGTGTTTAAAATAGTGGTAGCCAGCTATAGTTACTATGATTTCTTATTTGAACAATTAGATACATTAAATTTATTCTTATGTGAAAGTGCTTACAGAATACTCTGAATGATAAAAAGCTGAAATTCTTCTGCTTGGGCGACAGTTTCCCAAGTTCTCCCTCTAGCAGTAATTGCAAAGTGCAGTTACATCTTGAAAGCTCATTGGTTTGCAATCAGCTTTTTTTTTTATTGTGAAGAAATGTTAATCATGTGAATTTCCTCCTAAACTTCCTGCTTCAAATTGGCTGTGACAAGGGTAAAAAGATAGATCAGTCCATTTTTGGGGTCAGTAAAAGTAGCTGTGTTATTCATGGAGCCTGCTAGCAGTGCTAACAGGCCCTGTATCATGTGTGTGTATGTCCATACATATGTATGTACATGCGTGCACTAAGGGAACTAACAGGGGCTCTCTTTTGTAATGTAAACGTTTGCTTGTTGAACACTAGGCTGACTTTGAAACTTTCCAAGATGATGGGGTAATTTTAAACTTAAGTTGAATGCTAGCTGTGACTGTAAATAGCTCTCTCTGAGGCAATTATGTATACAGTTTAAATACATTATTCAGGTGACAGTCTTGGAAAACTAGAAATTTAACCCTCTAGGTAGTCTTTGCTAGGCTAAGAAGTTGGGACCTGTGTCCTAGGCTGTTAATATATTTAAGAAATTGTTTTGTGTTGCTACAATGTAAAGTTTCAAATTAACCAACTTCATTTCTTTCCCATTGTTCACGTATTTTTAGTATTATGCTTGTCTTTGGAATAAGGTGTAGGGATTTCTGTTTTAGAATGGTTTAGTGATAGACCTTAACTATACTTACATTCAGATTTTGGGCTTAGCTATGCCAAAAATGGAGAACTGCTGAAGTATATACGCAAAATTGGCTCATTTGATGAGACCTGTACCAGGTTTTATACTGCTGAAATTGTATCAGCCCTGGAGTATTTGCATGGGAAAGGAATAATTCACAGGTAATACAAAGCTGGGACCAACATGGATTTGATTATGCACAAGGTGTTTTTTCTAAAATGTTCTTTGTGGAGTCTAAAGTGAACATGGATTTTGTGGAAAGCTAATGAAAACATAATAGCATTTCATTAGCATTAGTGCTGTTGTTAATATAAGGAGCTAAACAAAGAAAACTTGAGGAGGAGAGCCAATCTCTGTTATAGGCCAGTTGTTCTGGTAGGGAAAAGTAAGAAAGGATTAACTTTACCAAAAGCTTGTCTTTTTCAAACTTGATCAGTTGGTCTAAAAACAGAAGCTGGCTTTTTGTTTAACTACGTTTTTTTTCCTGCAGTGTTATATACCAAAGTAACCTAGAATTCTGCTGGTGTGTGAATTAGTGTGCATCATGTCATCAAGAAAAATAAAATTAACATATGTCAGTTTTCACTGAGTGAACAATTTCCACAAAGCTGAACAATAACTAGGTAAATGGTGAAATTTGCTGAAGTTTTTAATAGGGCCTTTGTAGTTGTTCTTGATGTAATTATATTGTCTGGATCATCATGTTTTGTCATTCATGTTTATGCTCTAAGTGTGAGTTAAAGCTCTAAGTGTGAGAAATCTGAGCTGCATAACTTCTTTTTGAGTAAGAAATCCATTGTGTCTGTAGGTTCTGGAGCAGTTGTTCATCGAACAGTAGATGCTAGTTGGCAAAAAGCTGGCTAATTATAATTCTGAAAGCATTATTACTTTTTTTCAGTTATACTTTAAAGGACGGTATTTTCCTAATACTTTTCTGTGAAATAATTGGAAATAGAATCTAAGGGAGCTGAATGGGGGAGGGTACTAAAAGCATAACATTTTCTATGGGGGGGGGAAATGTTCACAAACTCCCAGTTTCACTTTGATTACATAGTCTACATGTTAGGCTGGGAGAATACTTATAAAATGGATATAGCATGATTGTCAGTAATACTAAGCCTATATTGGAAATCCTGTATTATAAAAGAGCTGTTTTGTATTTGTCTTCATATGAATGCCACTATGAGAAGCTCAAAGGAAAACAGTAACATTGTGCAATTAGAGAACTTAGTATAAAGTTTATTTAATTACAAATCCATAGCTCTAGCAGTACCTGAAACCTTTTGGGATTTTCTGCTGCCTAAAGAAAGTTACGTTTCAATAATAAGGGGCTGTAGTCTGAGGAAAGTAATGCTGCACAGTGGTTGGTGGAAATAACTTTGAATTTGCCTGGTTTTTCTTAGCAGTCAACCAAAACAGCTCCCACACCTCTAGATTTCTTTGAGCATCCAAAGATATTTCTTAGGAGGAAAATATGTTGTCTTTTCTTGTCCACTGAGGAAACTTAGTGCAAAGTAAATAATAACATAGCAATGTAACCTGATGCTATTTTTTATGTTGTTGCTAATGAACCTCTTGTCATCTAACTGTATATTGCTGTATGTTGTGTGTGTGGTAGTGTGGGGTCTGGTTTTATTCGGAATCGGAGGCAGTGTCTGTACAGATGGTACACATATATTTGAAATACAGATTATACATGAATCTGTATGTGACAAATGTAAACATGCTATTCTTACAGAGTAGAGGTGGTTTACAGTTCTTGTCTGTTCTGGACATGTAGCTGGGGACAGGGAGTTGCCATTTTTTGACTAACTGGAGTTTTGCACTCAGTAGACAGGCCTAGAAGATCTCACCGCCATGTCAATCTGTCAGATTGTTATTTAAATTAAGGCTTGGGAGTGAAAAGTGCTTAGTTTTGAGATTATTTATTACTTCAGGTATTTTAGGAAAAAAAATGCTAATGACTTTTTAAAATCTAGCAAGACTACATGTTGACAGCTACAAGTTAGAGGTAAGTTGACAAACAATGTTTATAGAATATCTGCGTCATTTATGACAACATTATGTACGCAAGTCACTAGACAGTTTTGAAACTTTAATTTATGTGCTGTTTCAATATAAAAATCTGCCTTTTCCAGGGACCTTAAGCCAGAAAACATCTTGCTAAATGAAGATATGCACATTCAAATAACAGACTTTGGAACAGCAAAAGTATTGTCTGCAGATAGTAGACAAGGTATGCCATTATTTACTTCACCATGTGACACAGATGGCTATAGCAAGTGGTTTTCATTTGCAAGGCAAGAATACAAACAAGTAGTTACTGTGGCTCAGCTGAAACAGTAAGTTTTTACTCTGCTTATGTATTTAAAACCCCAGTGACTACCAGAGTTGCTCAAATGTGAAGGTTACCGGTTCTTGTGTCACTAGTTGCTTAGTGTTAACCTGTGAATCAATTATGCTGCAAAAAATGCCTGAAAAAAAGCACTAGACTGGAGAGAATTTGATAAACTTGGGGATGCCCCATCCCTGGAAGTGTTCAAGGCCAGATTGGATGGGTCTTTTAGCAACCTGGTCTAGCGAGAGGTGTCCCTGCCCATGGTGGGGGGTTTGGAACCAGATGATCTTTAAGGTTCCTTCTAACCCAAACAGTTCTATGATTCTATGAAACTAATTTTTTTACTTGAATGTAGTAAGCTTGTGTTGGTAGATTTTATACCTAACAAAGGGTGTAAATGCCTAACTTCTTGAACCGAATAGATATCACTGAGATTAATTGATTTGTCTCTTCCAAGCAAGTTTTGTGGATGGGTAGAGAAATTAAATTCCTGTGGGTTCTTTGTAGCTTTACGTAATTGGCAATAGATTGCCTTTGTTTTTTTTTTTTTACTGGATGTGGACAGGGATAGAAGGCAGAGGTTGGCTTCTCAGTAAGTATGTATTTTCTTATTTCTTTCAATTTTTTTACCAGCACGGGCAAACTCATTTGTAGGAACAGCACAGTATGTTTCTCCAGAACTGCTGACAGAGAAATCTGCCTGTAAAAGGTGAGGACTTTATTGTATTTCAGAACTTTACAGGCTCTGTCAGGATACTGTCAGGTGGAGGAGGGAATAAATCAAGCAAGCAAGCTTAGTATTTCAAAGAAACAAGGTGCTTGAATACAATTTTTTAAGAGAATTTGAAATATTTTTTCTTAACAAGTTTTGCTTCTTGTCTGAGTGCTGCTTTCCTCAGTTCATCTGCCTTCTGTACTTCTACAGACAGAATTAGGTGTTGTCAGGAGAAGGTGTGTAATGTGAAGTTGGATTTTGCTTACTTGTGATCAGAAAAACTTTTTCTGTTATCCAGATAATATAATTATTTTAATTCTGTTTTATGTAAGCTTGCTCTAATATGGTAATTCCTGCTGTAAAAGTGAAGGAATGTCATGTTCTGTCAGTTAGGGGAAAGGCTACAGCTCTCTTTGACTTGTATTTAGATCAGCTTGCATTTATCTTTGCTAAGCTGTGCTTGGGGTTTGCAATGGTTTAAAGCTCATCTCTGTGGCTGGTATGAGTGATACCTTTAAGAAATTTCTTGCCTCATTTAAATTGGTTCTTGATGGCAACCTACAGACTGTTGTGTGTTTATTTTAGTACAATGATGGAAGAATGATCAAACTCATTACTAACAAATCATAGGGAAGAGATCTCTTATATGAATAACTGTGGTAATTTGAGCTGGTGTTTCTTGAAATAATGGAAATACCATTAGACTTTTCACTTTTGCTTCTAGTGAAGAGGCTTTGACTGGTTTGGCTAATGGAAAGACTTTATCAGACTATCGTCTCCTTTAGAAGTAATATTTCATCTTTACAAAAAACTCTTAATTTGAGTAGTTTTAAGTCTTTGTTATTATTTTAGTCTTCCATAAGGATTTTTAAGCTTTAATCAGATCTATGTATAGCTTACCTCCAGGTAAGTATAAAATAAGTTAAAAATATTCTTTCAGGCCTACACACTAAAACTTAAGACTTCTTCTTACCAGTGTACTAGTCTGTCTTTTTGTGTCTTAAGAAAAACTTAAAGTGGAAAAAAGGTGTATTGTGACTTTTCTTTTGCATAAAATATTTAGAAGAAATGATTTTTATTCTGAAGGAGCGTATATTGCATTAAGTTGGAAGCATCTTTGAATTGTGGTAGTGGATAAGTGGTTTTTTTAGTCTCATTACATACCCACTAATTATTTTGACTTAAAATTCAGCTGTTTTGCACATGTGCTTGTAGTCAGTTGTTGTGGAAGGGTTACTGTATACTTTTTTCCTCCCAAAGCTGTGTTCCTGACCTACTCTTCAGTCAAGTAGTGAAGTGAAAATTACATTAGGCAGGTTTGTCTGATGTGTTTGTGCTGTGTTCTAACTAGCAGAATCTTAAGGTTTTTTATTCATTTATTTATTTTTAAATTACAGTTTTAAGACTTCTTAAAGGAAAACATGCTATAATTCTTTTCCTCTTTCTTTTGAAGCTCTGACCTCTGGGCTCTGGGATGTATAATATATCAGCTTGTAGCTGGATTGCCTCCATTTAGAGCTGGGTAAGAGATTTAAGCTAATTCTTTACATGTGGTTCATGGATATATTGACTTGGTTTTGGCTTTTACCTTACTACTAGTTCTGAAGTACAAGTTTTCATGGTGCCGTGTTGGTGTTCATGTCATGTTTGCTTTTGTTTGTCCTTTCTGATGTTATGAAGATGCTTAGACAGATAGAACTAAGAGTTCCTGAGAGAGATTCCTTAATTTATCCTAGGATTTTGCATGTGATTTATACCATAAAGGTAACTGTGCCTACATGAAGAGGATGTGAGGCACCTCTGTATTAAGCCATTTGAACTTTTCTTGTTATTGTTCAAGTATCTGGTGCTGACAGGATTGTAGATACTTGGAACACTGTACCCCTTTACCCTGGAAAGATTTATGGGAATGTGACTTAATTTGTAGATCTCCCTCTTAATATTTGTCCAGGTTATGCGCTGTTAAGGTGAAAGAACCACAGAGAACTAATAACAAGTGCTAATGTTTTTCTCTTTTGCAGAAATGAATATCTTATATTCCAGAAGATAATAAAGTTGGAATATGACTTTCCAGAAAAATTTTTTCCCAAGGCAAAAGACCTTGTTGAAAAGCTATTGGTAAATATTTGCTGCTGTTAAATGATTTGATGACACTGGAAACATTCAGCTGATGCGGTTCTTTTTTCCCAAAGTTTCTGTGCACTCTTTTGCAAAAAGAAAAAAAAAAAAAAAAAGAGAATGACTGTGAGCACTGGGGGAGTGTCTTGAAAATGAATATCCATTATTAAACAGCACTTAATTTATTATTTTTTAAAATCTTGAATTCTAAAGTGTGGACAAGGAATGTCTCTCAGTGAAATGGAAGCCAATGGTTATAAATACTGTGCATTACACGTGTTAAGATTCAAATACTTAGGTTTGCATAATACTCAGATTAATTCTTGTTGAGGTATATAATGAATCGTTTAGTTAAAAGCAGTGTTCTATATGTCATGGGAAGATATATTCATTATAGTGTAAATCAATTTACCTTGCATTTTAGCATGCACTTTCCTTGCACTTACTGCATGTTCCAATAGTATCAGCTAAAGAATTACTCTCCGTGTGAGTGTTTGACAGTTAAGATGAAAAAATAGTTCTGTGTCATCAGTGAGATACAGCCATGACACTAAAATGAATGCATGGGTAACATTTCAGATGGTATAAGCTTTTTCAAGTTCAGTAGTCTAGCATATTAGCATGGAATGGGGTGGTGAGGAGGACACTCAGGGTCTTATGCTTGTGGATGATGGGTGCAACCATTGTAAAGGGCCTAACAGCATGTTCCAGGCCAGCTACATGGCCAGGCTGGTGCCTGCTGAATGGTAAGGTCCAGGTTGTGTCAACATCCTGAGCACTGTGTGGTTTTAGGGTGCTTGGGAGGTTGATGTTTGATACCAACTATAGCTTCCACAGGTTCTTGCATCTCTAGAATGTGATGCTGGGCTATAATTAAATGAGCTGTGCTCTATCAGGCCTTCTCTGTATGTTTGCTTGGTTTTGTTTGTCTTTATTGAAGAAACAAAGCCAAAAAAACATGTGGACTCAAATAAATGCTCCTTTCTCTAGATCTGTGAGCTAGTCTAATACAAAATGTTGCTAACAAGACATAATGACAAATAACATCTTGTATCATAAGCAATTTCCTTGTAGTCTAGATATGTATGTTTAAGGCAGTGAGAACAACTGGTTTTGTTTTCACATGCTGCTGTGCAAATGTGAATGGTGCTTGCCCGTTCCTTGTCACTATTTTATGCATGTTAACTTAATCATAATTTACTCAGGTTCTAGATGCTACCAACAGATTAGGTTGTGAAGAAATGGGAGGATATGGACCTCTTAAGGCTCACCCTTTCTTTGAATCCATTGTGTGGGAGAACCTACATCTTCAGACGCCCCCAAAACTTACAGCGTATTTACCTGCTATGTCAGAGGATGATGAAGACTGTTATGGAAATGTATGTTTGTCTATTGCTATATTTAGCTCTGATGATACCTGAGACTTTCATTAGACCGTAATTGTTGTATATTAAATATTTTTATTGAAGTTATATTTTAGTGAAGAATCTGATATAAAATTCCTGCTTAAATTTGAACTAGTCAGCTTTTTTTTCCTGATAAAATGTTTGGAAAAATCACTGGTTGACTTGCTTTTGACCAAGCATACTTTTTTGGGGTAAATGCCTGTAAATGTATAGAGAGTAGCTGTCTTTTTGTCCAAAAGCATAATAAACAAAAACATGCTTAAATTAAAAGCTGCAGTTTAGTGGAAAATAAGCTTTTTAATCAAAGAAATATTTTCACTTCATTTTATTTCCTTGTTTAGTATGACAATCTCCTGAGTCAGTTTGGTTGCATGCAAGTTTCTGGTTCTGCCTCTTCCCATTCACTGTCTGCCCCAGAGACAAGTATACCACAGACATCAGGAGGAAATATTGAACAGTATATTCATGATCTTGACAACAATTCCTTTGAGCTGGACTTACAGTTTTCTGAAGATGAAAAGAGGTTACTTCTGGCCAAACAGGCTGGTGGAAATCCTTGGTAAGGTCTTTGTAAGATCTTAGTACATCTGCTACTTGCACAGCAGTAAGAAATCCAGAAAAGTTCTTTTGATTCAAATTAATATTTACAAATCTTAATATCTTCAAACAAACAAATAGCAACTAGATCTTTCTAGACTTTATTTTTAAAGCAATAGCAGTGAAAACCTAATATGTTTCTAAAATTTACAAGGTCTAGAAGATGGTGAGAAATATGTTTATAAGATGGGCAGAAATGATGCTATACCAGTGCTGAGAATTCTGCCTTCTACAGAGTCCTAGAACTAGGAAAGGTACCTTCTTTCTTACACTTGCCATAAATTGGTGGTTTTTTTAATGATAGTATTCTGTTGATATCTAACTAAAATACCATCAGACCATGTATTTATTAGTGTTTCTCTTCACACTTGAGAGGAGTTTCTCATTTGTGATTTTATTTTTTTTTACCCTCCTTGTGAGATTTTAGAAAAAACTCTTCAGCATGGAATGAGGAAGAGTCTGAAACTCATCTAGTAAAGTTGTTCGGGACTCTTTGACAGAAAAAAAGATGCTAGGGAGAGACAAAAATTACTTGATAATAATAATAAAAGCTGTTTCTGTGGAAGAATTACTTCTGGACTAATAGTTATTTTTCTTTGTTTTAAGGCATCAGTTTGTAGAAAATAACTTAATACTAAAAATGGGTCCAGTGGACAAAAGAAAGGTAAGGGCTTTTCTTAATTCCCTGTAACAAGATTCAGTTGTCACACTTTTGCACAGTTGCAGCATAGAGAGAGGATTCTGTTTTAGAGCTTCTTCGTTTAACTTATTTGTAAGTGTCAAAATGTTTTGTTTGTTTTAAAAAAGTGTTTTCTTGTGAATAGATTGTTTTTTCTTAATTTAGGGGTGTGCTCTTGATTTTTGGAAAAGGCCAAAAGTAAATATGCTATTGGTGCTTTCATTTTGAGACTGTAGTAAATGATTTTTTTGTTCCCCCTTTTCCTCCCAGTCTTACATAGCCCACTAAATGCTATGCTTTATCTTGATGCATGTCTACACATGGATTGAGCCACAAATATTGGAAAGTAAAATACAGCCCATATTGTCCTTAACTGTGGTGTTTTTCCTGGATCCAACTAGTGCCTGTATTCTGAGAGAGGCAGAGGTGATGTTAGAACAGCATTAAGTATTAACTTTAACATGATACAAATGAGCAATGACAGTCTGTCTCAGCTTTGCAGGAATGTAGGTTCTCTTTCCTCTGAGTTACTACCTGCTTGTTCCTAATTTTCTCCACAAAATCATGCGTATTGATTTTTGTGCTGGAATCTCTGACAAATAGATTTTGCTTCACTCTGTATAGCCAGTTGTTCTGTGTTTTGTTAAAACTTGAAGATGTTTTCTTAAAAATAGTACTTTTGTAGTAGAAAAAATTGTACTTTTTGTACTGCAAACCCCTAAAAAATGAGTGAGATCAAATAGGTAAAGGAAAACAAACAAACAAAAGTCCTGCAAACTCAAACATACTATCCTATCACTGAACTATTTTAATTCTATATCTGTTGTTAAATTCAAAGATCTACACATTTACTTTTTTTTCTTTTTCCCTCATACTTTTTTTTGCATTGCTGCTTCTACTTCTCTTGTTAGGGATTGTTTGCACGTCGACGTCAATTGCTGCTCACAGAAGGGCCCCACCTGTATTACGTGGATCCTGTCAACAAAGTTCTAAAAGGAGAAATTCCATGGTCTTTAGAGTTGCGGCCAGAAGCCAAGAATTTTAAGACATTTTTTGTTCACACGGTAGGTAACTTTGTCTGATTTCTTTGTAAAAGGTGCTAAGGTCCTTGGACAATTACTGTAAGTTGCTAACAAATATATTTTTCTGGAAAAAATATAATTCCTTAAATACAATGTTGATAGCCTTAATTTAAGAACAAACAAAAAAATCAAAACAAAGCAAACAAAACCAAACAAACCAAAAAACCAAACCACAAAACCCAACCACCCAAAACCAACCAACCAAAAACCTGATGTATGCATTTTCCACAAACATACAGATGTATTTTTTTATTATTCATGCATAAATGAATATAAGTGGATTTGGGGATTTAAAGGAAGTTCTTAGGAGAGATACTTAAAATTTAGCCTTTGTATATAGTATATATGAAATTTAACTCTTTGGATCACAAGGAGTGTACCAACAGTATATTGTCAGTTGACTGCTTAACAATATTGAGATGCCATATGTAAGGTTATTCAGTAATATATAATGTTACATAACTGTAATTGAAAGTAACTTTTGAACAGTTTATGAACTGATTCTGAATAATTACCTTATTGCTAAATGCAGAGTAATTACTGCTTTTTGGTTAAATTGTGTTTGGAGTACTCATTAAAATGTTGTTCACTTATAGCCAAACAGGACATATTACCTGATGGACCCGAGTGGCAATGCTCATAAATGGTGCAAAAAGATACATGAAGTTTGGCGGCACAGATACCACCAGAATGCTGCTAAGTAGTAAAGCTCATCCAAAATTTCCCAGTTTCCCTACTTGCTGCTAGAACTCCGTGTGCAGCCGATCAGAGGAATCTTTTCAACCCATCTATTACCATCTCAAGGGGAAGCATATGTCTGAAATGTTTTGGGGTTTTTTTTAAAAAAAAGGAAAGAAAAAAAAAGAAAAGCAAAAATCTAATGGAATTCAGGGTCGCTTTGCTCGCTCTTTGTGCTTCTGTTGAGGCTTCCACATGCATATCATTGCAGTAAAGATCTTGCTTTTGTGCACTTCAGCTCAATTTCTGCTGCAGACTAGTGGATAGACCTTGCATTACTAGCTTCACTTAAGATGAGTTAAAACCAACCCACACGCACACACACCGAATCATGTTCCAGCCTTGCATTTAATGGGGCTGGAGTTTTCTGTGACTTTTCAGATTATCATTAAACTGTAATTCATCAGGGAGCTTTTGTATGCCTCTCCTAAGCACCACCTCTTTGTTTTCTCTTCCTTTCTACACAGTCCCCCAGCTTATTGGTATATGGCATTTGTAGCCAGATCAGTTGCACTCTTGTGCTATTTCTAATATAGTTCTGGTTGCAGGATTTATGTGGTACTTTAGTAATTATGTGAATGAATCAGATATATGTGTCTGGCAGACAGGCTCAAATGATACAGGTTTTGAGAGAGTAAAATGCTGAACATGGCACTGAAAGTTTTCTAAAATTGAAATGTTGGCTTCTGAAGCATACAAGATTTTAAACATTCAATTTAGATTTTAATATGAATAATATGTGTGTTTAATCAAGGGACAATAAACTTACCAGCATGCTTTTAACTAATGCTAACGAAAAAATTAACTAGTTAGTAGGGGGGGAAAAGGTTACTATTGAAGTAGTAAATAGTTTTTCGCCTTTTCAGGAGATGAGGGCTAGAAGCTTTCTTTCCAGGGTGTGCATGTATTGTGCATTTTAGTGGGGCCAGCCTATTCACCTGGGGAGAGAGAGAAGTGTGAAATCTTTGTACAATTTATTACTTGACCTTTTTTGTCTCATTGTATAATGAGATGTACAAATAAATCTTATTTATGGTTCTTGGCCAAATATTTAGCAAGTCTGAAAAAGATTTAAGCAATTGAAATATTAGATCCATAAAGTAATCTAGTTTAAAAAAATCAAAGGAAAATACTGATACAAAGGGGAAAATATATGGTACTTAAAGCATATCTATAAAATGAAAATACTTTTCATATCCATCTCCTTTATTCTCTTAAAATTAAGGCTTTTTAGTGGTCAAACATTTCTTGTAATGTTGCAAAGACATAACTTTTTATGTGCTAAAAAGAACTTCCCTAGTGGTATTTTCAACATTCTCGTGTTCCTGAACCTTGCAGAGAGGAATGACCCAAGTCTGGACAAAGGCATTCCTTCCTTGTTTTAAAAGCAGTATAAACATCACACCTACTTATTCACCTTCTGTACGTACCACTTCTTTACGTTTTGAGATCTCATACTATGATGTGCTTTTCCTTCCACCAAAGAAAGAAATGTTCCACTGCAATGTTGAAAAAACTCATGGATTACTGTTCTAGAAGCAGTATTTTAAAAGCAGTGGCTTAGCAAGATTTCTTAGAGAACACACAAATGTTGGATATTTTGTTGTTATACAGGGTGAAGGAAATTTATTATTGATCTCTTAAACTGTGGTTATGTGGTTCAGCTTTTCCAGTATCTTTCAGTCTTTAAAGGAGAGAGTGCAGTTGCCTTTTCTTTTGGAGGAATCCCACCAGGTACACAGACTTGACAAAAGTATATCACTGGCTTACAGTGCCTGGTGTTAAGGGAGCCTAGGGTGTCCTGTAAATGGCTGAGATGAGAGACAGAAATACCATTCCCTTTGCATCATGAGAAATTTCATCGCATACAAGGTACACGCCTTGTCACTAAAATTTGAATAGCACACTACACCTTCTATCTGTGCCTGTATTAGTCCTGTATTTACCATTCTAACAAAGATGACATGGATTGCAAGTTTGTTGCAGTACTAGCCATCTGTTCTCTGGCTGTCAAATTTCGTCCACTTTTTGATTTAGACTTTGGTAGAGAGACGTAGACATATTCCCAACTTTATACAGGGGAGTTTTTTGCAGTGATGGAGGTTCATGGTGCCACTGCTGTTCGATGTGGCAAAACTTTGCCAGAATTTTTATCTGAGGCCAAGTTGTTCTGCTAATAGTGAACACCTTAGCTTCATTAGGAGAGGGAATGATCTCCATTGGCGTGTTTACTAGGTGGAAATCTAGGAGTGCTTAAAAATGTTTTCTGTAATATTTAGAGTTGTAGTCATTTTTCCCTAACAAAGTAATTACTCTGCTTTTTCACACTTTGAAAATTCTCTCTCAGATTTCTGTCCTGTCCACCAAAAGCTTTCAGCTAAAGAAATCTTGGTAGCAGTAAGCTATCAAGTTGGTGTCTGGAAGGCTGATGTCTGTATACTAGTATTCCTTTTTTCTTTTGACAGTGCTGTCATTAGAAAACTGTGAGCATCTCTTACAGGCATCCCTCCCCTTAGAACGTCAGTGTTCCAAATCAAGTCTTCCTTAGCTGCTGTTTTTTTGGGAAAGGACTGAAATTTTTCTGGGAGAGGTTTCTTGGACTGTGAAATCTGGGGTTTTGAAAGATGGCAGAAGAATAGTGAGGCATGATAAAGCAATCATATGGATTTAAATATGTTTCATCAGTTTGTCCACTTAAATGTGTATTGGCAGGTGATGCATACTAGGAAGGGCTGGTTCCAGTTTTAAATGTTTATACCTGTAGTGGGGTAGCTTCAGATCTTTGTCCTGAAGATCACTCCTGTGGTTCATGGAAGTTCATGGAATTAAGTGTATAAGGGAGGTTCTTCAGAGCTGCAGATAAGCCAGTTGATTTCTCTGCTCTTTATCTGAGGTCTTTCAAAGCACAAAAAGGATAGTTAGGCACTTGAAGACTCTTCTTCAGACTCCTCACTGCACACGTACTGAAAATCCAATCTATTGATTGGTTCATTCCATCGTTGTGTTTTGAACAATTGCCAGTCACTTATAAAAAAATCTAATCAGTAATGTAATTTTGTTTTGCCTGGGATTTGAACTTCAGGAAGGTGTTTATTGCATCTGTTTTCTGTAGGGTGAAGCTTAAAGGATGAAGTACTACTGCTAGAAAGGATTTCTGAATCACACTGTTACACTCAGTGTCCAGCCCAGTCACATGAAGTTTAAAACTACTTTGATAAACTGGAGAGGTGTTTGTTACTGTTGGTCTTATAGTCCAGTTTGGGAAAGGATTTGTATTAAGGAAGACTTGCTTCAGATGTGATGTTGAGGCATTGTGAACAGACTGATATTACCTATTAAGATCTCATTTGCTAAGCACTTAGATGCTGAAGACATCAAACTATCAGATAGTACTGTGCTTCACTTTTCTCCTTCTGATGTGATTTAGTTGTGAAATGTGTGCTGTATATCAGCCTGGAAAAAACTCTGTAGATTGAAACAAAGATATGATAATAGTAATCCATTTCCATAAGTTAAAGATGCTTAATTTAATGTCCTTGGTATCATTACATTTTTGTACTGGGAACTTGGAAGAATCCCTAGGATTTCCAACATGTACATGTAAAGTCAACACAATTACTTTGGTCTGTGGACAAAACATTTGATTTCAACACCTTGCTGAGGGGAGAACCTTGTGTATTTATTAATAGTTGCCTAAAGATGTGGTTTGTGTATTCTGATCATTCTTTCTACTAGTGAATTACACAAATAGGTGTGGTATTTATATCTGAAATTTTGCTGAATGCCTGTAATAATAATTTATACAGTTATGTTGTTAAGCAAATGGAAGTGCTCCTGCAAAGCTTCATGACACAGATTGTCCATCGGTTGATGAAGTGAGCTTACAGACAAGTAGTTCTCTGACTCAAAATGGCATGTTTTCAGTTAAGATAAAACTGGTAATTTAAGAATGCTTCCCTCTTTCTTAGAAGAAATACAACTTTTGTACAGCAAACAATTGGAGAGGTTCTTAAGCACCCAATAACCTGGTCTGTCTGTCAGCATGGCAGTGAATGTAGATGGTTGCCATTTGACAAAGCTTCCTATGACCATGTGCTAACTCTGATTGGATGTGGCAAGTGTTCTGAATTGTAGCAGAACAATTACTGTATCTGAAAAAAGAAAAAAATAGGAACCAGGAACCATAATCAGTTTTGATAATTGTATGCTAGCTGTTTTCAGGTTAGTGGCAGTCAATTACGTGTGTAATATTCTCTACCTGGTTTGTAGCTGTAACTGTGATGTACAGATAAAAGAAAAAAAAACTCCCACAAACAAAAAGCCCACCCCTCCTCAACAAACAACACAAAACAATCTCCCCTCCTCCAAGAACTTGTGAAAACAGAAGCAAATAATGCAATGATATAAGATACACACTTTTGTATTTTTATTCTTATAAGGTTATTTGCTGGCTCTTGTTGGCCTCTAGTTCAGTCTGTGTTATTTAAATTCTAATATATGAATTATTTGGATTGAATTCATGTTCGGGGCCATGGTGTTGTATGTATTGATGTACAGCCTTGAATGTGAAGAATTATTGTAAACTATATTTTACACCTTTTTTTCTGGCTTTATTATATAAATTTTCTATTGGTCGATGATTTAATCATATCTCATAATTTAATGACTGTTTAGTCGCCTCTCGACAGATTTCTGTGCAGTAGCTGTGTAGTTAGTGACCGGATGATGGATTCACCTATGCTCGGTAGTCTGTAATAAAGGCATGTAGGGTCCTGGCCCGGCCTCCGCCTCTTCCTTCCGCGCGGGACCTCCGGCCTGGCGGCGGCGCTGTCGGGAGCGCGGCCTTGGCGCAGCGGACGACCCCACCGCGTGCGGCTGCCCCTCGCGAGTCGCGAACGGCGCCGCGGACGAGGCCGCTTCGGCGCAGGCGCCGGGCGGGGAGGGGGAGGGGAGCAATTCCGTGCGGGGGACGCTTCCGGTGGGAGGTGCCGGG
>VZRW01008397.1:110359-170260 GCA_013398125.1 Aegotheles bennettii
GCCGGTCTGAGGGGCTGCGGGAGCGACAGCGGCGGCTCCGCCGTTGGTCGGCGGTGTCCGCGGGCCGCGTTGCTTAACGAGTCCGTGTGCTGCGAGGGAGTTCAGAAGTGAGGGCAGGCCGGTTCCGCGCAGAGCGGCTGGGTTCGGGAACGACACAGCTGCTCCTAGAGATACCGGAGGGAGCCCAGGATCTTTCCTGTGCCTGTTTGAATGTTTATGTTTTCTGGCCGGGCTTGGTTTTAGCGTTTTAATGGAGTGTTTGCCTGTGCTGATGCCGTGTTATTTCTGCACTGTCATCACTCTCGTTCAGTTTCAAGAACCAGATCAAACGACGTGTGACAATAACCTCTTACTTAGCCAGAGCATTCTCTGTTTCAGCAGTTATTTGAGAAAAATATTACTTGTTCTGCAGGGACTGCAAATGGTGGTGATACTCAATATTCAGGTACTCATTCTGACTCCTTTTTAGTAGGAAAAGAAAAGTTACTGATTAATATTTTATTTTTGGCGTGGTACATAGTAGTGGATATAAAGCACTTGTGTATAGTTCTGGCTTTGAAAGAGATTTTGGAGTATTATGGACAAAATTTGACTTCCAGTACAGTAGGCTTGGGCAAAAGAAGGGAACAGCTTATAATTCTTGAATATTTGAGCAACAGCTTGAAAATGAAGTTGATTTTTAGATACAAACTTTTTTTTTTCTCAGAGACGAGTAGTAAATGCCTTAATTTTCTCATGCATAACATCCAGAAAGGATGTTTAAATGCTTAAGAAAATAGGTAACAGAACCTGAATAGTGTTGTAGAGTTAGAGAAAAAATACCTTAAAGTGTGGCCATGTGGGAATTATTTTTTGTTGTCTTTGTTTTGGGCTGGGTTTCTTTTCAAGATGATTAGCTTAAATTGACTTATAAAATTAAACTGAAAAGCATAGGTGGCTTCCTGATAAATGAGAAACTGTCTTTACTTGGGAGGGAGTAGGAAAGCTTTCTTCTGAGGTTTTTAAATATAAGATAAGACACAATAATTAAGGCACGTGTTTCTGTTCCACTATGAAAGGGTGCTTATTTGCTCTCTCTCAATGTCATCAGAGAGAAGGAAAAGGCATGTTTTTTAGAAGAAATGCTTTATTTCTAATTAAGGCATTTGTCTGCCTTTTTTCACCAATTGATGAAGTCAATCATCTCTCCCAAGCACAATCAGTGAGGTGTTGTTATCTTGCAAAGATTTCAGGAGGCTACTAATTTAGACATTTTCTACTGGGCTTACATTTTTTGATATAGTAGCAAATCATATATTTATGCTAAGGGTATTTAGCTATTTGGTAGAATATGTAGAGACCTGATGATTTTTTTTCGCATTTCTAGAATTACGTCATTATAGTTGTTAATAGAGTGCGTGACAAATTGAAGCAAGCTACAGTCACAGCTATAGAAAAATGTCCTGTCTTTACAAGGAACGTGTCTATACATTACTTGAGCTGCTTAGATATTAGTAAAATATTAGATATTCTGCCACTGAAGAAGTCTTAATGGGGACCACTTTAGCAAGATGCAAACAAATTGCATTTTTCTGTCATTGTGAGTAGTCTTTTTTTATGAAATTTTAGCTGGTATAGTTATCTTTAATAGATTATTGTGCAAATCAGTAATGTGAGACAAGTAGTAGGTAGAGAGAGAACTACAAATTGTGAAAAATCTGGATTTAGAGAAAATCACGTTATTGGGAGATGCATTCTCTAGGCTTATGAACCCGGATGTCTTCAATTTGATGTGCAAAAAGCAAAGCCTTTCCTGGTTAAATATCCACTATGGTCTTCTTTTCAGTATAACATTTGTCAGAGTTTCATGCCCCTTTGTCTTGATCATGTGTAGTCATTGATTTTCACTTCAACCATTCAGAGCCTTGTTTCTGCAGTCACCTGTCATCTTGGACTTTGAAGAATTGGCCTACCTCTTAGATTACCCATTATAGAGTATTAATTACAGTACCTAAGGTTGCTTAAACACATAGACCCTTTCTTTCAAGGATTAGATTCAGAATTTTTAGATTCTTTATCTCCCGTAAATAGCAAACCATAATCCAAGCAGTTCCTTTTTTTTTCATCTGAATGATAACAGATATCTTAGGTGTTCTTTCAAGAGAAAAAAAATCCCTGACATCTCACCGTTTTTTGAATGTACCATCTTAGTACAATAGCACATCAATAGATTGTCTACATGATTCAGTTTTGAAATATCAGATACCTTTAACTGATGAGCACAAATATTTCAAGGAAATAGTTTGTGATATTTGCATTATCAACCTGAACTCTGGTTCTTCTCCTTTGCCACATATATGCAAATAAAAATCTGATCGTAATAGTTTACTTTTTCCCATCATTTTGCTTTTTGAGTCCTGTTATGAGCTGTAGCCTGATAGTAAGTTGACAGATTTATTTTTTTTAATCATACACTAAAGATTATTTACAATTACTACTATGCAGCACAATTTTGTGCTCATAAGACAGTCTTTCTTAGAAGGTGCAGCTAATAGGTAAAGATACTGCCCTTTTAAAGCTTGGAGCACTAGAGCTGATCTTTGACCAGTAATTCCCTGGGGTTGATTCCATTGTGTTTTCTTCCTAAAACTCACATGGGTTTTAAACACCTAGTTTTAAACTTTAAAGTGAGAGAGAATATGAGCTCATATGTATTTGAGCTCATATGTAGACCGATGCCTGTTACACCACCTATCCCAGACATACTTTTCCCTACCTTCAGATGAGAATGTGGGGGAGGTGGGGCCGGGAAGAATCCTGCGGGATGAGCCAGCGGGTGAGATTATCGAAACTGATAGCCACAGCTCTCTGTTTGAAAGAACTGTGAAAAATACAGCCTTAACAAGGTATATCATGTTTCCTGTATGGGGATTTGTCTTGGATGCATGTCAGGAACTCACTTTGGTAAATTTTAGGTGTATTTTCAACAGATTAATACTGAATTGTGCTCATACAAAACACATTTTAGAGCTTATAGGCACATTTGATATTCCTCTGATCGTGCTCCATCTGATAAATATGTAACTCAGCAAAGGTTGAGGAGGAGGTATATTTTTTTATAACTGCAGTGAGTTAAACCACCTTGTGGAAAGCTCTAATGTTGTCCCAACTGACAAAAGGGAGGGAGAGGGGCAGGCTGTACATCTAGAAGCAAGACCACAGAAGAGTCAATAGTTAAATTAGCTCTTACACCAGTGAAGAAAAGTTTCTTTGAAGAAAAAAGTTTAGTTCACATTCTTTCTTGCTTTGCAAGATTGCCAAATCTGAATCTTTACAAAATGAAGGCATAAGAAATGCTGATCTCACATGAGAACAGACCTATAAGCAAACCCAAAAATTAATACTACACCTGTTTCTGCCTGAACAAGTGAGGCACATCAAAATTGACCATTGCTGATACATTAAGAAGTTCTGAAAGAGGTTAACTGGATAAGTTTATTAGAAATGAGAACAGAAAACTGAAATAGTTCGTAAGTTGTACTTTACAAATAGTTCTTAGGTTGTACTTTACAAATATCGGTTGTATACATAGTGATTTTCCTCTACTGTAATTTCTATGCCAACATGGTTTTTTTGTTATTAAACTACATAAATCCTAAGATTTTGTTAATGCTTTTTATTAAAAAGAATTGACAGGCTTCAAGAAAGGTGGCATGTTTTCCTTCAAATTATCTTCAGGCGCTAATGTTGAACAAGACCGTGCAGCCTGTCTGTTGGTATCAGTTCTGTTTCCAGTTGCAACAGAAGGAAGATTAACCTTGGCACATCCTGTGGCAAAAGTAATGTTGAATGGAATGAGTGACGTTGATTCTCTGAATTTAGTATGTTTCACAGTGTGATATGAGTCTTTGTATTTAAGATGCTTCTTTGTATTTAAGACTATTTGAGAATCATTTCAGCAAATGAATTAGTGAGGGGTTTTCGGTAAGGCGTTTAAGGAGTGACTTCTCAGTCCTGAAGTACATATATGGAGACTAGAAATCCAATAGCGAAGCCTGTTCAGTCTAGCAAAGGTATTGTGAGATCCAGCTGTTGAATTATGAAACTATAGATATCCAGCCTAGAAAGTACGTATTTTTAACAGTAACGGCAATTAGTTATTGGAATGGCTTGCATAAAATGATTAAGTTTCACCACTACTTTTTAAAGGTTAAATTTCACTGTAAATTTATTTCAGTATTTTCCTGTACATGTGGATGAAGCCAATCCTGACAATATTCTGAAAATGTAGAAAGACTTATGACCCATATTTTGAGAGTTCAGGGTGGAGCAGATGACTACATTACTGTGTCAGCTTTTGTTGGATTTATGTTTATATAAATATCCTTAAAGATCTAGTGTAATCGGCTTTTCCTAGTGATTTCAACATGAAGTGCTTAGTTGAAGGATAATCAGGCAGCTCACTCTAAAGGAGGAGTGAGAAAGCATTTTCTATAGGAAGATGCCTAGGAAGTAAATTTTGTGCCTCATTTCCTTGTGCATTCTTTGCATATTGCTACAATATTATTTTCTGAACGGTTTATGTTTTGGGTCTTGACTTCCTGACACTAGTCTGTAGGATACCTGAGTTGTGAGGTCAAAGTCCAAGACACATCTTTCTCTATGGAAGAACGTTGATTAATTCATGTTTTCCATATCTGTAATCTGGGTAAGCAAGTGGCCAGTTTCTGAGTTGTTCAGTCTATTCATAATTTTGCATGGAATTTACATACTAAAGGAATCCTATTGACAGTATTTGGGTTTCTCACTGTTAGAATTTAGCCAGGTATGCAGCTGTTCTGAGTACCCGCTGAGTATTTGTACATCTGAGCTAAGGCAAAACCAGAAGTTTTTAGAACAAAGTGTTGAGGTTAATGAGAAGGTAGGTTTCTTTGCCTTTAATGAAAAAAAAAAGAGCTTGTATGTGAACCTGACTGAAATGTTGCCTTTGATCTAATTCCTCAAATTTTCAAACAAGAGGAGTGTTTCCTGTTTTTAACAGTTACTTTTAACTTTAATTTTCAGTGTTCTCACTCACTGCTTAGATCTTTCACAACGTTGCTAAATCTTGGGGGGTTGGGGGGGATTGGTCAGGTAAGAGAAGTTGAGTAGTACCTGATGGAGTTGAGTGATTAGTGTGATACAATTACAACTGCATTGTTGAATTCCTTTTAATGTCTTCAATAAATTTGGCTTTACGGGATGCGGCTATATCTGAATACCTGTTTGCTATTCAGATGCCAAGCTGAATATTGGTTTGCAATTTCTACTTGGATGTTCAAATCATTGTGGGTTTTGGGGATTTTTTTGATTGTTTGGGGTTTTTTGTTGTTGTGTTTTGGGGGTTTTTGTTTTGTTTTTTTGTTTGTTTGTGTTTTTTTTCTAATCTAGGATGAAACAGGTGCCTATTTAATAGACAGAGACCCGACCTACTTTGGGCCAGTGCTGAACTATCTCAGACATGGGAAACTGGTTATTAACAAGGACCTAGCTGAGGAAGGTAAGATGTTGCTAAATCTCTTGCTTTCTTGTCACTTGCTTATTATGCTCACTGCTTTTGAGTCACCAAAAGTAACTTAAAAGTAGGTGGTAAATCTTAACAAGTGTAGCATTTCAATCTGTTTCAAGCAAAGCTGATAGGTATTGTGCAGTTATAGTGTATGCTGTTATTTGAGTGTTTTGAGTATCGTTCATGATTTCACAACCCCTGTCCCCAGTTAGAAAAAGAACATAAATATTCAAACATAAGGGGAGATGCCTTTTATCATATGACCTTTTATCTTTCCTGTATGACTGTGTGAAATATTTGGGTTTAGTCCTCTTCAAGTAAAAGAATACTGGCTGTTAAACAAGCTTTAGAAGCTGTAGAACAAACTAAGAGTCAAGTTCTGGCGTGTTCAGATATGTGGACTACGCTCTTGAAGAGTAAATTCTGCCTCCAGCTTCTTCCTCCCCGTCCCCTGTTCATATCAATTTTATCCTAGTGGAGGATGCATGTTTTAAACCATATAGTAATAAAACTGTATTGTTAAGTTATTGACGAAATCAATCAAAGAGAAAGATAGTCTTAACAATATTAGCAGGAAATAATGTGGAATATAATTTCCATGTGCATTGTTAAACACATAGTATGTGGAGAACAGGTAAGGCTTGAATTTGTGAGTGGGAGCATCCTGTAGTATGTATCTTCAAACTTTTTTTTCAGGGTCTAATATCTCAAATGACAGGAATAAAAATTTTCTGCACACGTAGCAGCTGCAGAGCTTTTCAATAGGACTATTTGAATTTCTCTTTTGTAGCTCAGCCTGAGACAGGGCCTGAGCTATGGTGATCCATCAGTCTGCTATGGAATGACATTTGTACTCCTTTTTTTTTTCTTTTGTTTCCTGCCTCTCATTCTGTATACAAAATGTCTTCAGGTTTTCCTGATGGTATTTTTAAGAACAGATTTTCAGAATTAGCTAAATTTTGAAATACATGTGTCTGAAGGAAGCCAGATTCATTAGGCTGGTAAATGAACTTTTCCTAAGGTAAAATAAATAATTTTCTATAGCTGTAGAAAAGATAATCTTAGAAACTGGTTGGTAGTTTTGGCCTGGAATCTTTGATTACACTCTTTCAAAAAATGTTCTCATACTAGGTGTACTGGAAGAAGCTGAATTCTACAATATCACATCACTAATAAAACTGGTAAAGGACAAAATAAGAGAAAGAGACAGCAAAATCTCACAGGTAAAGCTGTTTTCTAGTGTGTTTTTGATTATTTGTTCTATGGCAAGTAGTGGGTGGGTTCCACTTTTTTTTTTTTTCTTAATTGCTCATTTCCTCAGTAAGATACTGAATGGCTGCCTTCATCATTCTCTGAGCTGGAACCGTTAGGATGCAAAGATTAATTTTCTTAATCACCAGTACCTGCCAGACTGCTTACAAAGGGCACAGGCGTAGGGCTCCACTTTTTGAAAAACTGAAAACAACATAAATAATTATTAAAAAATGTCTGGTAATAGTAGAATTTGTCATAATACGATTTCTGGAAGTAGTTATTTTAGAAAACAGCTTTTGTAGGATATATTTTTCTCATACACATTTAAATACTCTGAATATTATGAGATTGCCTAAGTATGGTATAGCTGCTGTTTATGCAGCATACATACGGATGATGTTTAGCTCCTGTCATACAGTTTTGTAGCAAAGCAAGTTTTTTTTGTAGTGCTCTGTAGTTGAGAAGACACTGCCTCTTCTAGTAACTCATGCTTATTTCTTCATGAAAGTGAATATGGTAAAGAAAGTATTCAAGTTTGTTCTTTAACTCTACTGCTCTGGACTTCCCTGATAACTAAATCTTCATGGAGATACTACAAGCTCATGTTGCCAAATTTCTCCTGAAGCTGGGTTGTGGGATAGCAGAGTTGCTCTGATAGCTTTTTCTAAAGGGTTTGAGCTGAAATGGTCCTAGCTATCCATTGCTCTGGATGGGAAACTTTGTCAGGGAAATAAAGATGCTTTTGAATATGGTCAGAAATTCCTTAAAGTTAGGTAGGCCTTTGCAGAACTCAGCCTTGATTTTGAATCATAATGTTTGCTGCCGTAGGGAACAATAGGTAAGTCTGAAGATTATTTTGTTCTAATTGTCAAGTAGCAATTTTAGTCCCTGAAACGTTCATGAACCATGGAGGCTTCTGCAAAGTGATTCTGAACAGATGAGATTTCTTTAAAAAAAAAAAAAAAAAAAAAAAAGCAAAGTGTTCAAGGGGGTGTTGCTTACTTCTGAAGAATAAGGGCAACTTTAGACAAGTCACAAACATAGTGAATTCCATGCTGTGTTGAGCATCTTATATTTCTTCTTTGAAGGTGCCAGTCAAACATGTGTACAGAGTGCTGCAGTGCCAGGAAGAGGAACTCACTCAAATGGTTTCCACAATGTCTGATGGCTGGAAATTTGAACAGGTAAAAAAAAAACCATACAGGATGTAATTACAAAAGTCTTCTAAAATTCAGTTATGTGAAAGAGGAATATAAATTCAATTCTGTGCATCTTTTAAAGCACAGTCATTTTCAGAAATAAGATAGATAAAGATACACAGTTAAGATTTTATATTTGTGTTCTTGCTTGTCAGAGAACAAACAAACTGTAGCTTTCCAGAAGGTATATTGTGCTTAAATTCTATAAAAACACGTACCTTATGTTTGAAATATAATTCTTCAGTGTCTACACAGGAGTGTTTGAAGGGTGAATAAACAGAAATTAACATACAAGTTTATATGAATGGTAGGTCAGATACAAAGAGCTCTGGGTAAAGGAGATGAGCTTGGGAGATAAATATTTGTCGGGCCCAAACAATGGTTCTTCAGATAAAGAACTGATACACACAGGAGGGTGAACTTAACTAGCGTGTATGTGAAGCTGGATGGGTGTGGGCTTCGTGAATGTTTTCTTTCTTTCCACTGCCTAAAAGTAGCTTTGTGTGTACATTCAAGAATACATTTTAAAATTGCAAAAAGATCTTCCTATTATCTCTGCTGATCTCTGTAAATAAGAAACTAACTACATGGCCTCTTCCTCCTTCACATTCCTAACCTACCAGAATACTTAAACTGCATTGGAGCAATGAATCTGTTAACTCTGGAGCAAGACACAAGTGCTGACCCTGCCAGCATCTTTTTCAGTGTCTGGTGTAGGAGAGACTGGAGTAAGCACAAGCCTCTTATCCTATACAGTCTCACTCTAATAACACAACAAAGCAACATTTTTTAAAAGTGTTGCACACAAAGGTAAAAGAGAACTTTTTGTTTGTAGTTGATGAAATGTGTAAGATGCCGGTGTCATGGAGACAGCCATGGTCAAATAAACTAAACGAGCACAGAGAAAGCTGCTTATACTTCAGTTCTCCAGCTCCAGTATTACCAGGTCTGTTTGGCATGCCAGAAGCTGAATGTTGTTTAAGTCCCTGAAAAAGATCTCACTTAATGCACATGACTGTTTTTTGACCAGTGCATTGACAAAAGTGTTTTTGACGTTCTGCTTTGTCATGAGTAACCAGCTTTCATTACAAATAGAGATTCTTTACTTTTTAACAGATTAAATAATGCTATGACTTTTACCTGTCCTAAAGCCTTTTATTCTTTGGGGATGTTGTATTTAGGAGTAATACCGCTTTGACCGTGCAACTGCTGTAAGAACTATTAGAATCCCTTAGAATTTAGAATCTTTTAGAATTGGAAAATTCCAGTGGTTTCCTTGGACGTTATGTCCTTGTTCCACCCAAATTTCTCCCTACTTCCTCACTCCCCCATGTTGCTCTCTTGGACACATAATTTGAAGTAGATAAACACAACAGCTGTATGGTCTCACGATACTCAGCTTCTCGGTACCTCTGACTAGGCCATTCTCTCCTTTAATTGTGTTGCAGACCTGATTTTAGCAGACATCACTGACTTGAAACATGATTAGAATATTCTGTATTATCTGAACAGTTTTATTGTTAAGATTTGAGAACACTGTAGCATTTCTGTAATTTTTTAATCTTTTCTAAACCTGTGTTACTCAGCAGCATTCTTCCTTCAGAAGCAATCTTTGGGGTGGCACCTACTATGCTTTATACATATTATGATTGGTGGGATAGAAATCATCAGCTTTTTCAGAGGAGTAATATTCCTATGGGTTGCGAGTCCTTGAGCTCTGTGCCCCATGTAATATGTTAAGTGGTTGTTTTTTTAAAAAAAAATTCTTTCCCCTTAACATTCCAAAATTTTCTTGTAAAATGCAATTGGATTTGGTGATTAAATAGGAGTGGAAGGTGTTAAATTTCTGCTGCACTTACATGGATGTATGGATGCACTTTTCCAAAGGAGTGAAAGTGCTGCCAGAATACTGCACTTATGTATCAGTCCCGGTCCAAAAACTGACAATAGTTGTGCTGCCCCACTTTTGTGGTATCAGTGGGTTATTCTGTAGATGATTTTTAGTTTCAATTGTTACCTCTTCAGACAATCAGAAAAACCAATATTTTGGCAGTACTTCATAATGAGAAACTTTGGGCTCTACAAAATTGTTCCATACAAAGGCTTTAGACAGCAGTGGTGTGTAAGTCATGTAAATTTTAAAGACTAATGTAACCTGAGTCTGTCATCATAATGCTGTCTTAAATATGTTCACTATGTGAGGAGGACTGTATCTAACTGCTGCCTTCAAAATTATTCACATAGCAATAGGATAAAAATAAATTTACTGTTCATGAGCCTTCTCATTGGTAGTAATCTCCAGTTTACTCAGAATTGGCAGTTGTTATCTAGTTCTTCACACTTAATTTAAAGCTCTAATCTTATTCAAGTGTGCTTACGGACTATGCTTTAATTTAAATTGGCTAGGAATTGCCATGTATTATGAAGATAAAATACTTTCTGTAATAACAAGTTGAGAAATTTAGCTGAGGTTGTTCTGAACTTCTGAATTATTAGACATTTGGCAAGTGTGAATAGAGTTCTTGGTACTGATTTTTATGGGAACAAGACAGACTATTTTTTCCACTCATTACTTTCATGGTTCTGTAGATTACCCCTTCTAAAATCAATTTAGAGCAGTGAACTTTTTTACCTCTAGTTGATTTCATATATTTCCTTAGCTATATTGTTTATCAGTATCTAGAGCAAGATGAAGCTCTTTCATACCCAGGCTTGAGATACTGCTTTACATAACACCTTCCAGTCTTATATCCACATTGCCTTCTGTACTTGGCAAGTGTGACAGGAAAATAATGCTTGCATGATGCACCAAACTTCATGTTTTTTGGAATAGTTGGTTCTGACTGACTATCAGTAACTCTTAACTTTACCTGAAATAGCAAAGGGCTTTGCAACTGCCTCTGTAAGTTTTAAGTATGTTGAAATGAAAGTTGTAGCTTGATAGCAACCTGTTCTAGTGGCAAGTAAATGTTACCTGAACACGTGGGCTCATCTGTTATTTATACGATTTGGATAACGGTATGTGCTTCAGCTTTACAAAGGTTTCTTTTTGTGTTTTGCTTTCATTGGTTATTTCAGCTTGTCAGTATAGGTTCCCAGTACAGCTGTGGCCGGGCCCAGCAGTCAGAGTATCTGCTGATAGTGTCACGGGAAGTGAAAGGGGAAGAGAGATGCTTCCAGAAATGCTGCAGTGAGGTGTGTCACACCATTCTTTTTGCCCTCACACTGATATGCTTGGCCTCCTTGCATTTCTGCTGCTTTCAAATCATTTCACTTTATTCCTGGATGTACAGCACATAGTAATTTGTGTGTATTTGTGACTGGCTTTTATTTATATTCACGGTATTTCATTATACGTTATGGATGTTCATATTGTAAAAATAACTAAAAACCAACCAAACAAAACCGTCCTATTTATTTAGATAAAGGTTTTTCTTAAGAAGAGTTCTTACCTTCTCAATAGATAACTTCTTTTCCTTAAATCTTCCTCCAAAGTTAACAGCCTTTAATCCATACTTGTTAAGTACAAGTGGTACAGTTTAAACATTAGGAGACCTGTGAATAAAGCTTTGAGTTCACTGGGGTCAGAAAGGGACATTTCTATGTTAATCATTGTTCCAGCTTGAGTGTATTTCATCCATCTAATAGCCGGCTAAATTCTGAGTTTGAACCCTTTATTTCTGGTAACTCAGAACTTAACTGTTCTTTTAGGTGGATGAAATATATTCAAACTGTAACAACAAATAATGGAATTTTTCAGAAATAAAATATAGAGTGAGGGGAGAACAAACCCAGCAGTTTTAAATCTTGTCTCAAGTGGAAAGAACATTGTGGGGTTTTGGGGCTTTATTTTGTTGTTGTTGTTTTGGGTTTTTTCCCCTTTGGGAAATTTTCTTGAAACCCAGATTAAGAATTATAGCCTCACTCATTGTCTCATTCTTCCTGCTCCTGTGGCCTCAGGTCACTACTTTTTTAATTGCTGTGTTTCTTCCCAGTGTTCAAGAGTTTGGGAAGGATTTTTTTGCTAGCCGGTAACATTGGAGACAATTTCCAGTTCTTTCTGTAGCTGTGCTCCACTTTGAAGTGTTTTATTGTGGGTTGATTTGGGAACCTGCTGTTCTGTAGTATTATTCATCAATGAAATACTCAGAGTACTTGTTCTTTTCCTTGCGATATATATAATTATTCAGTCTGAAAGATCCAAATAACATCATGAAGATAACATGACGGTAAAGTGACTTGATATGAGCAGAACGTTGCCTGTGAGTTTACATGGACACTTAGCCATGGGATTCTGTATTTTAAACCTGGACTGTTGCCTAGCCATATTCCAGAATCTGTTTTCAATGTACCAAGTACTATCTGTTTCTTGCAGTTGTATAGGTAACATTTTGAATGTGGAATTAATGCACTGGGTTTGCAGACTTTCTGGAACTGAGTAGGACATGTGGCCTGTTAAGGATGTGTAGGGTACAGGCAGCATGATGTTATTTGTGTGTTCATAGCTCAAAGTAAAATTGCAAATAGTAAAATGGAAGATGGGAGAAGGCAGTGAAGAAATGAAGGCTGGTATACATAAGCATACAAATCTGTGAAATTCAGTGTTTCAGAATGTTCTTTTTTTACTTCCTCAATTTCTTGGTCATTGAAACTCCACTGTTTAAACCCCATGAACCAAAAAGAGTTTGTCCTTTCAGAAAGTCTGAGAAACAGTAGGCTGGATAATGTGAAACCCTTTTCCTATGCATTGTAATGTATGTTTTGCAGACCTCAGATTACTCTGATTTGTTGTGACTTCTGTTTGGGGTTTGTTTGTTGGTTTTGTTTTTGTTTTTTTGGGGGGTGATGGTGGTGTCAGGGATGAACAGCCATGGAGTGGGGGAAAGTTCCAGTTTATCAGCATCTTTCTTAAAATGTTGCCACCAAGACAGGGAACGGAGGGGTGACTTTTGGAATACAAGTGCTGGAATATTGCTTTATTTCTGATATAAATTCTGACACAACAGTTCAGTTCTAATCTACAATCATTTTCTGTTGTTTCTTTTTCTGTCATCACCCTTATTGCTGCTGATGCATCTCAAAAAGCTACGTTGAAGTTTCTAGGATGCTCTTGATACTAGACAAATAATACATTCTTAGTTGCACATGTAGGGAACTGCTTACAAGAATATGTGTTGGAGTTTTGAAGAACTTGTGTTTAATGTTGCAAAAGTGACTTTATCTTGAAATGCTCCAGCTGATTAATAACAGCAAAAAGTCACCCAGATGTTTTGCAGTCAGTTAAATCAATAGTCCTATCCAACTAGCTAATAAGTAGTCAGTCTTCCACATCTCCTAAAAAGACTTATGTGTAAAAGGTAAACTTATTTGGATTATGAAGCATTAGTGTGGGATGTAAGCAGCTATCAGCTGAGGACATACCAACCTTTTGAGTGTCAATGAGTATTTTTCCTTCTGGTAGTTGTTATCATAGCTTACCTGATAGCAGTTTTGGAAGAGGAAAAGTTGACAGCGTACTAAGTCAAAACATACGCTTGAATTTTATATTTCAAATTTCTCTTCAGGGAGGTGAATTATGCATGGCTTTATTTAACCATGTATCCAAATTTTTGAATGCTTTCTAGCCTTTAAGTGTGTTAAAAATACTGTTTAAAATTGAAGCAGTTACCGTATTTGTATTATGTGGTTTGTAATCGCTATATAATATATAGGATAAACTTTATACCACTTTAACAGACTTAGAGTCAACTGGTTTTTTTCCCTGAAAATCTGTGCATGATATTTTTTGGCTGATAGGGAAGAGAATCAACAAATCATATCTATACACGAAGTAGGTTTGGGTTGATTATCCCACTTTTTCAGGACTTTCTTAGAGCATTTTATTCAACTAAGCAAGTAGTTGTAGTAGGGGGTTTGTGATTATGTATTACACAAATACATTATGGTGCAGGCTGCAGAGTATCCAGTGTGAGAGACTATCCAACTTAGCGTCTCAAGATAAATGGTACCTTTGTATTCCAATGAGGATGTATTGGTGCTTCCAAAAAACCTGGAGTTTTGTAACTTTGTTACATGGTTTTTGTGGAAAAAATGCTTTTATCACATTTATTTATGATCAGCCTGTGTTCATTACTGACTATCTATGTATTTTGCAGAACTAGAGTGATGTTAGGAGTAGAGGAGGGAGGGAAAGGTTTCTGGCGATCACACCTAGACAGTGTAGTTAAAGCAAGTAGTTTAAGAGTGCTGAATTTTGATTGCCAGTGCCGTTCGTTGGAGGCTGTGCCTTGTATGCGGTAATACCATCAGGATATTACAGGGTATTACATCGCCTAGGCCTGGCATCAAGTTGATTCATTGTGCAGACATACTGCCTGCTGCTCTTTGTAGACATTGGCTTGCTATGTCTGTAAAGGTGTGTGTCAGATGAGTCTGATACATGGGAAATGGTCCACGATGGCCTCACCCTGAAAGGTTACATAAAGTTCCTTTTTGACATCTGAAGCGGGGGCAAACACAGCTGCAACATCACAATTAAGCCTTTACATAGAACTCAAGGACACCTTGAAGGAAAACAAGGGAAGAGGCCAAAACATAATTGCAAAACTGTGGAAATCTCCTACAGATGTGTGAACAAATGCGCATGTGTGGCATAGTGCTACTGTAGCCACTCCTGGCGTAGGCTGGGCCCCTGAGTCAGAATGGGTGTGCACTTTTTAGCGTATAAAAGCTCATGCATCAAGAGATGCGAGAGAGGTGAGACATACCACCGAGGACACCCGCTACAGTAGAGCCTGCCTCCCCGTTTCTTGCAATGACTGCTAGAGCTGGCCTCTTGGTCATCGTTGGTCATCTGTTGGGGTTGGCAAGATAAACTCTAACCTTGTATCGTTTTTAACCTTGAGTGTTTGTGTGTTATAATCAATAAAACCCTTGCTTAGTACATGCTTCGCCTCCTTGTTCTCAAATTGGAATCCCCGAACTCTGGAACAGGGTACTTGCTTGGCTGTCTTACCACAGTGCTGGAACATCTGAGCATCTCTCTCCTCTCTTTCCTTAAAAGTACATTGAGGCTTTATTTTCTCTTGACAGTGCTATATGAAAGCTGCTTTTAGCCTTGGTCTACCTTCCACTGTAGTTTGGAGAATAATCTTATCCCTTAAGTACAGATTCTGGACCAAGCTTTCATTTTGGTTGCATCTTTTCTGCCTTAGCAAGGCTTTTACTCTCTTTTGGTGCTCTGCTACACTAATGGCAGTACACAGTTTGTTTTTAGACAGATAACTACAGTGTTCCAAGTGCCGTTGTCCTAAAAAGCAACTCAAGCCTTTTCTACTAGGCCATTACCAGGGCACTTTAATGATATAAGAGAGGTTGGGGAACAGGACAGCCTTATCACGTTTGTGGTGATTTGGTAGGTAGATTTAATACAGTTTTGTAATGACATTTAGATACAGTGTATCTGTGTGACAGGTTGATTTTTAGGACTTTGATCTGTGTGAGTAGTCATAGCACCATACAGCACCTTGTTATACTTTTGAAATAAACCTTTAAAATAAATGAACCAACTACATCTGAATTGGTTCTGACTTGGAAAGGCAGGCTATGTAAAGCTTCTAGCATTAGGTAAGTGTACTGTGTGTAAGGTAAGACATGAAATTTCTGTCATTTGATAAACACGCTGCATACAAAGTAGTACTGATGTTGAGTATATCCTTCTTTCTCAGTAAATTGTCATCATTCAATATCAAGACTTGTAGAAGCTCGTAAATATGTCACATTTCATTATACATGGCTTCCGCTTATAGTGCTTCCTTAATTAACTTCCTTGTAGCAGTACGTATGAATTTTGGATGTTAATCTTGGTGTCCCACCATGCTATGTCTTGCTGTTTTCCAATCAAATGCAAATTTTGTCTTTGTCCACTCAAAATATATTTTAATAGAAGTACTGTTATTCTGTAAATAGAGTGATGGGTATCCCTTCAGGCTAAAGTGCTTCCTGCATGCAGCCATTTACATGTTGAATCATGCCACATTAAGACACCACATACAAACTTCTTAAAATTAACTTTGGAGGATGGAAGGTTTCCAGTAAATAACAGAAATAGGGAACAAGCTGCTTCTTCACTGGCCTACCTTTGTAGCCTTTTCTTTAACAGTATAATCATAACTGTAAATCATTAATTCTGTAAATGTTTAAAAAGAAAAACTGCATTTACCTTATCATGAGGGTGTCTTTGCCACTGTCAAAATGTATGTGCGTTGAAGTGGAGAATCATGCTTCAGGCACGACCAACAGTTTGAAGAGTGAGGAATGTTTGTACTAATGATGAGAATTTATGGAATTTGTTTTATGTGGAAATGCGAATGATTTTTATTTTTTTTTTCATCTTCCAGCTGGTCAGTATTGGTTCTTCCTATAACTATGGCAATGAAGATCAGGCTGAATTTCTGTGTGTTGTCTCAAAGGAATTGCATAATACTCCCTATGGCACAGCCAGTGAACCCAGTGAAAAAGCAAAGGTAAGTTACTAAACATTGAACTAAAGAAGTGATGTCAAATTGGATGGGCTTCACTAAGTCATGCTAGGCTTACCTCTGTTCTGGACCTTTTTTTAATTACCTTTTTTTCCCCCTTCACTCATGACTAATAATGGTTCCCTGCCCATTGTATGAGAGGCTGTAAATGGTACAGACGCCATGCATTTGTTATACCAAATGCATTCTTTAAATGCAATATTCTGTACCATTCCTGATACCTGCTCTGTTTTGGTTTTTTTCACTTTTTGATTATTGGCAGATGTTTGCTGTTTACAGCTGAGAATCTAGGTTTTGTTTCTTACACATTTGAATGCTTCCTTATTCTGTCACTGGTTCAGTTGAACACTTTTTTCTTGCATGAGTTCAACTGAAGAAATGTTACTGTCAAGGATGGAGTTTGTAATATGCTGTCTCTGAAAAGCATAGTCGTGCAATACGTTATAAAATGAAGGTATTTGTGAGCTTAATATTTTCAGGTTTCTGCCTAGTTCTCTTTACTTTCTGTGAACAGCTTTACCAGAAGATTGTAATGGGCACAATATCTTAGCATTTTACTCAGTCGTCTTTCAGAGTTTGTACAAAGGAAAATGTAAAAACTGAATAGTAATAAGGCAGACCCATTATGTGTGTAAGTGTATTTTTCTCTTTTTACTGTTTTATTTTTGCTTTGTGTGAGGATATGACTACAGACCAAACTGGTTACTTCTGTAGTTGGCTTAAAAGCTTTTAATTTTGTATCTATAGATGGGAAACATTTGATAAAACATCAAAGGTTGCTCTTTCAAGAACCACCGTTGAAGAAATTAAGTTAGAAATAATGCTGATAATTTATCTGGATCTTGGCACTGAGGCCCCAAACAGATAAAACTTCACTACTTTTGGTACCTGGTAACTTAGTTATGCAGCTACACACATAGAGACATTGCATTGTAAGAATACTCAAAGCTTTATGTTGGATTCTTAGTGAAACTATTAATTTATGCTCTTTTGTCACTGTTGAATTAAAACTTCCAAAGAGTTGTACAGCATTAATGTAGTCAAAGGTAAACAGTGAACCTGGGTAAGCCATGGATCGCTCTTTCCAAAGCACTGATCAAGGTCTACTTTTGCCAGGATGCTTCAGGAAAACTTTAAAAACTGACAAGTTAAAGAGGTGTGTGACAATATTTTAGGGCCGAGATATATACCTGAAATAAAACATGGAATTCTGGAACCTAACAAACATCTTCATAAGGAATGGTAGTCCATCTTCAGGGAACTTCAGAAGTTGCCAGAGTTACATTGCATCCTTAATGCAAAAGAAATTACGGATGAAATTAAATTATTAAACCCTAAATACAAAAGCTAGTTCAGAGTGCAGTACAACTCTAAATTCAGTAGCTCTGAGAGAAGCTAAATCTTACACCTCTCCTTCGTCATTGTTTCAGAGACCAGGATGATGAAGAAGAATTGCTCTTAATTTTGGTTAGAGATATAAACATTCACTCCTTTTTTCCTGCAAGAGTTGAGCTGTTGCTAGCAATTAATGGCAATACTTGAAGAATAATTTTTTATATACTGTGTTTCTAATAGATCATTTATTTTGTATAGGTATATGTTGTTACTGAAAAAAAAAAAAAAAGAAAACCCCAAACATTTATTTTTGGTTGAGAGATTTCTGACAGCTGTGTTGAGGAATCTTGACTGGATTTTGAGAGTTGTTGTCTCAATAGTTCCCTCTTAGCCAGTGTTAATCATCTAGTCTGCAATCTGTTCATTAGTGTCTGAGTTGATCTTCATGAAGTTCACATGATTGAAATTCTGGTATCTAGTGATACGTACAGAATAACGTGTTCATATACTGGGTCTGACTTTTAGAAGCCATAAGAAAGTCTTTTTACTACTTTTACAATTGTTTGGGTTAGAGAAGAGAAAAAATCTTCATCTTCATTCCTTCTTGGAGACTTTTTTTTTGTGGGGTTTGTTTGGGTTTTTTTGGAAACCAATTTGCATAGTAAGTTAGTAGTTGACTTCCATGTAACCTTCTAATATACCTAAACGAAGGAAATTAACGGCACTTGGGGCACTGACTTAAATGGTTCATGTGACTTTTACTGGTAGCCACAGCACTACTGAAAGATAACCTGTATTCCCACAAGCATTCATCTCTTTCATACTACTTAATTGACCTGTCACTCTTGGGACAAATAACCAAAGCTTGTTCAGAACATCTGCATCCGAAGTTAGATTCTCAAGTGTTATCCTTTCCCATCCATGGTGAAGAGTACACAGAATTAATGTACCAGCTTTACAGTTTTATTTAAATTTCCTCTATAGTTATGGTCCCTATTGTTATGTTTCATGACACTATTGGCTTCTGTCTGTTGACTTCAGGACATTTGAAAAAGGAAATTTTAATGAAATCTGTAGTGTTCCTCTATGAAATTGTCTGCTGTCATACTTTCTTACAAAGAGTGGGGCTCACAGATAAAAGTAAATAAATGTCATTCCCAGATGCTTCAAGTGTAAGAGGACTGTACTTTGTTGCAGCTCTGACTCACTTGCAATCTCTTCTTTTCCCTTCCTTTCTCTATACTTGCTGCATGCTGCATGCCACTCAGAGTGAGGATGAAGAAACGGATTACGATATGAATGACTCAGATTAAGTGTAAATGTCATGGTGAGCACTAGCTGCCCTAGGATTTTACCCAGTGCTTTTCTGCCTCATCCTATTCCTACCCCCACTAGTGCTGTCCTTTGGCTAGTCCTGGTGGTGTGTGTGTTTGTGATTATAGTTGTGGCATGGTTAGCAAAGATAGAATTCCTGTTCTGGATATTGCTTCTTTGACAGAATAATTAGTGTTACTGTTATAAGCTGTATTGTGATTGGTTCCTTTAAAGCTTTGCTGAGAAGAAAAGTTCTCTGGGGTCAGAACTGCTTTTTGTTTTTATTTTCTGTGCACTGGCTTTTCTGTCAAATGTTGGGGTTTTTTTATGTATAGAGGCATCTGATACAAACAGTATAAATTGTCAGTAAATTTCTGATTTGGCAATAAATTAGCAAACTTGACTGAAGTGCAACATAATCAAAAGATTGTCTTACCTGATAATTTGAAACCAAGACCTGGCAAATGTAAGTAAATAGTGTAATATTCATGCTACAGTTAGGTTTATCTCAGAAGGCAGCTTTCTCCAGGGGGGAATAGGTCCTTTCCACTGTAGTGTGACACCTTATTAGAAGATCAATGTGCTTTAAAAGTCACAAGTGGAAGAACACAAAAGCTGCATCAGAGAGAACAACTTCCGCAACATTTTCCTAACTTGTCCACAAGGACTGCTCATATTTATTCCTCTATCCAATTTCTAAAACATAACTTATTGTTGAATGTTCAGTGATACAGTGTGTGGATAGTCACTTGAGCCTATTGAAGATATTTACCACTGTATGAGATAGAACTCCAGCTTCTCACCTATATACCTGAAATTTCAGCTGTAAAGCAGTCTTATGTCTGAAGTGTTGCTTCCACATGGCTGAAGAACAACCCACATTATTTTCTTAACTGATACTGACAGAAACTAGTGCTGAAGTAGAATAAGGTCTTTTGCCAAGTTTTCAGGAATGGCTGCAACGAATGGATCAAATCTGAAGCTGTATTGAAAAAAATAAACTGGCACTGTGCTGGGATTGAATGCAAGATTCTCAAGCTGCCCGAGAGTTGAGCAGTCCTTAATACACTATTCTATCTGCAGCAGATTTATTTTTAGTGGGAGGAAATAGTTGTCACATTTTGCTTCCCTAAGTAGCAATCACACTCAGGCCCATAGGATATGAGACTTCATTCATCGTTGTTTAGAGTTTATAAGTCAACTTTGGATCTGATGCACCTGGAGGAAAACCAGAACAGAAACATGAAAAAAAATAAAATTGTAAACATAGCAGATCTGCACCAGGGGTTGATACAGTCCCCAGTATCAGTACAGGCTGGGTGATGAATGGATTGAGAGCAGTGCTGCAGAGAAGGACATGGGGATGCTGAAGTGTGGAAAATTGGACATGAGCCAACAACGTACACTTGCAGCCCAATAAGCCACCTATCCGGGACTGTTAGAGTGAGTCCAGAGGGGGGACGTGAAAATGATCAGAGAGAGAGGGCTGGAACACCTCTACTATGAAGACAGGCTGAGTGAGCTGGCGTTGTTCAGCCTGGAGAAGAGAAGGCTCTGGGGAGGTGTTATCCTGGCCTTCCAGTACTTAAAAGGGGCTTATAAGAAACACGGAGAAAGACTTTTTACCAGGACCTGTAGCAACAGAACAAGGGGCAATGTTTTTAAACTGAAAGAGGGTAGATTTAGATTGGATATAATAATGAAATTCTTTACGGTGGGGGCAGTGTGACACTGGAACAAGTTGCCTAGAGAAATTGTGGATGCCCAATCCCTGGAAGTATTCAAGGTTAGTTTGGGTAGGGCTTTGAGCATCATTTCAAGCATTTCACCCATGGCAGGGGGGTTGGACTAGATCATCTTTAAAGGTCCCTTCCAACCCAACTATTTTGATGATTCTGTGATCTAAAAGCGTGCTAACAGAGGAGCATTATCAGTGAAGTCACCTATTTAGCTAGTAGAGCATGTTCTCAAATGAAAACTTCTTCCATGCCTGGTTCTGCTTCACACATACTCCTCAATCCTAGCTATTAGCAGTTTGGGAGAAGACATGCCATAACTGTTTTCAAATTTTATTCACCTCTGCTAGTGTTGAGACATCTTCTCTGGCATTTTTGCCCAATAAGCCACTAAAATTTTTAGTGATAGTGTTACTAAAGGGTTTTTCAGGAAAAAAAAAAAAAAGGCATTTCAAATTGCAGAATAGAGTCAGTCATCCTTTCAGTATTTAGCAAGTAAGTACAATTTTGATAGAATTTCTGATAATTGAAATTCAGTTTCCTTTTCGCACAAAGTCACTGCCCCTGACAACAAAAGGCCTTCTTTCACAGAATTTCTGAACAGAAATGGATGGAACACCACTCATGAGAGCTTGCTGATCAGAAATCCTTTCCCTTTTAGTAAAGGCAGGGGTTACAGCAGAAGTACCAAGCAAAATGTGTTAAAGTATTGTCTGATCTGGTAGATTTTTCTGGCTTACGCTGGGTTTACGGGCTCAGTAAAGTGTGCAAAGTTCAGCATCCAGATCTGGCTTAGCTTTATCTTATTGTCTGTGTTCCTGAAGCTACAGAAAATAGTTGTAAGTTTATTAATCTTTAAAGTTATTTTTATCTTCTGGGAAAGAATAAATGTTTCATTTAAAATCTGAAAGATTCACAAAATTAAATAGGTCCAGTATTATTTTCTAGCTGCACAGGTGTTTGCTTCAGCCATGTTTTTGCTTCTGAAGATTGTTTCACCTAGTGACTACATTTGCTGGGCCAGGCTGTTAACCATTATGTGGACATCTACTCCAGCACCTTGTTCTCAGCTGTGACCAAGAACAAATACTCAAAGAAAGAGTTAAAGTATGACACATTTCTCAAATAAACTCCTTGTATATTTCCCCACCTTCCAGTAGGCCTCAGTTCAGGAATTTTGGCTTCAAGCCTCCATCCAGATCATTGTATGAGAGCTACAATGACACTATGATACCATGAGTAGGTATCAATGGCACTGTCTTCTGTAAATTTGTCTAATCCCTGTTGAATATATTATCCTAGTAGTCAATGAGCAATTTTTCAGGGCCTGGCTTTTCCTCACAGAATTAACTTTTTATCTTTCCTACAGTTGCATATAAAAAGCTTTTTGCTTATTACACATAGTAAATTATCTCCATGAAATAAGCAATGTTCGCATCTAAAATATACTCTAAAGCATGTCATAGTCCATAGGAAACATCATTCTCTATTTTGGAAATTTATCAAAGTAGCTTCAAAATATTAATATTGAATTTGAAATGAAAAAGGACTTGGTATGCACAAAGCAAGATCCAGGTACTGCAGGAAGCGCAGTGAGCAAGTGATAAAATGCATTTATTTATTTATTTTTAAGCTAACACTGAACTGTCTCTGAACAGTCCCTGAGGCACACAAATGGTGTCAGGTTCTTTATGAACTCCAGTCCTTAAACAATTCCAGGGAGTTGTGCAAAGCAGTTGAGACCTTTCTTGACTACAGTCTACTATGAAAGATGGATTAGGCTTGATGACTGATAGAGGCTGATAGGTTAAATTATGAACATTTAAACAATATTAAAAAGAAAACAAATATCTAGACTTTTTAAATTTAAAACCATATATGAAACTGCTGTTGCTGTGCTGTGTTAAGTGATTGCCAACCTTTACTCTACAAGCACGAAGATTGGAGTGTTTGTGTGTGCTGTCAGATTCTGTGGGTCCTCTGGGGTGGATTGTGTTGCTGAGTACTAGGCCTTAATATCTGACTACACTGAAGTCATCATAAAAGGCAATTCTGCATTGAAGACAGCTGTGCCATTGTCCAGGGATTGTGCCTTTGTTTTCTTTCAGCTTTTGAAATAAAGAGCCCTTCCCAGGACTAGGAAAACTGTCAAGAAGCAAAAGAAAATGAAGTATCATTAGATACTTTTACTTACAGATTAACGTTGTTAAGTACTTGTGCTCAGTACATTTGAAGCTTTGCTTAGTGCTTTATTTGGCTGCTGTCACAATTGGTTCTACAGTTTGCTTAAAGACTTCCCTAGCGTACCTAAGCAGCCTGAGAGTTGACCTCATTATTGCTGATTGCCATTCAGTTTAGAGTAGGAATATGAGAAACATTGTTGCTTGAACAGGCAATCCTGAGGCTTAGTTCCTTTCCACACTGGAGGAGCCAAAGAGAATTGAAACAGGAAAGGAAAAAGTCAAATTGGAAGTAGAGTAGGTCGTCTTCATTTTGTAAGATGCTATAGACAAGAATTCTTAGGTTTTTCAGCGGGAGATATTTTGTTTCCATTAGACTTCAGTCCGTATGTTTGATGTATGCCTTTTAAAGTGAAAAGAAATTATTTTACTCATTGTAATGGGAGTCTCAGTTCCTTGGTAACAGTGGGAGAATCAAATTCCTTAGACAGAATTTTTGAGAAATATATTCCTCCTCATGAAGTCAGAGCCTGCATTGCCTCTCAGTTGCCTGGCTTGGGCATTTCAAAGGATAATGACGGACAAGGTAATGCATGAAAAGCTCAGTATGCTAACTCCTGGGTTCACAGAAACAATTTTCATGTGAACAAGGATGCCTAAAAAACTTTTGAGATCTTTCCTGAGAAATGATACAAATATACTTTAAAACTGTTGTCAGAGTGATACTTATTTTCGTATAGCTGATAAGCTTTATATGTTTGAACAGCACAGTAAAAATCTGTGAATAAATGTAGTTGGTTGACTTTAGTTCATGCAAAATACCAAGCCTGGGCATCTATTTCAAATTTTAAATCAGTCTGTTGATTTAAATCCTGCCAGCTCATACTCTTGGCCTTGGAAAACTTCCTGCATCATCTCACCCAGTGTGCCATATGTGCACATTCTGAGTTGATAGTTCATGTTTTCAGAGAGTTAAGGACATTTTACTGAAACAGGAAAAATGAAGATTAGATTAAATTAAATTTCTAATAAAGTACCCAAGTTCATTTACCACACAGGACCTAAGTATCTTCGGAACTAAGATGAGATGAAATGGCTTACTTTTTACATCTACCAACCCTTAAGCTTTGGTTATACTAATCACACTCAATTCCTAGCAGTAATTTACATGGGTTTTCATTATATTTGATAGTAGATATTGTCTGTATCAATCTGTCTTTTTTCAGCCTCGAAGCACAGACTTTAGTAATGTCCTTGAACCAACTCCCTCTCACTGTATCAGTTACTTGAAATAGTCATTATATTGCTCTTTGATCTCCATGCTTTAGGAATGACATTGAGCGAATTTTCATTTATAGAATTTTTATTGGTCTGTTTCAGATTTTGCAAGAACGAGGTTCCAGGATGTGAAGAAAGTATTGAACGGTGACATTCTTTTCTCTTTTATTCCAAGACACAGTGAATTGTCACACTGAAGAGGCTTGGCTGCAAAAGAAAAAACCTGATTTAGACAATTTTCTGTTGGTCTGGGTTCAACCATTTTTGCCTATAAGTTGGTGTCAACAGGCTGAAAGCATTGCAAGATTACATAATGGGATGGGAATATATGGTGTGGGAGTGTGTGTTAAGTTTTGGTTGTAGAGCATGGTTGTACTCTCTTGTGGGCTGACATGATGCTGGTCATTTGAAAAGAAATGACCATGCACTCACAGTTTCCTCTGAGACATGTAGCACTTAATGTCTGGTGCTGGATGACCCAGTGTTGATCAGTTCAGAGACATTTTCCTACTAATTATTGTAAACATTTAAAGGACAATGTAATTGGTGCTACACACACATACACACACATTACAGCCCACAAATGCAAATATTTCAGCCTATGTTGTTTCAGAATCAGTGGCAGCCCCAGTTAACTGTGTTATACTGCACATTCCTTATGGCTCTGTGACATCCTCTATTATGTAATAACAGCCTAGGAGATCAACTGAAACTAGCACATAAAAAGTTACACAATAGACAAAAGGTTTCTCTAAAGGAAGGGTGTATATATTGGCTGGATTTTTAGTATATTTTAATACCCACGGGGAAGACTAAATTTGGAGAAAATAGCCTTCATCTGAGTTACTCCTGATGTTTCTTCTGTTAAAATAGTCTCCGCCTGCAAAAGTTATGCTCCAGTCTTAGCCAGATGTTTGGAAGGGGAATCAAAATTCTCTTAAAATGAACAACAGAACATTCTGTTTCTTTTGAGATGTTTGTACTCAAATGTGTGTTTGTGCTTTTATAAAATGCCTATAAGCATTGAATGAACTGTGGAATATGGTAAAGATTTTTCAAGAGCTGCAGGTTGTGCAGAAATATGGCTGGCTAGTCCTAGATGAAAATCAACCTTAAGGGTGAATACAAGCTCATACCGTTGAAAAACTGAATAACTTCAGACATTCAGGATACCTGTAATCAATCTTTCTGTACTGTTTAACTATGAAGTCAAAGAACACTGTTTGAAAACATCTGGTGCAGCTTTATTAGTTTGTCCTTGATGAAGGCTAATATACAAGACTGGACTTTTTTAATACACTATGTTTTGAGCAAAATCTTTAAAACACTTAATGAAATTGACAGTGTAAAACTCAGCTTCATTGACTTATAAAAGCAGTGGGAGTTTCAAAAAGCTGCAAGATTCTTTTGAATTCTAAAGACATTACTGTTTGCATTCTCAGTAAATTCAGAATTTATGCATATACTCTAGGTAATTCTTTACACAAAAACTTGATTTTCAAACACCTGAGGTCTACCTTTTTTTTTTTCCAAAGGACTTATTGATGAAAGTTTGGCAGAAACAATTTGTAAAAACCGTTTCTATTAAGCAGGTTAAGCAATGGGCTAAATTTTTTGTCCATGCTGCATCTAATGCTTGAAAGGGTTTGTAATGCATTTTGCGACGTGGATGTGGTCTGCACAGGAAGCTGCTGGCCTCTCCACAACAACACATAAAATGTTTGTCTTTTTTTAAGGTGTTAAAACTGAATTGAATTTACTAAAAATGTAATTGTGTAGGGGGAAATGTTTATACTTTTATACTTTTTTAGGCACCCATATTTTATCAGCTTAAATTTAGTGCCCAAATTTCCCCTAAATAGTAACAGATTATCTTGTGTATCTAAAAATAAGCATAACAGTTGTCTGTGTTAATTGCATATTAAAACATTTCCTTGCTGCAGTAGTCACTGTGTTTTTAAACAGTATGACTCCACCAAATTCTGAGCTCCCTAGCTCGTGTAGTTGCAGCCAACCGTGTTTCTTGTTTTCTTAAAGTGGAGTAAATCATCATTGGCCTAAGTGAATTTTAATGCCTAAAATACTTGTTTTACAATGGTTCTTCTGAATCACTAATTATTTTGTCTGTTTTATTTAATCCAAAAAAGACAGAATATTTTCTTTCATAAAGTGAAATTTTTGAGAATGACAGCAGCAAAGCATGAGTAACAAACTGAGCACACTGAACAAATTCAGACTATGTAAAAGAGTGGTTTTTTCTAGGTATGTTTCTTTCACTGGAGTATTTTCAGTTTAAAGACGTGCTTTTATGGTGAGATTACCTGCAGTCTAAGTTTACATTGTATCCCTGTTGTAGCAAATTTTGGGAAAATCAGTGGTTATTTATTTTGCACTTTTTTTCCAATACCTCACAAAGATTTTAGAAAGAAAAAAAAAGGAGAACTTTAATAGGCAGGTACCTTGTAAATGATTTTAAATATGCTGTTGTTTGAGACCACCTGAACTAACTACTTTCTTGTTCTTGCTAATTATTGCTTTAAATTTTGTGAACACGTGAGGCTTTCAGATAGATGGAAGTGCTGCCATATGCTTTTTTCAAAGCATTAAGAAATGATTCCTAATTAAGTTTGGTTTCTTTTTATTTGAATCTTGTAATTTAAAATAAAGTTAGCTACAGTAACAAGGTAATTGCATTAGAGTCCAATCTACATCACCAGGTTTTGCAAACATTGCTTCATCTGTTAAGACCTTGCAGGATGAGGTAATATAGTTTAATATTGGATATAGTTTAAATTGGAGTCCTTTGTCTGTTTCTTTTTCTGTCATTTGGAGAGTACCTCAAGAGAACTGCCTATGACTGTGTAAAGCTGATGGGTTCTCTAGGGAGCTGTAGTTGAAAAGCTATACTGTAAAAGCCTTTGACGTGAACTCTGGATTTACACAGCTTCTTTATTCTTAAATCAGAACAGTATTCTGTTAGAATACTATGTTAGAATTTAAGATCCTGAGCATGAAGAGATCATAGCAGAAAGAATTAAAGCAAGAAGGGAGAGATAACAAAACAACAGTTAATTGAGGTGGCCTCTCATGAAAATGTAAATTCTATGAAAGATTTTACTTTCTACCCTTTTGCTATGTGAATATTCATAGAATCATAGAATCATTCAGTGATCAGTGGATTTTCAGTGAAATTCTTTAAAGGCTTTAATATGACAAACTTCTTGCAAGACTTGTTTAAAAACTGAGAAGTTCAAATTCATCATAGCATTTTCTTGCTTTGAGTTAGGAAACGTAGCATACTGCTGGCCTTAAGTTTCATCAGAGGCTAATTTTCTGTATTGGAGATGACATTTTTATATTAAATGCTTTTGACTTATTCAAGCAGCAATTAAATCAGATGAACAAGTAATTCTGAGGCCTCTAGGATGTGACTGTCACCTGGTCCATAATAACTGTCCAAAAGTATAGCCTGACTCAGCAGCTCCCACATGAAAATGTGAAATAGATTTTTTATTATTATTATTATTATTTTTAACAAAAGAAAAAAAGGTTACCTGGAATTTTCTCCCACTTAGGTGGGGGCTTCCATGGATTATGGCTAATTGCAGTTTGTTATCCTACAGTAATTTAATTGTGTGTCAAAGGCCTGATAGTATTTAGAAGCTTATATTGATTCTCTACTAAACTTTCAGTCCCCAGAATCATATACTCAGAAAATACTGAAAATGTACTGTGGTGTTTTTCAAACTCAGCTAGATTTCTTGTAGTGATAAAAGTTACTTTCATCTCTCATTGTCGGATTAGTAAAAGATATTCCTTAAGAAATTGAGCTTGATGTATCCATCCAATGTTTTTGTCTTCAGATTTTCTTTAGGAAAAATGGAGCTGTGTAGCTCCATTTCTAGCAATGTAAATGCACAGTTATGATTGATTAGAAACAGGACTATTCCTGAAGATACCAATATTGAATCAATCTCCTTTTTCTCTGAGACAAGTGTTTGGTTTTTTTTCAGGAGAAAAATTAAAACATAGAGCAGATTAAACAAAAACCCCTTGATTGCAAGGCATGCTTAGGGAACAGGTCCGTTGAGTAGGATGATGTTTTCAGAAAACTGCTTCTCAGGACAGAACACTATTCTGTGAACATCTGTTCAGGTTGTAGAGAGTTGTCAGTCTCTTTTTGAGCAGCTGAGAGCTACCCCCAGCAAATTAGCACACAGAAATTACTATTTAATTAGTATTACAAAAATAAACTTGGAATGCAAAAATGTAATACTATCTGCTTTAATGAAATTATCTAGAAACTGGATTATAATGTGTATGGTCTAATCATTCAGGTAATTTAAATACTTGAGAAAAATACTTGAGAAATACTGAGAGAAAAGTGAAGTACTGGGCTTTTTGTGGAGATCAAAGTCAAGTGAAAAAGAGTCTGGAGATGAAGCCTGGGATTTAGTGATAAAATCAGAAAGTGTCACTCTCTTATTTTACTCTCTTCCTCACCACATCAAATGCATCTTTCAAGTTTTTCAAATTAACTTCCTCAATCAGCCCTGAAAGGTGGGGCCCTTGAAAAGAGATGAGATTTTTTTATGCCTTTAACAGTACCTGTTAGCTTAGGATGGTAGAATTAAAACTTCCAGTGGTCATTGGAGAAGTGTCTTTTCTAACAATTTTGAAATACATAGAGTTTGAGGATGCTGCCTGTTACTTTATTATAGTTACAGTTTAGACTACAGTTGTATCCAGCTGTAAGGACAATCCTGAGGATCTTACCTGGGTTTGTGTGTAGAATTACTAATTCTCAAAATAGTATAAATATTCAGGTTTTTTGTGTTTTTTTAAGTGGAAGGCTCTCTGAACTCAGTGTCATATAACTTTTCTTCCTTTTGGCTCACAGCAATCAGGAGCTGTCTTTAAAGGCTTCTTACTGAAATGAAGCTTTAAAGGGCTAGATAGATCTTATTGTTCAATTTGCCTAAATGAGTTCCAGACAGAAGGAACTCTTTCTTTCCAGTTTCAGTGCAGAAATCCTAAGGGCTAAAATCCTTTCCAGGGCTAATTTGAAGTTAGAGACAAACGTTTAAAAAGCAGCTAGTCTCTTTTTCTTTCAACTCATGGGCTCCAAAATAATTTTTACAAATCAAAATAGCTGAACCATTTGCAGATTTAAGTGTTTATATATGACTTAGAATTTCAGTATCCAGCTTGGTAGATCTAGAGAAGACAGTATGCTTGCCCATCATGTTAGTATTTCCTGTGCTGAAATCTAACAACTTTTATGAACAGCACTGGTAACAGAGATTTTGAAGAAGATTCTGCCCCAGGACACTGTCGCTGAATATTTCATTGCAACTTAGCTGTCCTTTACTTTAGCAAGGTCTACACTTTTCAGAAGTTCAGTGAACAGATATGGCTGCAAACATAGATTTTCAGGCCCATCAAAGGGTTCTCTTTAGGATGTTGTGTGTTAATAACTACTATAATGAGAGAAACTTTCTAAAAAGTTATTTTACTACTTTGGGGATGGATGGAAGGGGCAGAGGTTCTGTGACAGTGCTCCTCTTGCCTTAGAAAGGTCTAAATTTTGACCTGACTTAACATCTGTTGAGATTTCCAGACCTGGTCATCTGAAATGCAAGAGTTTTAATGTATTTATGTACATGATTCATATTCCTTTTGAAGATTTTCTAAAAGCTTATGCACAACTTTACTGAAACTTAATTTGGCTCATGTGTACTTGCTAGGATGAAGCAAGAGCCAAGGCACTATAAGAGAAATGTTGTCAACCTGGAGCTGAAACAAGATCAGCAAACTGAAGAACTATCAAAAGGCAACTTTTTTCACCTGCTTCTGTCCTGAGCCTTATCTTGAGCCTAGCTATGAAAAATCTATTTCCTATGGACTCTCACCTGCCAAACTCAACAGATGTGTTTTGTTTTTTTCCCTTATGCCCTAAATCACTGGTCTCAATATCAGTTGTGCATCAGCTGTTTGTATTAATATCCAAGTGGCCATACTTGCAACATGTTATTTTCTGGATATTGCATTAGCAATAATGCTTTATTTTGTGCCAATTCCATTATCTCTGAAGTGTTCTTACTGCAGCAAAGTTTGAGTTTTGATCTGGTTTTAATGCTTTTGCATTAGCCAAAACTCTTAGCACAGACCTAGACAAGAAACTGAATCCATGGAATTTCCCTGGATAAAAATATGCTAGGGCTCCCCAAATAATTTTAAGATGGTTACAGTTAACCATCATTTCTAAAACAAACATACAATTAAAATGTGTGTGGGTATTTTTTTAACCTCCTTTTCATAACACTAGCGTATTGTAAACTGCATGAAATAAACCTGTTTTTTCCCTTTTAAAGTCTGATGTCTTAAATCTCTTTTCTAAATCTGTTAATGTTGACATTAACTGTGTAATATCACCGATATTCCTAGTTTAGCACTTTAGATCTAAAATGTAGTGTCATTTTTGTACAGTGATTCAAAGCAGTAATAGTTTTTCCTTTGTAAAGGAGACGTGTTCTTTTCTGCTGCCCCAAAGATGTTGACACAAAAAAGTGTGCTGTGAAATTAAGGTATTTTCCTTTGCATTTACTGTGGCTACTGCTGATCATTATATTAGGAAGTAGTCCCACACAAGAAAACATGTACCAAGTTTTAACTAATCACTTTGCATACATTTTCTTTCACACAACTCACCCTGCCTAACATCACAGATTTAGTTTAGAATCCTAGTTTAGAATCCTTTTGCCTGGAAAATTAAGCTAATTGAAATTGTCGCATTGCAATAAGGCCAACATATAGTAAGAAATGTACATAAGAAGCCACATAGGTGTTTGCTATAAGTGTTTTAAAGATAGAAATGGCTGAATGAAGTAAATGATTGAGTACCAAATACAGGTTGCTGAAATTATTCAGGCAGTTTCACAGCTGTGCCCTCTACAAGTATAGAAAAGTTAATAATTTAGTATTAGTATAGAGAAGACCACTGGACTGCTCTTACTTTCCAGACTGCTAGTAAGAATTAAGTATGAGAAGCTAAGACCTATAGAGGCTGTGGAGTTACGTATGAGGTGAATTTCATCTTAACAGTTTAATTTGTTTTAAATGCAAAGCACCTTCTAATCCTTCCTTATATATCCAGCAACTTTAGTAAAATGGTGTCATTTTTACTAAACATTTCCTGCATTTTAATTGCATTTGAATTTTACTAAAATAAATCCCAAGTACAACCATTGCTCTAGTAGAAATTAACTAATCGGCGTGTGCATCTACGTTTTTATCAGACTGTCTTACTAAAAGTATTTGCATTTTACAGTCAACCAGCATTACTTTCAATCCAAATTCCTACTATATCTGTAGCTTCAAGTGTCTTCACCAGTTAGCAAAAGCAAGAGCACAAAAGGAAACAACTGTGTACCCTGTGTACCCTTTTATGGGTAAAAAAAAATTAAACACAATTTTAAAAGCCAAATAGAACAAAGTATAAACAAAAATGCCCAACAATGCCTAGATTAATTCTGCCAGCTTTAGGTGTCAGTTGAAACTGCATCCTGGTTGCCCACGGTTATAAAGTAACAGAATTCCTCCAGTGGGCCTTTGAATGTGCCTGAGATGAATTGCCTTGGAGGTGCCTGCTCATGAGGTGGGATGTTGGGCCACAATGCTCCTAATCAGCATGTGCTTGGATTAGGGCCGATTCAAATCTCAGTGATTATTTATTGAAATAGTTAATTCTAGAGTTCCCAAGAAGGGAAACGATTTTGAACTTTAATACTACATAGAACATAGTTGAAGAAATGTTAACAAAAACGAGTATGGTTAATCAGAGACTTTGGGACTGAAATTTCTTACATTTCATTAAAATTATAAAAAGATGAAAACAATGGTTTTCGTACCCTATATGCTGCTAAAAATGCATTCTTAGAAACCAAAAACATACACCCTCCAAAACCCACAAGGCACAAAGCCTGCTGCCCCTTAAAAGGCAAGAGGGACCCAGATTCGGACCAAGCACAGCGTGAAAGGCCGCAGCGGCGGAAGGCACGGTCGGTTTCGGCGCTTCCCAGCGCGCCGCGGAGCCGGGACGGCCCGGGACCGACGGTCCAAGGTTACGGTCGCGCCTGGCTGCCCGGCAGCAGCAGCGCTCCGCGCGGCCGCCCTGGCGTCCGGGGCTCCTGTCGCCCCCGAGCGGCCCCGCCCCGCTGCCCTCTCCCTCCGACGGGCTCTCCTGCTTGCCCATCGCTGCGAGAGCCCCGCCAGGGGCGGAGCCCGCCCCAGCCAGGCAGAGGCCCGGATGGGCACAGTGGGTGGGGTTCGGCCAGGCTCGAGCGCGTCCCGGGGCAGGTGCGGGCTGCCAGACCCGCGCTAGCGCCCTGCGAGGGACCAGGCCTTTCCAGGGCGCAGGTGACTATCTCGGTGCCCGAGGTAAAAATTCCCTCAGTTTCTCGACGGGAGCTTGTGGGGGCCGAGGGACGCGGCGAAGGGATGGGGCTTGGGAGAGCCCTGCTCGGATTCCTTCCTGCGCTCCGTGCTCTGGCGTTGTTCTGGGCACCTCGGGGTCCTGTGTCTCGAGGATGCGTAAAGCGTGGCGGACGGATCGCGCTTGGGGTCACACCGCGCCGACGCAGCGTGAGGGACGGGTCGGGCTGAGGGACACACGGTAGTGCCGCGCTTCGTACCGAGGAAGGAGGGAGGGAAATTCCGGACTAGAGACAAAGGGGGGGAGCCGAGCCGGGAACATCCGGGTCATTCGCTGCCGCTTCAATCCGGGACACGCGCGAGTGCTGCGGCCGATCACGGTGAGGCCTGGCCGGGCGAGGGGTCCGGGGCGGTGGGGCTTGGCGCGGCGCACAGGCGGCCCCGGAGAGACAAGGGCCTGGGCTGGCGCCAGGGGACAGGCAGCCGTGGGGCCAGCGGGCCTGGTGGCTCCTGCCGCGGCCGCGCGGCCGGAGCCTCTAATGCACCGTTGCCCGCCTGAGGCAGGCTCCGCGCCTATCGCCGCCAGTCCCCGGAGGTCTCGGTCTCTGCGGGCCGAGTTCGCTGAGGAGGTGTAGGTAGCACCAGACCTGTGTGAAGCGGTCCCCGCCCCGACGAGGACTTGCCCGGGAGCCCGCGGGCGGACGCCGGGTTGTCCTGTGCAGGCCTCGAACGTTGCCCTCGGCGTTTTCACAGGCCCCGCGAGACCCGCGGCCCTCGGCGGAGGCGGGCGGTGCGCGGCCCTGCCGCGGCGGCTGCGGGCGAAGTCACTTGGCCGGTCGGGCACCGAGACTATTGCCGCGCGGCTCCTTTTGTTGTTCTTGCGACTCCGGTAGCCGCTCGGTGCCTACCGCCTCTCCTGCCTGCCGCAGGAGGAGACTTCCTGTCGAGTGCTTAGCGTGCTTTGGTTAAAACTCGGCCCCTGGCTTTCTCCACCCTTCTGAAAAGTAGTTTGTGTAGTTTTGGGGCAAACTGCTCCAACTGATTGTTTCTTCCCGTGTCGCTATTTAACCTGCAAAGTAAAAATGTGAGGCTAGCAATCTTATCGATTTTTTTGTCTTGTTGTTTGGAATTAGTAAGAGCTATTGGAAGTTCTTGAGAGCATGTTGATGTATTTGGAGACTTGTCATGCATCAGAATGGCTGGTGGGATGTCTGTTCCTGTGTCATGGGAACGATTCTTTGCAAGACTAGCGTTTTGTGTTTGGAAGTAGGTTCCCGCCTCCCCTTACTCCCCCCCCTCCCAGAGGGTGTAGGTGGGTAAGATGATTTGTAATGGAACACAACGTTTGCACCCGTGATGAGTGTGTTGGTTTTATTTTGTCCTTTCTTCCGAAATAACTAATAACAGCAGCAGGGGCAAATTACTGAGCGAATTTGGAAGTTTCTGTTAATTTTATAATGAGTCGATAGCAGTAAAAGGGACATTGCTATCTCTTACTGCCAGAGTATGTTTGGGGGCATTAAAACTAAACAAAAACATTAAGAACTGGGAGTTTGGGGGGAGGGGGGCAGCTTACAAGAGCTAAATGTAACATAGAGATATTTGGGCAAACTGCTGTTCCAGAGGAGAGAGAGGAAAAAAATAAACCTAAACAAACCATGCACATAAATTATTGAAGAAGATAAAAGCAGCAGTGAGAATATCGTATCTTCAGGTTTAGTACCCACTTAGTATCTTTCTCCTTCCTGCTACCCCATAATTTCTGAGACTAAAATATATGCTGAGGTGATCGGTCTCTGTCCTATCTCGAGCTCTGCAGAACTAAAGTTAAATTATTTTACTGAAGAGCTGCTAGAGAGTACATATTGGCAATTTGTTAATAGGTTGATTTGCTTTTGAGAGGGTGCTTACCTAATAGGATCTTAATTTTTGAAGTGAGCTTTGAGTCTTGTTTGTCTCTAGTCTCTACTTGGTAGTTATTTATGATGCTTGTCTGCACTTTTAAGGGTAACTGAAGCCTATGGAGACCATAGGTGTGCAGCTTTTGGTCTCCTTTATACACTGAAATTTTGGATGCAGTCTGTCAGTGCTGAACTAAGTCAAATGCCTCAAGATTTGAAAGGGTATTTATAGAACATAAGAAAATCTTTACTTTACTAGGGGGCAGTGTAGTATGTAACCAGTTGCAAAACCAAGCAGGATACAGAGCCTGAAGACTTGGGGTTTTTTCCTGTTGAAAAATTACTTGATTGGCAATGTTCTGTAGGACATGTGTTGTTTATATGCCCTCCGAGAAGCTGGCATTTCCCTTGAGGTACATGTAATTAATTGGCTGTTAGGCACAGGAAATATAATTCATGTATTTGAAAACATCCTGTAATATGTTTCTTGGCAGAAAAGGTATCTGAGTTACTAAACTATCTAAAAATATTTTAAAGTTTTATAAACACCAATAATTTTCTCAGATTATTGTGGAAAGCCTAGTGTTATTACAGTGGTCCACCAGGTATTAATAGCACAACTGAAATTCTGCCATGTATTCAGTAGTTCATTTACAGCAGTTGCAAGAACATGGGCTTACATAATATTTAAAATTACTCCCTGTGTAGTTCACTTAAGGGGAAGGTTTTTTATTCGGACGGTGTGTTTTCAGTGGCTCCACATCCTCCTGCATGCGAACAGACAAAAACTTGAGGTGGTACGTACGGTTTGTGTTGATTAAGTCCTGCAAGTCTTCTGATACAACCAAGGTACAGATGCATGTGCTGGGAATACTAGAGGAATATTGGACTGAATTTAGGTTTTTTTAAAATATATATATGTACACACACATATCAGTATATATATGTGTGTGTGTGTGTTTACTGAGTGTTAATAGTCCCTTTTAAAAACCTTTGTCTGCCATGAATTTAATTGCTAGTTTGAAGTAGAAATTATGGATTATGGCCATACATGCAAAACTGACTTTGAAAAAAAGGTAGAAGAAGGAATTTGAAATACCAGCTGTCCTAGGAACTGCATAAAACTCTTAGTTTGGTGCTTTTAAAGACTTTTAGTCCAAGTGTCTACACTGCTAAGCCATTTTTTGATGATACGTAAATATTTGCATTGAAGTGTGCTGTCTTCTAATCTGATAAGGGTATAGCAGATGAACATGAGATGAACATATCTACATATGTTATGTGGAATAGTTCAGTGCCTGGTTAATCTTTTCAGCATGAACATAATGCTAAAGGGCATAGCATGAACATGAGAATGTGAGATTTTTAAAACAAGGATCTTGGTAAGCTACAATTCATATGGTTATAGTAGTAGACTGCTATACTCTTACAAGTAATCTGCATATTAATACAACATGACAGTTGCATCATTTTTAACCAGCATTTAAATTTTGTTTTAATAGAGGTAATGCTTCTTTCATTTATTCTGTGAGCTTGTTTAGTGGAAGAATTCTACTCTCCTAGTTCTCATAAAGGCTTGTTAGCTACTTGTGGAGTCGAGAACAAATTGGCCTGACTTCTCCAACCCCCAAGTATCAGCTCTTATTTAAAATGGGTAGAAGTGCAGTAGGGAGGAGGGTTGAAAACCTTCACTGGAGTGTCTTTTGACCATGTGGCTAGTGAAACCCTGAGGTTTAGATACAGTTTGACAATGAAAAATAAGCTGTCACTTTGACTAGTGTTCTGGTTGAGTGGAGAATCCTCTGCTGAATTTGAAAGCACCGCTCTGTTGTAACTATAATGTCTAGAACTGTTCTTGTGTTATATGCAGTAGTGACCTGTGCTCTATGTGTTTCTTCTCCAGTCTCAATCACTGTGCTTGGCTGTTACTAAGGTAGTGAAAGTGCAGAATTATTATTCAGTTTATACTGGAATGAGCGGACCACTGACTCTTCCTTAGCTCAGTTTTGTATTGCTGTCTGTTCCTGCTGCTGTCTAGAAGTTGTGTAGTGGCATCACAGCAGAACTGAGGTGATTTTGTCAAGTTCTGTGCCTGTGTTGCTTTTGTATAGAATACTGGTTTTCAACAGGAATTTACAGTGCAAAAATAACATTTCTTATTTCCCTGTTTGCCAGAAACAGGAGCACTAGGGGTGTTTGCTTACAGAAGAAAGCTGTACTTTTTGTGGTGTAGTAAGGAGATAGATATGTGTTCCAGTCACACAAGTAGGAAGTCTGAGCCCTTTTGGAATTACTAGTAGTGGTTCTGATGTCAGGCTACTTCAGAGTTGTGGTTCAGATATAAAACAAGGTGGGGAGAGTATTTTGTAGGTCAAGTTCAGTAACTAAGAGGTTGTTGGCATGGGGAAACTTGATGTCATTCCTGATGTTAACATCTGCGGGGTGTGCAAAAGTGTGTATCTTGGCTATAGCAGTTGAGGCCAAAATATTTCCTGAGTGAGCAGGGCTTCTAAACAGATAATATAATGTGTTGCTTACGCTTAAAAGTAGAAGTTTATACTAAAAGCAATTATTTTTGTTTTAGAGGGACTCTGAATATGTCGGGCATAGCTCTTAGCAGACTTGCACAGGAGAGAAAAGCCTGGAGAAAAGATCATCCATTTGTAAGTATGAGAACTGTTGAATTTCTGACTCTGCAGTTATTTTGGTGTTCTGATTATGATCATTTTTTTTTCTTTACCCTGATGTGATTTTTTTTTCATTAATTTTTAAATTAAAAAGCTGCTTCAAACTGTGTAGTGCAAAAAGAAATAACTCTGTGTAAAGATAAAATATGTCATGAAGTATTCTAAGTACATCTTTTGAAATTCTGACCCTTTGGCTTTTTGCCTTAATTCAGGGATTTGTAGCAGTACCTACAAAAAATCCAGATGGCACAATGAATCTAATGAACTGGGAGTGTGCTATTCCAGGAAAGAAAGGGGTAAGACTTGCTGTTGTCTTGATGTCTCACTCACAGTGAAAAGTAATGTAAGCCTGCTCATGCATTACAGTGACAAGGGAGAGTATAACTTACATGTAGTTTAATAGAAATGCTTGGATCTTGCTGCTACTTTAGAATCCAGGTGGAGTGGGCTAAGAATGATATCTGACAAAATATACCATGAGCTTGTTCAGCTGTTGGCACTGATCGCCTTTAGAACAAAATCTTTCAGAGGAGTGTGTAAGAATCCGGCATTAAGCAAACTTGAGATTATCTGCTTCATGCCAGGGTTTTATTGTGACTTCTGTTACTAAATGCTGGTTTAAGCCCTAAAGCTTGAAATTTAATACTGTCAAAATCTTGCCTCTGCTGGTTAACTGCCTGTACCTTTTTTGTCCAAAAATACTGAGGCCCGTCAGTCCTAGAGAAGTGCTGCAGCACTGTTCTTAACTTTCTGGATTTAATGGAAAATAATTCTGTGTTATCAACATGGAATCTCATTGCCTTCCATTTTACGGAATTTTCTCTTTTTATACTAGGAAAAGCTGAATAGAACTAACACAGTTTCTTTTTAACTGTGTCCTTTTCCTTAAGATAACGAAGGAAAGGGAGGAAGTTTGTAGAGACCAGAATTTATTTTTATCAGCTTGATCTGGTTCTAGGGGATAGGACAAATGCAAACTTTCAAGTGGAAATGATAATGCATGAAACTTCTTTGATTTTGTATGCTGCCACTATAACATCTCATTCTGAGCAGAATCTTGTTTCTATTTTTCAAGATGTTACTTAGCATGTAGAGATTATTCTTGAATTGTTGTTTCTTCGGAGATAATACTTGGGTTATCTCAGATAAATACTTAGTGGTATTCATTCTTTTGGGTCTTTAGTACTTTGCATTGGATGTGGGATTTCTTTTATTGCTTTGCCTGTTCTACTGCCTCTTGCCAATTTGTCCAAGTCCCCTTAAGATCTCGTTTAGATTCTGAGAAGACAAAGTACATAGGTAAACCCTGCAGATTCTGTACTACTGCCTCAGTTTAATACTTAAAATGGCATTGCTGTTATGATTATAACTTGGTACGGTACTTTGGTAGTTGTCCACACAGCTCAAGTTAGTTCTTAAAGAAGCTCCTAAAAATGATTTACCAGTGGAACTATCCCCTTGTGTTCTGCCAAAACAAGATTATCCCTCATAATAGCCAGTTATGTAACCTATCAAGATGTCATCTTTAAATACGTTTTAAAGAACAAACCCAACACTTAGGTGTAGGACAGCTATTTTCTGCTGTGTAGTGGAAGAATGTCTTGTGCTTTGCCTGAGAAACTGTACTGTTGATGAGATTTTTTCTGCAAGTTTGACTTTTCCTTGCTGTAATCTAAACTTTGCCTTAACTTTTTATAGACACCATGGGAAGGAGGCTTATTTAAACTACGGATGCTTTTCAAGGATGACTACCCTTCTTCACCCCCAAAATGTAAGTAAAATGACTAAAAACCACAGGTTTATTAGAACAATGTTAAAGTAGTCCATGAGGTTTTATGAATGGTTATTACTTCCCTACAGATTTTTCTTTTTTAAGGAAAGTTGCTTTTTTTCTTTTTTTCCATGCCCACCACTTTGGATTTAGAAAGTTTTGTTGAAATAAGTGTTCACTATAAAAAAAACAGGCATTGCCGTGTGGGTTTCCTCAAAGTTTGACAAAAGCACCACTTTCAGTGTTCACTACTTGATCAGCACTCTTTGGAAACTTAATAGGTAGGCATGGTTAGACCAAAGCCTTTTGCATGTTCTTACTCTTAAGTTAGTCTTCTAAACCAAGAACTCGGGAGGCAAGCACCTAGAAAAAACAATAATAAAAAAGTTCCATCAACTTTAAGTTTTTATTGACTTACTCTAAAACAGATGTATTTTTTTCTGATACTATGCACAAGAGGTATCTTCAGATACTTAATTTCCTTGCTAAGTTTTAGAATTTTCCTTATCCCATCTCAAACTCGCCTACCTTAGAAATCTGAAAGCATCTATTGCCTTGTCTAGTTTGAATTGACTTCCATCTGAAATCAATGGCTTTCTTGACAGCTGTTCATTTCTCATTCAATTTTAGTGTTTCAACTGTATTGGTTGTCTTGGCTGCTCCTTTTGTTACCACCTACATACATGTGACACAAGAGAAAGCATGTCTTTTAACTGGAAAATATTTGACAATATCTTGAAATACCAACTAGCACGTCCTGCAAGTGTTAAATGAACTGTCATGCCTTAAAATAAAATGTGTATGTGACTGGCAAGACTTCTTACCAATGCAGCTTCTGAGTTCTTACTGAACTTCATTGAGTAGCTCATAAGCAAGACTTGCTTGTGTTGTCAGATGGGTTAGAAAACTGTATTAGCATGTAGATATTTCATACATTGCTAAACAAGTGTTCATTGCATTACTCAAGATGGTGGCTGAAGTATCTAAGTCCTGTAAAGATTAAAGAAATGCCAGAATATAAATTGAGTGGCAGAAGGAGAGCTGCACAAGCCTACTCCTTCACTCAGTCTTGCAACTTAAACTTGGTTCCTTGTGTTCAGCATATCTTGATCATACATAAAAGAAAAGGGAAACTGGAAAAAAATCTAAAAGCCTAGTTTTCCTTGTATGAACTTTCAGTATTTGAAAGTGAGGAGAGAAGAGCTGAGTGAAGGGTAGTATCTTTCCTTTATATAGTATTATGTAAGATTGTAAAGACTGGATTGGTTTAAAAAGGTCTTGATCACAGAGCTACTGCAAACTATTTTGTCAGTTTCCATTCCTAAATCAAAAGATTATTTGGTACAACAATAGTGTTACATTGCCTGGATTATACCACAAATGTGATTGAGTTGCTGCTGAAAATGCAGGCTGAGCCAAGAAGAAAACCAGTATTAATAGCTCCAACAATCTGCGTGGGGTTTTTTTGGGGGGGTGGTGGTGTCTTTGGCCAGGTTTTGGGTTTTTTCCCCCACTGATCTAAACCAACTCTCTGATCTTAGTCTTAGTGCCACATGCAAGTAATTCTCTCTTCTTCATCAGGTAAATTTGAACCACCATTATTCCACCCAAACGTGTATCCTTCAGGCACAGTGTGTCTCTCCATCTTAGAGGAGGATAAGGACTGGAGGCCAGCAATCACAATTAAACAGGTCATTAATTGTACTTAGACATATTCTTAGCCCTTTTATTTGCTTTGCTTGCTTATCTTGTGTAGATTTAAGATGTTCACTGTGTGTTTCTACAGTTGTTTTATAAGGGTGTTTTAATTGAATATATCTTAGTACTAGCCATGTCTGTTACTTCTATTCCTTCTTCCACAGATCTTGTTAGGAATACAAGAACTTCTAAATGAACCAAATATTCAAGACCCAGCTCAAGCAGAGGCTTACACAATTTACTGGTAAGTATCTTTGTGTATGAGCTTGAAAGCTGTCATGTTGTCTACAGCTGTCTGTTGCTTATACAAAAACATGCAAATATTTTTAGGAATGATCAGGGGAATTTTCTTACCTTTATGGCTGTATCTTGTGAAGATGCCTAGCTTGTGCTAAACTTCAACAAAACTAACTTCACAGTTAATAGGTTAGTGGAGCTTTTAATACCATTGCAACAGCAATGAAGTCTGAAGACTTGTTCGGATAGACCATGATTCTTATCCTGGTTCTAGCTCAACATAGCATCCCTCCCTTAAAGGCTAACTGAGTAGTAGTGGTAAGGCATAATGATTTGATGAGACCAGTAATAGAGAAGACTGAATTAGGTGACAAGTTCCATTCACCAGTGTAGGAGAGACTTACTTCTGTCCAGTAGTGGGCATCCATAAGCACTTGTGCCTGAAGCATAAAGAAGAGCTTCTGTGATTGCTGTAGAAAATATGCAGCATTTTTTGAAAACTAGATCTTTCAAAAGAATATGTTAAAGCTGCAAGTTTTCTATACTTTTTAGCAGAGTGAAGTTTGCATTGGTTAGGAAAGGTGATAATTTGTGAGCTAAAAAGTACTCTTTTTAGGCTTAGTCTTAAAACTTTCCCACCATTAAAGATGATCTGTAATCTTTAGGGGAGCAAAACACTTGAAACAAATGCTTTTGGCACTGAGATACTGAAATAATGATCAAGATGAAAATGTGGGATTACCATTCTGGGCAGAAGAACAAGTCTCCAGGAGAGTGCCGATTTTGAAAAATGGCATTTTTATGAGACTTCACAGTCAAGCTACGTCAAAAATGTCTGTTAACGGGATCCTAGTGAAAAGGAAACGTAGGGTTGGATAGTGCATCTTGGATCTAATTAAAGGCTTCACTCAATGTTATTTTTTTAAGTATCTACTGAAGACGTGATGAGACTCAGTGCATATGGAGGATAGTTTAGTGGCTAGTTGCAGGCAGCACCTTTGTGAGCCGCCCCCATCCTTCTCCCCCCTTTAAAAAAACCAAACAACCCAAAAAACACTGAGGGAATATGGGGTAGGAGTAAGACTATTTATACATGTATAAAAGTATGTGTGTTATTTTTTATTGCCTCACACACACATGTATGTACAAAACCAGGCTTTGCTAGTCTGGTTTCTGCTTTATTCTAAGTGCTTCTAGAAAAAAAAATCTAATCAGAATAAATTATTACATGTTTTTTGTTGCTTCAATTATATATAGTCTGCCATTTCTCTCTTCATGTGTTTTGGACAGGCATAGTATTTCAGATGGGTTACTATATTTCTGCAGTCTGAGCGTGTCTGTATCTTACTCCTTAAAGAGTAACTGGTCGAAGCTCAAGAGCAGAATTGTGTATGCATCTGTAATTTGACATAGCTGATAAATATTGGGATAGATGAAGTATTGTTTAAATAGATGTTTTCTAGTCAAGTTGTTAAACTTCAAGAATAAACTTTGTATTCAAAATAAGAATACTTGATCTGAGTCTCAGGATTGCTTTGGTACTGTTGCTCTGTAACTTTAGCACTCTAAATGTGCTGACTTACTTCCTCCTCTCTGATGTAGGCACGCAGAGTCTACTATGGCAGCCATTCTTTTGGGTGGATTCTGAGGGTGTTAGACTTAATAGATAGGTTGTGTTCTCATGTGACAATAGGCAATATAACTTAAAAATTTTAGAATAAAGTTTGTAAGTTTGAGAAGAGACTGTTATCAGTCTCTTTACTGGTAATTGTTCATTGGATGTGACCAAAATTGGCTTAATTCCTTCCTCCCCCCAAACTGTCAACTTCTGAGGATATAATTTGCTGCCACTTTGGTTTTTTACCGATGAAAGTAAGTTAAGTTTACTGCAAAGGTGTGTGCAAAACCTAGTCACTGTAAACTACTTTTGGCACAAGAGTAATGGTAACAAATTTTTGTTTAGCTCTTGACTGGCACTTCTGACAGCTAATATAAAATACGGTGTTGAATGTAAATGGATGCTTTACTAAGCTACTACCATCCCTTGTTGGCCCAAGAATAGAAAGCAAAGAACTTGTCCTTTTACATGTTGAGTCTGAGGCTTAATGACTGGTCGTAGTTCCTTGAAGTAGTACATGCTTATTTAATCAACTTGTAGCAAGTATGCTAGATTTAGTGAACTATAGTGTTTTTTCTAGAATTTGACCTAGGTTTTTTTCAGCTGAAGGTTAGGGTAAACCTAACCCTGTGGGTAAGGGTCTGCAGAGATAAAGGCTGAAACTACCATACTGTAGCATTTTTCCGTTTCTTAAAGAGCGCTTCCCTGCTCTCCCCAAAGTAGTAAAGATGATACTTTAAAATCATACTAAGTCCACTAACTGTTAGTGAACTGTTCTCATCAACCACTTTGTGCTGTTAGGATACTGGAATTTTTTGTTAATGACCTCAAGTCTTAACATGGGGAGCGGAAAACTTGTCCAAATGAATGAGTGCTTGCATGTAAGGTACAGCTGTCCTTGAGGAAGAGCAGATGCAAACCTGTTTATAGAGACTGGTGTGGTATGAAGTCAGATAGTACAATCAAAACTAGAGGAAGTTTGCGAAGTGACTAGTTAAACAGTTCCTTACTTCCCTCCAAAGGAAACTATCAGAGTAATGGTCCAGAAAAGCCTTTAAAATATTGTAGGCTTCAGTGAATTCCTATCTAATGGTTTTGCCTTCAGCAATGACTTAGTTCCATAGTGAAGAAAAACAGAACAGTAACTCTATAATATGGCCTCTGATTTCTCAAGCTGTGATTGCCCTTTCTCTCTCTTCTATTCAGCCAAAACAGAGTGGAATATGAAAAGAGGGTTCGAGCACAAGCCAAGAAGTTTGCACCATCATAAGCATCTGTCATGCAGCATCTTAAAAAGGAAGGGATTGGTTTGTCAAGAACTTGTTTACAAAACTTTTGCAAAATCTAATGTTGCTATGTACAATTAATATCCACTTAGGGGAGGGGGTTGTATGTGTGCCATTTTCCATATTCGCCACTTGTATACAGTTCTAAATTCGCTGAATTGCCCCCAGTTTTTTCATACAGGGTCTCTTCCTTCAGTCTTTTGTATTTTTGATTGTTATGTAAAACTTGCTTTTATTTTAATATTGATGTCAGTATTTCAACTGCTGTAAAATTATAAACTTTTATACTTCTATAAATTCACTAGTATCTCTAGTTACTTTGCTATCTGATGCAGGCATGCTTTAAAATGTTAGAACTATATTTAGCCTCTAGCTGGCTGTATGGAAAAAAAATCATGCCCTCCACCCCCTTCCCTCCCTGAATTTGTTCTTCTATCTTTCAGAAACTAGGTTGTTATTGCTTAAGAGCCTCTGAGATCCAAAGTCAGCCAGCATCCTTATTCTGCATCACTTCCTTTGTGTTTATATGGCGTTCTGTCTGTGTTGCTGTTTAGAGTAAATAAACTGTTTATATAAAGGGCTTTGTTTCATTTATCCTCATTAAAATTATTAAAAGACTGCCATTTAAATGGCTTGGAACACAATTCAGTGCAAGTCCTGTTTTTAAGGCCTGTGATGCTGCACTCACCTTTTGTTTAGATGTTGCCTTTGTTTCTTTTCTCTGTCCTCACCCCCAACATGAATGTGGCCCTTCTTTGGGCCCTGAGTGGTAATTGCAGCTATACAACTTTGATCAATTCCATAAACAGCGTATAGAGTTCTGAATAGCTAGAGACCATTGCTTACTGTGCATAATGGAATCAGCATACTGGTGTGACCACGTTAATACAAAATAACACAAGCATTAGACTGATATGAACAGTAATAGAAGTTGTCCACAAAATGCAAGGGGACCTACTGCAACCGGGGATTTTAAATGGTACTTGTCTATCAGAAGTACTTCTGTGCTTTCTTCCATATCTAATGGAATATAGCTTTTAGGAAAAGGAAGTGCTCTGTGTCATTAGGGTTTCCTTCTGTAAAGGAAATCAGTTAAATTATGTAAGTTATTTTCATGTATGTCAAGCTGATACGCCCTATTAAACTTTCACTACTTTTTTATTGTATTTTTTAATCAAAATCGCTGCAAAACAAAGTGTGAAAAGCTTTGTTTCATCTGAGCTGTAGCTTCTTCAGTGCTTTTATTAAAAAGTGGCTACTGCCAGAGACTCCTTATGTTGTAGCTCCTCTGAACATGGCAATAACGGTTGTGTTTTCCAGTAGAAATATAGCCCAGGATTTAAAAGGGTTGACTTACTGTACTATTAGGTAAAAGTAATCCCTACAAACCACTTTCCAGACACACTGATGAGAACAGTTGTGGTTTTCTTTTTTTACTCATAACTAAGCTTCAGGCTTTTTACATAATTAGCATTCCATAAACAATTCTCTAAAAATTAAATAACCTAAAGCCTTTGTATACATAAATATATATCTATAAACCCACATATAGTCTGAGGTTCACCTAAAGGAAGGCATTTGCTAAGTACCAGGTTACAGGTGACAAGCCACACTATTAACTCTTCAGAAGAAAATTGACTTATACAAGATGTTACAATTCTTTGGGATGGTTGGTTTTGGGTTTTTTTTAACTGTTACTGTGGTATGTGAGGTTTTTGGTTTGGTTTTTGTTTTTTTTTTTTTTTTTTTACTTTTCAAACAGTTGATTTATTGGCTGTTGTTGCAGCAACTTTACAGTACCATCATCATCTGGACTCCGCTCATCGCTGCTTTCAGTGGCATCATCTGAAGCGCTCATGCTGTCCTCAGATTCTTCATTACTTTGTGCTAGTCTAGAAACATTTTCCACAATTATAAAAGCAAACCAACTTGTAAGAAAAACAGTATTTAAATTAAATTTCATTACCCTGAGGAATTGATTGGTCTGTTTGGATTAGAAAATTCTTGTCCTGAGTCAATATCAAATGGATCTGGAAAAAGAAGGAAAAAAAATGCACACATTGATGAAGAAGGCATATTTTAATGGTCTGCCTTCATTTGCATTTTAAAAGATTATTTGCAGGGAGGGGAAGTCATAGGAAGTCTGGTTCAGCTTTCTGATGACTTTATCAGAGTTGTTTGGTCAGAAACCAGGGGAGGTGAGAAACAACTGCCAAGTCCTGCCGCTGCCATTCTAGTCTTTCACTCTTTTCGATACCCTTTGTGCCTCCCCTGCCCCACCCCACCCGCCCCCCCCAGGGGTTCAGTAGCTCTTTAGGGGTAAGTCAGGCTGTACACATAGTTTTCTAAGGCTTTTGGTAAGAAAACATGGATGTTCTCACAATGGTCGATTTCTAAAAGGGCTATCTCGTTAGTTTATGTCTACCAAGAAGTGAAGTATAGCTGCCCAGGTTCAACTGTTACCTCAGAGAAGTCAAGGCATGATACCTTTGGTACTAGAGTCCATCCAGAATATACATAGGACTGTAAGTGGAATTGTTCTTTACTTAGCCTAGTAGTGTTGTGTTGCCCCTTATGAGCTGTTTTCAGTTTGATGTAACAGTAGTTAGGCTTCCATCAAGCAACAGGATTATTTCATTCAGCCTAGCATGTCGTGGCAAAGACATCAAAGTTCAGAGAAACTAGAGGCTGTCTTACCATCTCCTTAGAGTGTGATCTCCTGGCCTATTTTTATGGAACTTAACCACTCTGAAAGGAAGGGATTAATTAGGAGCATCTCTCTTCATGTGTTCTCAGTAGTTTGATTTGGCTTTTTTTATCTTGAATGAGACCAAGCACTCGCCTGTGAATACAGCCTGAAATACTGCCATACCACCAAGTTACTAGAAGATTCTGAGAATACACTACTGTACTTATAAGCTATTTTCATTATATTTATAGGTCTGATTTTAAACATCTTGATTAGGGACTCTATAAACATGTCCATAAAAGGTCTTTCTTAGGTTTATGTATAACTAACTTGCTGTCAGACTATATGCTTATATCTCTCCTATAGTCCTCCCGAATTACTAGTCTTTTTACTTATAGTCTGCTTTTAACATCTGTAGATAAAATGAGGAAACGTATTTTCTTTTTAATCCTTAGTTCTCCAATATCCTTAATTTAATCAGGGTAGCTGCTCCACAGTTCAGCTGTGAATATACTACTACATGCATTAAATTGCTTTACTTGTTTTCAGCTTTTGGAGTTGAAAAAAATAGGCAAACTTGCTTATAAGAATACACGGTATAAAGACAGAATAACATATCTCAACAAAGCTGTTATCTTCTATCTTGCCAATATTTTCATGAGATTAAACAAAAAGATTGTAAGGAAACTAGTCAGGAAAAGGGGGTTTGTGGAGTGTCTGTTTTTTCTTACCTATTTCTTCTCCTTTTGTTTCTTGGACACTGGCTAAGAAGTCCTTTTCAACTCTCAGCACTTCTTCCTGGCAGTCACAGGCTGCATATTTTTCCAAGAGATTTTTGTTCAAGTCAATAAATGCCTTACCCCACTTAAATTTCCTTAGAAGAATGGTGGCTAGGTCTGAGAATCCTAAAACAGAAAATAAATTATCAATTTTATTTTTCAGTGTGAGATTTCACTCAGCTTACAGCTTTCTTAGTTCAGTACATGCCTATGTATCACTATAATAGATGTTTGCCAGCATTTTTTCAGTGTTCAGGGATTCAGACTTTTAACATAGTTTTTAGTGTGTTATATAAAAATCTTGTACAGCTAAAAAATGATTCAGGAAGAGAGTTGTGCATACAATATTTTCAGAAGATAAGATTTGTCTGCAGTGTAGTAGAGCGTGTCTCTTCAATTGTCAAGAAAATTCTGTGATGGGTGTGCAAAATATCACAAGAGGGAGCAATTTCTTTTGTTCTTAACCAGAATGCTCCCCTTTAACAGACAGCTGTTACCTCTCATTAAGACAAAGGTGCCTAAGCATTCACACTGTTTTCTCTGGGGTTTTTTAGCAGTTTTTCTAACATTAAGTGCTATCCTAACAAAACCAGGGCCATCAGTTTATGTGTCCTGTGGCTGACATAAACACCCCACAGATACCTTGATGCTACCAGATACAAGTACTTGGAAGAAAGCTAGACAATCCCATTTTAAACTCAACAAAGCAATGACCAGCGGCACAGCACTATAGTTTATTCTATTGCAGATCATCTCTTCCGATTTATTAAGGATGTAAGAATTGCTGGTAACATATTTCACATCAGACACATCACAGCCTACCAACAATGCAAAAAGCTGCAGCAAAAGCTTCCACACAGGACAGCTTGCATGGCCGACCATAGTTTACAGGATTTGCAGCCACCAAGTAAGGCAGCAGCCGTAGATGACTTCCTCTCATTCTCTTAAAGGGAGTTTCTTCTAATTTGGCCCATGAGCAATCTATGACTGCAATTCCACGCTGAGCAATGACATGCCTGAAAAAAAGAAACATCACTGTACTTGAAAAACTGTTATCATTGTATTGATAAAGTGAGAATTACAATTCACACTATACTGGCAACAAATTTGCATACACACACACACACCCCTTTTGTCAATCAAAAAGCATGTTTTACAATCATCTAAAATGCAGATGCACTGAGAGAGAATAACACGCTTTTCCTCCAAACGTGCATGTGGCAAAAAAAGGTTTATCCACACATTTCACACTGAAAGTGCAGAATTCTGTGTTAAAAATGTGACAGAAGAGTGCAGTTAATACTAACATTCACATTCTTAAAAGTACGCATTCTTAAAAGTTGAGATTTAGGTTCTCCACTAGATTCTGGAGACTAAATTTTTCTCTGAGGAAATATTTTACAAAAATTCTGCGAGCACATTTGAAGACAATTCTCAATGTTTGCCCCCAAATAACTTTTCTATTTAATGCATTGTATTGACTAGCTGAAGAACTTGAATATGCAATCATAAAAGATACAGTAGCTATCGATCTGTGATTCTTAACAACTTAACCGACAAACCACATACTGTGATTTCTCAGATGCTCTCATTTACAGATGCTTTTCTCACCTGGTGCCAGCTGTGTAAAAATGTTAACCTGCTTTAATAAAATGTCTCTATTCCCCACGTTCATGCATTGGTGTAATGTATCAGGAAGCTCGAGTTTATGCGGTAGCACAGTTTTGGCCATGAATCGGTGGCTAAAACGTTCTCCCCAATGCACCCTTACTGCAGGGTCTGACCCAGCCGCTCTTCCTCACAGCGGGGTCGCCTGCGCCTACCCGGGGACGTACCGGTCTGCGGGAGAGACGTACTCGGTGGCCAGAGGGCTTAGGACGACCCCCGGGAAGCGCTGGCGGAGGCGCAGGGTGCGCAGCAGCCCTTTCCGGGCCAGTTTCCTCCCGGTGCACCTTTTGGGATCGCAGTGTCCGAGCTCCCACATGGCAAGAGGACACGGGAACTTCGCCTCTGGGGCGGCCCCCTCTGCGGTCCCCTCGCCCTCTAGGCAGGCTGAAAACAGCAGGAGCGTTAGAGCCCAGCAGCCGCCCAACCCGGCCCGGCGCCCCGGCAGGCCCCATGGCAGGCCCCGTGGTCCCGCCCGTCCCGAGGCTCGGAGGCCGTGGCGCGCTCCCGCAGACGCTTCCGCACCTCTCAGCGCGGCCTCCGCTTCCGCCGCGAAAGTATCGAGGCCGCGAGCGCCGCGTCGGCCGCCCCTCCGCGGGGCACAGCGCCGGCTGCGCTCCATAGTCCCGCGCCTGGGCCGCCACCNGGTGAGCGCGGGGGAGGGCCGGGCGCGGGCCGGGGCGTCGGCGGGTCGCAGGATCACAGAACGGGTCGGTCCGCTCGGCCGCCGCAGCCAACTGCTCTCTTTTCGGCAGGTCTCTTCGCCTCGGCGGGGGAGATGAAGATCGTGGAGGAGCCGAACACGTTCGGGTACGTGGCTGCCCGCTCGCCCTGTCCCGCGACCCAGCCGGGCTCGGCGGGCTTGGGGTCATGGGCCGCGCCGGCCCGGCTCTTCCTCGGCCGGGCGGTTCTGCCCACTCCGTGGTCGGGGGTCGCCTCTCCCTGCGCGTCCTGCGTGGCTGGAGGTGTTGGTTCGCTCGGGTAGGGGAGGGTATAGCCAGAGCCCGGTGCACTACTCGGTCCTAAACGTTTAACTTTCCTTCTTTTGAAAGGTTGAATAACCCATTCTTGCCTCAAACAAATAGGCTACAGCCAAAGATGTCCCCTTCTGCAGTATCAGGTATATGCAAGTGTTACCTTTTTTTTTTTTTGGTACTGTGTTCATCATTTATTGACAATCATTTGCAGAATAGCCTACCTTAACTTTATGCAAAGACTAATTTTGTTTTCATTGAGCATTGTGGAAAATAAGAATGGACAAATACAGTTTTTTGTGCTTCTGAAGGGTTAAAACCTAAATTAACCTCTTTGGTTAAAACCTAAATTAACCTCTTTGGTCCCAGTGCTGTTTGGACTGCTTTTGTGACAATGTTAGCCATATGTTTTATTCTGTGTTTTTTGAGCCAGTCATAGATCCCTCTGATCCTTACTAAATACTTCATTCTTCTTGAAACAATCCCAGTCATCCTCGAGACTGTCATATTAAAGTCATCCCATCATCTGATAGTACTAAATACTCAAAAAGTGTTTAAAAAAAAATTCTAAGAGTGGTCTTGGAACATGTCACAGAGGCTCAGTTTCACAAACAAAGGCTGGCTGCTACAATCTAAGTCCATCACTTCAGCAAAATAAGTAGGAATCTAAAAAATTCTAGACCGCGTATGGAGGACAGTAGATCAAATAAGCACTGAATAAGAAGAGTAAGCAAAAAGAATTATCTTTTGTTTCTTTGCTAATCTTAGGCACAGACTTAAACCTTGTTTGGGTTCAATAAACGCATTTTGGTATGGTGGCATTGAATGTGATTATGCTTAATGTCTTCTGTCATGTTTTATAAACCCAAATCAAATGTATAAATTCCTCATGTACTGCATGTGAAAAGTGAAATAGTTAGAAATGGGATTAGTAATAGTTAGAATGCTGAATCGAAAGATGCCAAAAATAACAGGAAACAGGTTAAAAGGACAGTATGCTAGAAATTCTTCTTTCCTGGATGTGGAAACTTATGTGTAGCAAAAAATTGGGAATGTCTATGGAACTGGACTCTAGGGCACGCACAATTATTTCTTTAGCAATGGAAACCTTACTCGTTCTTTTCTTTTACAAGGCCATTGGGGTCATAGTTCCTGTAATTTCTCTTTTAGAGCATCTGCCCAGGAAATGGAAGCATGAGATTAATGTACTCCTCCGGGACATTCAAATTTGCTTTTCCTCCTCTGTGGGGAAACCATCCCAATCACTAAGTCACAGATTGCAGGCAGCAGAGGCAATCCCTTTGGCCTAGCCTATGGTAATCTGTAGAATGAAATTCAAGATCATACAGTCAGAAAAATCACATGGGAAGGAGAACCTGCCTGTATCTTGGGGGTTAGGGCATTCCAAAGAGCACGATTCTGTTGGTCTGATCTTTGCTTCTAGGACTGCGTATCTAGATCTTTGGAGAAAGTACATAGGCAATCCTGGCAGTGGGGAATTTGAATCCATGGTGGGGTATTATTTTCTTTGCTTTGTAATCTCTTTTCTTCTCCTTTCCTCACAAATGATCATTCCATGCAAAATTACCTTAAACAAGGGATACTGAAATACTCCGTAGCATATAGTTCAGAACTTTTGGCCCTTTTTTGAATGACAAGTTACGTGTCTTGGATTCCTTTGACAGCAAGGCTGGAATAATCAATTCTACAGGAGTCGAACTGTAATTGCTGACCTGTCTGACAGTAAAGGGTTTATCTTGTACTAACTGCATCAGACAGTGAAGGCAAACTCTGAAAAGGAATATCTAGGTCAAGAATCTCAGTGAAACTTAAATATGCCGCACTGTCGAACTTCTGAGCAAACGAGCTTTACTAGTATAAACTTGATGATTTTGGATAATTTTGGGGACAGACAGCTGCCAAGCAAGACTTCTAGTTATTTCAGTTCTAGACTTTGGCAAGATCTGCACTGTTGATTCCTTTTATGGATCTGGCCTCCAAATATTCATTTGTATACAGGTTTATTATTTATATTTTAGAAAGAGGCTTAATCCATTTCACTGAATATTGAAGATGAAAAATGTTAAAGATCATGATGCAAACCAGTATAGCACTAGTGGGACTTTACAGTGATCCATACGGGAGATACGAATTTCCTTATGTACAGCAGAAAACTAAGTTTGTCATATATTCTCTGCAGTTTCGTCACCATAGTAACTTGCTTAAATTTAACCAAACCATAATTCTTTCTTGATGCCATTTTGTGGTGTTTTTAGGCCCTGCGCATCTGTTCAGGCTTGCTGGCAAGTGTTTCAGTTTTATGGAATCCACGTGAGTAATTTTGATATTTGATTCTATGTAATTATTAGGAATGAACTTGGTTTTTATTTCAATCTGAAACTTTTTCTTTTTTTTTTTCTCTTAAGGTACAAGTATGAGTTTTGTCCTTTCCATAATGTCACTCAGCATGAGCAGACTTTTCGATGGAATGCCTATAGTGGGATTTTAGGGTGAGGCTTTTAGATCTTTTTACCTATGTTGTTAGCAGACCATTTTATAGATTGTCATAAAGGAGGCGGTTTTGAGATTAAGATTGTTTTGTTGGTCAGTTTATGTCATCGTAGTTCTCAAGGCATTAGGTATAAAAATGCCCTGTCTTGAAAAGTCAGATTTTTTTTGTTGATAAATGTTAACCTACTATTTTAGCTGGAGGCTGATTAATAACCAGAGCCAACTGCAGGTATGATATGTACATATGAGGGATTCAATAATGTGTAACTACAGCTTATATTAACAAAGATTTCATGTCTGTTAACAGTCTTTCTTTGAGTTGAATATAACCTTACAAAATTAAATGAGTGCTTTATGCCTACTGTGTTAAACATATTTAATAAAAGGTAATCAAAGACTCAGTGTAGACTGAAAAAAGTATCCCAAAGTATTCAAAGGCCCCAGAGTATCCAAATCATAGGACCTAAAATAAATTTAATTATAAGCCACAGCACTGCTTTAAAATTACTGCCTTTGTAAATATTTTCTATATTGTTGTTTTTGGGGTTTTTTTGCCTATGTGCACAATAATTAGCGAGCCAATATGAGAGGAAAAGGATACATCAAGATGCTGAGAGTACCATTTGCTTTAGGACCAGTAGAAGTAGGGACTAGTTTTTGCAGGTGCTCTCACCAGCACTAAAAATCCTGCAAACAAGCTGAGTAGCACAGGATACTTAGCGTAATGGAATGTGTTGTGGAATTGATCTGTAAGCTTTATTTTACTGGATTTAAACACGGACTTGTAAGTGCAGATGGTTCACAAACTGAAAGCTGATCCAAAATTGTGCTCTCGAAGTAATCTTGATGTGTCCTACATACCAGTCTGGGTAACAAACTACACTGTTTATAAGGTCTTGGCTGTGAGAAATGGAAATACTAAGACAACAGAATGAAGTATATACAGTTAAATTCAACATGCTGTAAGGGTATTCCTGTTTTTCTTCCTGGGTGTTCACCTTTTTCTTTCCAGTAATCTAAAATAAAATGAAGTCCTGTTTTTCCAGAATCTGGCATGAATGGGAAATTGATAACAACACATTTGTTGGAATGTGGATGAGGGAAGGAGACTCATGTGAAACTAAGAGCAGACAGACAAAGGTATAATAACCTAGACTATGCTAATTCAGCATGACTCTATGCACACTCATGACACTCTACAGACTGAAATATTCCTGTCTTGAAGAAGTCTTCATTTAAGATGTGATATAAAACATAAAGATTAATTCCTGTAGCAGCTAGGTGAATGTATGGAGGAGGGAAGCTAAAATCAGGATAAATTTTTGAAGAAGTTCATATATGTATTCTCATTTGCTACTTTTAACCCTTTTTTTTCTTGATAGGGTGGAATGTTTTTGTATTGTCACTACTGTAGAAACAGATAGTGCTTTGTAATTTGTGTCAGGAAAAATAAAGAAAAAGAGCTATTTGCTGAATTCAAGATGCCAGCCTATTTTGCTAAGAACATTCAGGAAAAAAGGACAGAAAATAATTAGACAGCCAACAACACCATGCTGAGAAGCTAAGTAAGGTGTTAAAACAAAAGCAGAGAGCATGCAAGGAGTATCAAGGAAGGAATCAAATATATGGGAGTGGCAGAGGAACCAATTCAAGAGAAAGAGATGCTGGTATGCGTACGTTTTAAAGAAAAAATAAAACTTCTTATTTTGTTGAGTGATTAAAATGTTCCTTTTCACATTCAAACGGTCTGTGCAAAGTAACTGTTCAAGTAGAAGGGTAAGGAAGGGTGTTTGAAACTTGCCCAATGTGCAGCACATGATTTGCACACATCCTTTTATTCATTAATGTTTTTCTTTTCCCACCTCCCATTTCAGTGTGTTACACAGTTTTACAGATGATCATGAATTAAACCTCACACTCCCTGGTGACGTAGATCACTACTGTAAAGAACAGTTAAAGATACTGTATAGTGCATGACTGGCTGCTTTTCATGTTGAAGATGCTTAGCTATTACAGTGATGGGTGATGATACAATACTTGCGAGAGAGCGATATGTAGTTGGAGTGATGGAGTAAGAGACAAAATTTCATGGCCAAGGTGAAAATATTCTCTACTGTAATGGAGGTGCCTTGTTAACATCTTTATCTCCCACGGGGACTGCAGAAAGAATACTATTCTTGCATGACTTTTGATTTTGTGGTTCAATCTTTCATTGGCATTTAGTTTTGAACAGATAGAAAATGCTCGTGACGCAAGTTTAAAGATGAGAACAAATTTCTGTAGGCTAGGTGTGTATTGTTCTCTTCATTTAGCACATTGATTGGAACTAAAATTTGTTAAATAAATTATGCTTATGTCAGATGAGGTTCTAAAGGGTGTCCTATTCACCCTCCTTTTTTTTACTTCCACTCTTGCTGGAAAAAACAGTGCTTGGGAATCCAAGGAACAATGAATGATAGGTCAGGGGATTGTTTTCCATTAGAGGAAGCAATTTTCCCATTTGGTAAAATAATTTGAAGATGTTCGTGCTATGATTCTTTTCCTATGGATGACAGCAGTCGAGGATTTGGCATGACAGTATGTACAGAAACGCATCTGCTAGCATTTGAAGACAGCAAATTGATCATGAATGCTGGTGTTGTTTAATGTGGAGGTGTTTCATTCATCTTTGCTTTTACTGCTGTTTAGGTTCACCTTGTTTGTGGAAAGAACAATAAATTGGCTTATGTGTCTGAGCCAAGTACTTGTGTTTACTCTCTGACATTTGAGACTCCTCTTGTGTGCCATCCCCACTCTCTTCTAGGTAAGATTTAGAAAATCATGTGTGGAGCAGCTGACATATGCCAACTTCAGATTGTAAATTTTTAGGTTCTTTCAGTTTGTAACTTGATACAAATGAGTATTAAATGTAACATATAATACAAAGTATGCTTTAAATCCCGATCATTATAACATGTAGGTATTTCTCAAATAAATTGTCATTGCTAGTATGGACCCAGTGAGTGATACTTTCCTTTTTTTCTTGGACTGGTTGTAGGAATCGGCGCTATAGCATCTGGTCATTTACTTGCATTACAAAAAAGGGAGAGCTCAGCTAGAATTATATCCAACAAGGAAATATAGGGCCTTCTAGCTGGAAATAAGACAAAAAATTTTGGTTGGTGGCGTTCTCCAGAAACTTTAAAAGTGTGAAGTGGAATTTAAGTTTAACCCCAACTTTTAAAAGCAGTAGATACTATGTACTGTATAGAAACATTGAATTCTTAAAAGAAATACACTTGCATGCTACTCGAGAAGCATTTAACTAACGCAGGACAGTGCAGTTGGGTTTTTTTTCATGTGGTTTGACTTCCATTTTTCAGTTTATCCGACTCTGACTGAAGTACTACAAAGGAAGTGGGATGAAGCAGAGCAGCTTCTATATGATGAACTAATAACTGACCAGGTTTGTTAAATGTCTTCCAACTCTATTTGGTAAAGAAAAAAATACTGTCAAATAGCCAAACCTGGCTTCTGCAGTTTCTCCTTTTGGAATGGATGCATTTATTCTGCAGAGTTGAGTCTTTTGGAAACTTTCTCTTTTAGGGATACAGAAAAATACTGAAAGAGGTTTTTGAGGAAGCAGGACTTCTAAAAGCAACAGAAGAAAAGGAAGTGGAGAAACAGAGTAAGAAAATAAGTCTGGAATTTGAAACGGTGGAGAAGTGCAGTAAGGTATAGAGCATAATATTTATACTGTGGAATTGCCACATTTTTACTGTATGACAGTATCAGTGTGATAGCTTTATGTAAATACTCTTCAGATTCATCTGAAATCTGTTTATGGAATTATCATTTCTGGTTTCAATATGTAACAGTCTGCATACAGAGTGATCTGATGTCTATCTAGCTCTTAAATAAAAAACAAATGAGCACAACTGAATGCCAAATAACAAGATGGGAGGGTATGTAGGAATTAGTGTAGGTGCTTGAGTTATGAACACCTTGTAAGTACTCTTTCTGGGGAATATCAGTCTGGAAATAGGAAGGAATTGCTAGTGAAAATAAATGTGTGACCAGCCATGGGAATGTTGACAGTTCTCTCTGTGGATAATTACCCAGACTTGTGTCAGAATGCGTTGGGTGTTACACATGCAAAAGGTGGAATGATCTATGCTGTGTCCATTTCTGAATGACTTTCATGTGTGTAAACAGTCCCTTCTGCAACAGAATGGGGAAAATAGAGGTAGATGGTGTGCTCAACCTAGAAGAGTGCAAGCTGAATATCAAAAAAAAAGCATGGAAGGGAGTTAATTCATTATAATGCAAAGGAGAAGCTGCTGCTGTCATTTTGTTTGAAAATGTGCTACATTTTCATATAAAGACATGCATTTTGTCTTTCATGCAAAGACAAAACATCACATAGCAACTCCTGAGTATAACCAAATACAGACTGTGGCTAAGCTGAATATACTTTATATATAAAGATCACCATTTTGATGTGGTACTGTTGGAGCTGGAATATTTACCTGTTTGGTTTTGTTTTCAATAGTTAACAATACAGTATTTAAAATAATTTGTACTTCTTTTACTGACTTCATCATAGCTTAATTGACATGAGGTTCGCTGTTTTGGCAACCACAGAATCTTAAATAGTTAATCGTTTGTTCTTTCTTGATTCATGTAGAAACCAAAACACAACCAAAAAATGGGGCTTCTTCAAGATTTCAGATTTGTGGTTTTTGTTTCAAAAGTACTGAACAATCTCTTTCTCTGTAAATTAGCAGAAAGTGAGAACGTGAAGTTACTAGGGCAAGAGTTGAGAGGAGGTAACAAATTTCCAGATTGTAGCATTTACTAATGAAAGTAAAATCAGGCCGGTGCTGTAGCAAAGTTATGAATGGAATTTTGTGCTATGATAAAATGCTAATTAGAGGATAGATCTGAAATAGTTACAGAAAGCACTTCTAATTTTCATTCTGAAGCTTGGAGAAAGTTGGTTCCTGTTTTGGCAACACAGAAATGTGTCTTTTTATAAAATTTGCACCTTGTTCTTGGAATAAGCAGTTTATCTTTGAGATCTTTTAAGGCAAAAGCTGTAATAAACCATTATTTTTTATAAACTCCCATTTTAGGTATGCATTTGTAGAGTGGGACAGCCAGTTGAAATGTAATTTCTTTCTTAGGAATACAAGAAACTTTCCAAAGAAGTAAAAAAACTTAAAGATTTATTAAGTCAGCATGGTATTGCGTACCAAGGAAATTCTGGTGAGTTTTTTGGTATCTTTTTTTTTTTTCATTATTTATTCAGAATGTGAATACCCAAATGTTGTTTTTGGTTACAGCAAGGATGAAATTATCTGTCGTGTACGGAGTAGACAGAGCTTTTAATAAGTACTTAGTACTTGATCCCTGCATAAGAGGACTTATTTTGCCTCCCAAAAATTTGTTGATGACTTGAAATTTTAGCTTGATAGAGCAATTCTGACTGCTGTTGAAACTGAAGTTCGTCTCCAGTACTTAGGGTGCCAAAGAAAAAGGAAATCAGTGTTATGGCATTCATAGCACATGAGCATCTATTAAATAGCTCCACTTTCTGCATAGTCAAGCCAAGGCCTCACTTCTTCCAGAACACTTGAAATGTTCTCTGTGTCTATTTGCATTTTTTTTTATCCTTTCTTTGTCACCTTTTTTTTTTCCTCACCTTGATTTCTGTTAGGCTTGTACCATGCAGTTTTTAGAAGGAAAGACTGTTTGGTGCTGGCTGTGAAGAAGCAAGCCATATGTGGATTAATTGCAGACAAGTTGTTTTTTGGTTTTGATGTTGTTGGAGCTTTGGGGGAGTGTGTGTGTGTTGTTTATTTTCTTCCCCCCTCTCCTCCCAGTTTCTTCCAGTCCATCGTGCCCATTATTACATGAACTATTGGTCTAAGGAGGATTTAATTTCCCTGAACATATATTTACACCTTATATGTTCAGAATTGGCACCTCAAGAGAACAATGAACCTTTGAGATAAATAAATTAGCTTAAAATTAGTGACATAATTATTTTTTCTTCTTTTTGTTTTGAGAAACTATCTTCTGTTTTGGGGGTTTTTTTTGTTTGTTTTTTAAATTGATGAAATTATTTTCTAGGGAAAACTCATAATATTAGAATTTTTCTAAAACATTTTATTTGCATGTTTAAACTACTAGCTATGTAACTTCCACAGTATTTCTGCCTGCTTGGTAGCTAATTTAATTATTGTAAGATTAGAACTGTATAATCAAAAGCAGAATTCACAGCTTACTCTAGATGACTTATTTCAAAGCTATTTAGTGAACTCTGTGACAAAAATGTTTTGGTGCTTAAAAGCAGAAATAACTGATGTCTTAAACTAAATATTACAGCTGAAAATACCAGTGTTGAACATGTAAGTTATAAACTGGCGACTGCAGTGACAACTGTTCTTAATGGGTCAAAGGATGATGAGCACCTGCATGGTGATACAGGAATTTGGAATGACACTGTATGAAGAAACTTGGGTGGTAAACAGCAAGTTCATACAGAATATCCAGCAAGCTGAACATGTATCATGGCACTAAGATGATTTACCTTCTGCAAGTATTCTTGACTGTCTGAATTTCTACCCTAAAGCAAAGGGAACATAATGGAACGAGGGCTCACCGTTACTGGGAACAGTTGGCTGGTTTCTGAGAATATCTGTAAAACTAAGGCTGGCACTGGGCATAGGTTTAGATTCTGGTCGTCAGATCCAGCCTTGTTAGTTTCTTTCATCAAGCATGGTAATGGGTGGTGTAAATACAAAATAGTTCAAGACCAATGCTGAAAAATGTTCTATGAAAGGTAAGTAGTACAGTATTAAGAACATGGTATTTCATCTGTATGCTAGAGCGTTTTCAGTGCAGACTTCAGCAGAAAAGTTTTCTGCCACAGTGTGTAATGCCCCCCTCGGCCCATCTGTGTGCAGAGGCTGATGTCATCTTTGGGTAACGGGGGGATAAAACGAGGGCTGTTCAGGATATGATGCAAAGGTGCTCTGAGAACACGAAGTTGTTATAAAAGAACTGTTGTGTTACAGGAATACATGGCAATTCTCTGTACGTAATATAGAATAAAACGGCTTCTTCCACCAGAAGCTGTGGAAACGTTATTGTAGGAGTCGGTGGGCGCCCGGAACGTCGTCTCCAGTCGTTCTGCTTGCCTCGTTTACCAGGCCTTCCCATACCCCGGCCCCCGGCAGTACCCAAGCGCCCCTGCCGCCCTTGGGCCCGCGGGGTCCCGCTGGCGCTCTGTCGCTTCCGCTTCC